>CAIGQZ010033231.1:5950290-6017367 GCA_903798205.1 Danio tinwini
AGTGCCTTAGTGTCCCACCAGTGACGATATACAGCCACATCGCACTGCTACAAGTGTAATATTGCGTTTATACGACAGTTCGACAGCATAATCGGGTATATAAAAAAGAAAATCAAACACAGAGAGTCTCAAGATCCTTTTGTATGAAGAACTACTGTCTTCCGCCATTTCATTCACATGACGAAACTGTTACTAATTCACCAACGTCACTTTTCAGCTAGTATTTGAATGATAAAAAAGAGAGAGATCGACTTAGTAAGTCACTTACCAGTTTTATAATGATTTGTTCAGCTGTAGTTTAAAATTATGCTGAGTTTTTTCTCCTCTAAAAGGCTTATTATGCAGTCTCTGTTGCCATATTGTGGATGTACAACGTCAACCGTCTTTGGTCTGCTCAATGACAGGCTAATGGCCACAAACACGCTTTCTTTCAGAAGTTATAACTATTTAAAATAGGCTCTATCCTTATAAACAAACTGCATGGTTGCAATTTAAAAAACGTTCTCGACTAAAAAAGCCTCAAAAGTACATTATGTACAGTTGTCAAACTGTAGAGTGTCCTCTGCTTGTTGCTGTATGTACGAGTGATACACAAAGGTGATAGGTGAAGAGGCTGGACGAGTGCTGTTATTTGCAGAATATCGTAAATCTATTAGCCAATAAGATTCTAGAACCATACAAAACTGTTACTTGCAAAAAAAACTAGGTGAGAGAGAGATTTTATTCATTCAAAACCAGCTGCTTTTCAAGCCAGATCAATTTCATGGTAGATCATAATTTATCAGTCATAATTAATAGGAAAAAGTGGTCATAAAACTCTAAAGCATATTGGGTTTCTGTTGAGAAAGTGCTGCATGATCAATCATATCTGTTATTTTAGTATGATTTATTGTCCCTAATGAAATATGTTTGTCATTATTTTTGTCAACCTTTGTCAAACAGATGATTATTAAAAGCAAGGGAGGATTTGGGTATGCAAGGGAAACGTTTACTACTTTCATATCATTATCATGAGCCTGAACAGCTTTTGTTTTTCATTTAATACTAAAATGTTTACTAGCTGCTTTAGAATATTCTATGATTGAATACATTTTTTTAAAGCAAATGTGATGTCACAAGGTATTTGCATGTTGGGTTTTATAGATGCAGAACTGAGTGAAAGTTCATCTGGTTAACACACCAAATTCAGACAGTCCAGCTGTAAGTCACTAGATGTAACTTTTACACTTATTTAATTGGAGAAATGATTGCATCATTTGTACTGTAGAAGGCAGAACCAAGGTAAAAAGCTGATTCATGTGGGTTGTTTTGTCTAAAGAATTTTATCTTATAACATTTAAAACATTTATATATGTAGTATTAACATATTTAGTCTCTAATTTTAAAAACAAAAAAGTTAATAAAGAGCCATTTTAATGAAGTCCCCCTGCTAACACTTGTGTCTCTCATTTATAGATCACAGTTGTGTGTTGATGTGTTTTTGACTGCACACAGTGAAGAGATGAACATCTCTGCTGCTGGATCAAATTCTTCTTTTAACTCCTGTTACAGTGACACAGTCTTGGACAACTGTTATTCAGTAATCTCTGACATCGTAGTTGTTCTATTTGATTTGCCAATAAACTTCTATGTGATCTGGCTTATAGTGACAGGAACAGGCAATGGACTTGCGGCAGAGTTTTTCAGTCTGAATCACTCCGTCTCTGAAATCATCTTATGTGTGAAAGCTCTATTTAATAATTTCATTTATAATGATGACATTCACAATACAATAGTGTTTTTTTAATGGACTGATTACCACCTGTCGTCCTCTTTTTCAGAGTGTCATGTGTGTTGACACTCTGAAATTCACCTGGCAGTGCTTCACCTGAGATTCACCTGGCAGTGCTTCATCCTGCAACCTTTCTGAATTACAAACATCTCAGATATAAAGTGATCTGCTGTGTTATTTTCTGGGTTGCAATCTTTGTCTCCGGTGGTTTTAATATCATAACATCATTGTCCAACTCAACATACTTTGTTTGTTTGTTTGTACAGTTCCTCCTCTTCCTCTTCATCCAGCTGTTTTGTCTTGTGGCTGTTCTCAGAGCTTAAAGCAGTCAGCACCAGGAGAGAGAAAAAGAGAGAAAGGAAAACCCCATGAAGAGAAAAGCATTTCATATCGTACCGTGTACCGTGACCATCATGTATGCCCCCTATGTATCTGTAATAGCTGTATTTAGCTCAGGAAGAGGTCCTGAAAGCATCTCATCTATTGGCTTTGCTTGTTTTACTCTTGCTGGTTTGGTGCAGCCTGTTCTCTTTCTCTACCGAATGAGAAAGCTGCCTTTTATCAAATATCAGTAATTTTACTAAATTCATCAAGTAGTGGTTACTAAACGGTAGGGGTGAAACGGATCACTTTTGATCCGTGATCCATACAGGTCACAACTCACAGTTCCGAACGCATTTGACCGGTGGAATAATAATTTATTTTGAACTTGTCGGTTAATCCAACATTTATGACCATTGCAGAGAGATGGCCTCCCGCATCATTCAAATCACATGCATGAAAGCATTTTGGTTCCTTGTAAGATTTAATGATGATAGGAAAAGTTGTGGTGGGACCTACCTAAATGCTTTCTTAGGATATTAATTTATTGTGTTTTCTGTCACTGCTTGTTTACCCTGCATTAATGCATTCAGTGTTAAGCTGCACAATTAAACATTAAAAGATTGTGATCTTAGTTCAAAGCTGCGCAACATGAACGATAAATGAGAATGATTTGCATATGTTTATTAATCCTGCGCTGTTTAAAATATGTTCAAAAGCGCTGCAATCGAATCTGCATCGAGAGAGATTCAGTTTTTATTTTTTTTTTGTGAGTTACAAACAATTAAATAACAGTTCAGATATAAACACTGATGTTTATGGTATATTAAAATCCCCTTTTAATGAAACATGATGCTGGTGAATTTTTGACGCTGGTAAAAGCTATTACATTGTGTAACCAACAGATGGCGACAAACAACCATCAAAATTATGTCACTGAATAGATATTCAAAAATAATACACCTACAGTATAATAAAACATGACGTTTTATGTGTGAATTGTTGAATCATTAATTGAAGATAAATATGATCTGTTGTACAAGATGTTAGATTTCTAGATTTAGCATTATCAGCAACAGTAGCAAAGATCATATTTCATATTGAGTACTTTTCTTTTTTCAGCTGGTTCTTTCTTGATTTTTATTTTTATTAACATTACAGGTTTTAAGTTCTGTTTGTTAAAAGCAATGTTTTTTTGCAGTGATATTTTTATATAAATGGAAAGCAAATGACATTTGTCTCCTCACTTTTTTGCTGATCCGAAAAATGGTCCGATCCGTGACTAAAAAACCGTAATGTGATCCGAACTGAAGATTTGTGATCCGTTACACCACTACTGAACAAGGATGTCAAAATGATATAAAAAAAACATGCCAAAAATGCTAATGAAGTTGATGTCCAAACCTTGACATCCATTTGACATTGATGCCTTTTTGACCATCAAAATAACAACACAGAAAGTACTAGACTATATGTGACATCCCTTGAACTTTGTTCTATTTGTTGCTATTTTCAGACCAATGCAACCCTAATTTTCACATTTTGCGCCACGTTGTTTAAATAGCAAATCCTTTCGTGCCGCTTTGTGGACTCATGGGTGTGTTAAGGCACATTGTTGGGCATTGCTATTTTTTTTATTTAATTAAATTCATCTTTATTTGTAAAGCGCTTTTACAATGTGGATTGTGTCAAAACAGCTTCACATAGAAGATTACTGTGAATTAAAAGTGTCAGTTTAGTTTTCAGAGTTTCAGTTTAGTTCATTTTAGTTCAGTGTGGTTTAATATTCACTGCTGAGAGTCCAAACACTGAAGAGTAATCCATAGGTGTGCAGCTGTGCAAGTACCGAACCATGCAAGCCAGTGGCAACATTGGCGAGGAAAAAACTTCACCAATTGCCATAAGTGAAGGACAAAAACCATGAGAGAAACCAGGCACAGTTGGGCACAACCATTTCTTCTATGGCCAAACATCTTGTGCAGAGCTGCAGTCTATGCGCTGGAAGCTGGAGAATGCTGGACGTCAGCGAAGACTCAGTTGTCCCTGGAGGTCACAAGAGTAAGACGCATGCTCTCCACTCTTCCATGACCACCACAGCTGCTACTTAGGAAACGGCCTGGTCCAGGATTGTGGAACCTTGAGATCATCTCATCACAGGTTTTGGATTGCATCAGTGGCACTGCATAATCTCTGGGGGTCTCAGGATGTGTATCCCCAGGTGTAAATAGAGAATAAAGAGAATAATTTGCGTAGCTGCTGTTCAGAGTGTATATAAATGAGATGCGTGGAGCACATTCATGCATCATACCGCTATGTGATGCATTGAGTGTATGCTTTACTAAAAAAATAGGTCTTTAATCTAGTTTTGAACTGCGAGAGTGTGAGGAGCTAAAATTGACTGCGCTATTGACCAACTGAAAGCAGGTCTAAAGTCCAGTGCAGAGCACGTTAGTTGTGTGCTTTATTATTGTTCATTTATTCCTTTGCTGGAAATTATAACTGAATATAGAAATAGTTTTGAAACAAATCTTTGCACTTAACAAACAAAATAAAATATATAGGCTGATGGATGTCTTCAGTGGAGTGTGTACAACATCGCTTCCTTACCCATGAAAGTAAAGAAGAGAAAGTAAAGAGGCCGAATGGAGGAGACTCATTCTTTATTCTTGCTGCAGATGCACTGTTTAACTGTTTTCTCGCTAGTGAAGCGTTTAGTTTTTCCACTTACAAAGTCCGCCATGATAGAAATGCACCACGGAGCAACACATCTGACTCTTAAAGGGAATGGCAGATGAGACTCTGATTGGTTTAATGCATGTTATGCTCAAGACACACCCATAACTCATTAAGAGAATAAGCACAACCCTGTTAGACCATGCGCGCAAAGCGTATTTTTCCATTCTTAAAATAGCAAAAGTGTATTCAGACACGCCCTTAATGCTTTTGCACCATGCGCTTTAGACTCTGTGCGTAGATCATTAAAATAGAGCCCTATGTGGTTGGGTTGAGAATTGGCTCTGCCTTAATCTAATTGCTGTACACTCTCAGAAAAAAATGTACACGGGCTGTCACTGGGGTGATACCTTTTCAAAAGGTACATATTTGTACCTAAAGGGTCCATATTGGTACCTCAAAAGTATATATTAGTACCTAAAAAAAATTTAAAGGAACACTTTTGTACTTTTTTAGGTACTAATATGTATCCTTGAGGTATTAATATGGACCTTTTAAGTACAAATTTGTACCTTTTAAAAAAAGATACCACACCAGTGACAGTTCATATACCTTTATTTCTGAGAGTGTAGAAAACACTTGTCATTTACTTCTCTGGATCCTTTAAAATCCTATGGCTGGAGATTGGAAGAAGGCTGCTGCTTTGGACTGGACTCTTTGTTTCATTTTGTTATATTCAATAATTTTTTACATCCAACATTGCTACTTTACATTACATATTCATGCATACATCTACATCTGAAACACCACTGATTCCTGACAACCACATTTACATATTTTTGCTTTAAGTTGTTTAAAACTGTTTCTTTAATAAATTGTGTTATATAATATTGGGCTTTCTTGGGTGTCCCTCTTTTCCTTGGCATTTCCTTGTGAGCCACAGGACCTAACACAATAAGAAATCTTTTATTCAACTGAAAACTTCAAATTTAAATGACAAATTTACACTGCATTGTCACCTTATTGCAAGAAGGTCGCTAGTTCAAGCCTCGACTGGGTTAGCTGGCAATTCTGTGTGGAGTTTGCATGTTCTCCCCGTGTTGGCGTGGGTTTCCTCCGGGTGCTCAAGTTTCCCCCACAAATCCAAAAAGCGATTTTTGATGTGTTTGTGTTACCAATAATAGATATCAATTTGATGTCATTTTGACACTGAGGTAGCCAATTTATTTCAAATGGACTGCTTTATTAGGTGTTTTTGGACATGTTTTTTGCAAATCAATCTCACGGCAGTTCGTAACTTTTTGATTTAGTGGCTAATTCGTATGAATTTGTACGATCTAATTTGTACAAGTTAGTATGATTTGCTCATCACTCAGTGACGGTTGGGGTAAGGGGTGGGGTTAGGTGCCTCGCCTCCTTTTTAAAATCGTACATTTTTGTATGACTGAACTAGCCAGTAAACTGACAAAACGTAAAATACTTGCGTCTCCTCGTGAGATCAAGCTGGTTTTTTGATGTTGTTTTGACATCACGGTTACTTTTCAATTGAAACTTTTTTATAGCCTATCCATATATATTGTAAAAAATGTAATTCTGATTCACACATGTGAGGTGAGTGGGCTTGACAAACCACCTGTAGGACATTCTCTCCTCTCCATATGCATCAGACACTTTCTAATATGCTTTTTCCAGGCATATTTGTAAAGATTTTGCAATTCTTAGTATGCTTCACGCAGGTGAGTGGGCTTGACAAACCTGTAGGTGACACAAATGTTTTTTACTCTCCATATGCACCAGATACCTTCTTATAAAAACCCTATGGTTCTTGGAAAACACTGTGCAATTCTGAGTGTGCTCCACATAGATGAGTGGGCTTGATAAAGCACACTCTATGCTTGGAGAGAAAATCAATCTAAACTACCTTATGTTGACATTTCAACCTGACATCTAGGCTGTCTATACAAAAGTTATACAAAGACTCTTAGATGATTTTGGGTTTGTACCTCTATGATGACACTGTTTTATAAACAATTTATTTAATCTGTTTTATCTTTCTGCATTGTAGCTTGGTACCGTAATCTGAGTTTGTCAAATAAAAACAGGTTGACTAGCCTTGTGAAGGTGGCAGGCAAGATCATCGTCTTTAATCAAACTGGTCCAATGGTAATTCATCATAATTATGTTTTAAAGTCAAGTCGTTTATTTATAAAGCGCTTTTTAAAAAACAACAAGTGCTTACCAAAGTGCTGTACACACATACACCATCTAAAACAAAAGACAAATACAACAGACACATGACTCTCATATGGTATTAAAAGCCAAAGAGTAAAAATGGATTTTAAGACTAGATTTAAAAACAGAAAGGGTTGCTGCCTGCCTAACATGGAGAGCCAAATTATTCCAGAGTAGGAGGGGCAAATTATTCCAGAATAAAGAGAGCTCAGGGTTTCCTATGCACCCTGGATCACCCTTTGTATTCTTTGTTTCAGCTGCTGCCATCAGGACGTCGTTTTAGAGTTCCTTTAGACCATTTTGGGGGATGTAAACAATAACAAAGATCCTGACGTATTTCCTGCTTTACATTTTTAATTTCCAAAGCTTCTGAGAATCCAGAAAGTTCCACATTTTGATAAGTTATGTTACGATAGCTGTTATAAACATCAAGTTATGATTGAATCACCTCTTGTTATAGAAATGAAATAGTTTGACAACAAGAAGGAAACTTTCATGGGCCAATGAGATCACATTGAAATTGTCTATATGCAGGACAAACAGAATTAGAAATTATTTTATAATGGTGGCAATTAAGTCATTAAATGAGTGTAAAAGTCCACCTATTAGCCCAATGACGAAACTAACAGCATGGTCGAAGGTTAAATGCATATAAGCCTTTTCTAGTGCTTCTGAAAAGAATTCTTTTATTTATTATTAGAATTTATTTATGTTTGTTTTGAGCTCCAAATTTAATCTGACTCCAATTTTAAGTGATCATAATATTTAGACTGTATTTCTAATTGTAGGAATAAATCACAATAATAATTTATGACTTAATTTAGAGTTTTGATCTATCTGTTCCCATACTCTTCAGTTTATACGTTCATTAGGGACCAAACGCTGCTCAGAGTTTCACGCTCCGGGTTTGCATGTGTTCTCACGGACAGAATGACAACGCTCTGAAGTTAGTCTGAGGGTGCAGGATTAACTAATATTCAAATAGACTGGTTGCCAACTGCTCACTTATCCTAAAAGAATAGCTCACTTAGCCAATGCTCATACAACTTGCTAAAATCAGTGATTAAATGATTAAAAGATCTCCATGCTGTTGTGCAAACTGCTCCATACAGTTAAATGTGTCTTGAAATCAAAACAGCGTAGCCAGGGTGATGTGAATGACTTTTTAAAGTACCATGTACACACTCGGGAGTTTGTTTTCCATATTAAACTTGCAAAGTCTGAACTCCTACAAGGAGAGGATGCAGGACTGTCTCTGAACTGTGTGAAGGCTACTTAATATTGAGGAAAAGCCCCAATCAGATAGGCGAATGTCTGCAGCTCCGCCTCCGTTTTCAGATGTCTCCGTTTTCCCCCATCTACACTGAGACGGAGCAGCAGCGTTTTAGAATGAAAACGGCCTGTCCAGCATTTCCAAAACACTCCGTTTTCGGAGCTCGAAAACTCTGACAGAGTGTGAACGGATGGTGTAACTGTAGCAAAACTTATGCGTTTTAAAACTAAAACAAATTAGTGTAAACGGGCCTCAAAGTTGCTGCAACGGGGTCTTGGCTACAAGATTCCAATGACCCATATCACATCTTTACCTTATATACTGAACTCAGAACAAACAGCCATCAATTCAAGACAATAGAAGCATCACAGAGACCCCTACCTGGTGAATTTAAGATGTTAATCATCATTAGAGGGGGGAGCATCTGGCAGAGATTTTATCAAAGTCAAAAACCAAATCAACATATACAAATGAAATTGTGGCGAGGGGGCGTGGCCGAGAGCCGTGGGAGCGAAACGAGGCCCGCCACAGATGAGATGCACCTGTGGCGCGCACCTGCCTTCAATCCCACGGAAGGAGCTCTGGACTATAAGAGGAGGAACGATGGCAGAGGACAGAGAGAGAGGACCGGGCCCGGACATGTTTTACTTTTGCTTTCAGTTTGACGGCAGTCTCCGTGATGAGCTGCCGTCCTTTTGTTTTGATTTAGACGGCAGTCTCCGTGAGGAGCTGCCGTCCTTTTTATAAATAAATATTTATTTAAACAGCGTCGGTTCTCCGCCTCCTTCTTCCCGTAACGTTATTACAATATGCAACCAATTTTAGTTTGTATGTATGTTTGTATCACCTTTAATTATCACTTAATCTTTGCCAAGCGCTATATTTTAAATATGAATTAATATTTAAAGACATATAGTTATTTGAGTGTCCATATTGTTGTGATGCTTTAACATTTCTCAGCATAATCATAAGGAATAATGTTAAAACATTTCCCATCTTCTCTTGTTTGTGTAGGAGAACTGTCATTGTGTCTAAAAATGCTGAAACTATTAAAAGATCTATTGGAGATGTACCTATGGCTACAGTGCCTTACAGCGCCTGATATTTCTATGGCAACTCAAATAAATAACAAGGCCTTATTAAGCTCAATAAGCCTTTTGACCCACAGTGCTTTATATTAGCCCATTTGCACGAGTCTCCAGCTAGGAATCGTCGAAAACAGACCCTTTTTAATTGTAAAATATCAAGTAGAGTCATTTGCTGTTACCTTTTAAAATGTCACCTCAGCATCAGTACTGTGGCATATGTTGGCATTTGCGATATCTCTGAAGGACGTGGGACAGAATGTGTGCTATTTTTGGTGATGCAGTTACAGCGTAGTCGACAAAAACGAGTTATGATAGAATAAATCTCAAAACTACCGGGTGATGATTGCATTCATTTGAAAAAACTGTATATTTGAATAGAAATGTGGTTTGGGGAAAGAAGAAAAACAGCCAGGCAGGCTCTGTAATTCAATCTCCGAATATACCCTAAACAAATCTATCATTTTGCATTTGAGGTGGGAACAAAACCACAATTTTATTAAAGTTAAAAAAGCCTGGAGCTCACCTTCACTCAGTCTATCTAGCAAGTTTCACTGAAGTTTCACATAAGAGTTACAGTGCACTACCTGACGAAAGTCTTGTCGCCTATCCAAGTTTTAGAAACTAGAAATAATAACTTGACTTCTAGTTAATCATTGGGTATCAGAAGTGGCGTATATGAAAGGCAAAGGCCTCTAGATCACGCTTATTTTACCTAAATAAAATATGATCATGCCTTGATTTTGAATTATTTAATTAGGACAGTAAGGTCTGACTTTGCTTAGACAAAAATCTTGTCACTTTATAGAAATAATGTACAGTATAGAACATAAAGTCATGGAGCAGTGGAAAAAGAATTAATATTGTGTATGACTCCCATGAGCTTGGACGACTGCATCCATACATCTCTGCAATGACTCAAATAACTTATTAATAAAAGTAATCTGAAATTCTTGTAAGACTCCCAGAATTCATCAAGATTCTTTGGATTCATCTTCAATGCCTCCTCCTTCGTCTTACCCTAGACATGCTCAATAATGTTTAAGTCTGGTGACTGGGCTAGCCAATCCTGGAGCACATTGACTTTGCTTTCAGAAACTTTGATGTGGAGGCTGAAGTATGAGAAGGAGCGCTATCCTGCTGAAGAATTTGTCCTCTCCTATGGTTTGTAATGTAATGGGCAGCACAAATGTCTCGATACCTCTGGCTTATTATTATTATTAGAAGTTATTATTTGTTGCTCTTACAACTGGGATCAGCAACAAGACTTTTGTCAGGTAGTGTAGTATTTTGTGGCTTTGATCCATCAATACACTAGCATGTTCCTACAAAAAAACAAACATTTTTTAGGGTCTTTGAAACAAAATGTGTTTGTGTTTTAAAAATGCAAAACAGGGCAGTGGAATAAAATAAAAAGCAGGATGTTTTTAAAATAGATGAACTTCTTTTACTGTAAGTGGCACATATGATAGCCCTAATATATCACGAAGGGGCCTCAGGTCCACATTCACTTATTACATAATCGTATATACTGTATATATATATATATATATATATATATATGTATATATATAACATTATTCTGAAAAAAAATGTGCCATATCTATTTAAGCAGCAAATTAATTAAAAAGATAGTACACCCAAAAATGAAAATTCTGTATTCATTTATTCACTCTTCGCTTGTTCAAAACCTATTTAAGTTTCTTTCTTCTGTTGAACCCAAAAGAAGATATCTTGACAAATGCTGGTGTAACCCACTGGTCCTACACCACCCAAACCGATCCGAGCTGGGATCGAACTGGCGATTCTTTACATGAGAGTCGGTTGCTCTAACAAGGAGACTAAAGACCATGGCCTCTAGCATCTGTCGCTAGAGCACCATTAGAGGTCAGCAGAGTGATGTTTACCCGCACAGCACTTCACTAGCTGGCCTCTGTTACAATGGTAGCTGGCACCCATTGACTTTAATAGTAAAAGTTTTTCCTACCATGGAGGTCAATGGGTTCCAGCAACCAATGTTTTTCTGAATATGTTCAACAGAAAAATAGAACACTTAAAGGTTTAAAACCACAGGATAAAGAATAAATTTTCAGCTATTTTAATTTATGTGTGAACTATGCCTTGAACATATGGTGGTATGGAGGAGTTTCTTCTTGACAAGCTAGATTTAACTGCTCAAATGAACTTAAAACAAACTTTACTTTCACCTTATTTTGAAAGAATTGTCACATGAAAATTTTTTTTTCAAATACATTTTTATTTTTGTTAACACCCTATTTTGAGGGTCCATTTGAGTATAGACTGTCTGCTTAATATCTGTTGATACTGCTCCTTCAACTGACATTTAACTGACTATAAGAAACTTTGCAAGTACATGTCAACTTACACTAACCCTAACCCTAACCCCCACCCTAACCCCGACCCTAATGGCTCGTTTCCACTGAGTGGTACAGTACGGTACGGTTCGGGTCAGTACAAGTCACCTTTATCAGTCTTGCGTTTCCACTACAAAGGGTACCCTTTTGGTGGGCGTGGTGTACTACAGAGAGTTTCGGTCGACGTCATTCTCGCTCGAATAAATGTCTACAGTAAAGCTGTACAGGTCATTCACATTATATGAGAAGCTCTTCTAACAAAACAGATGCTTTAAACATATTATTACTTGTTTATAAATGTTTATTACTAACATTTCTATGAACATGATTTGATTCTAACTGCGGATCAATGACAGTGTGACAGTGTTACAGCCTACTGTAACGTCTGCAATTATATAAAATAAATAAATCAAAAAATGCAACATATATGAACACATACAGACCCTTACAGTCTCCGATGTTACCACTTACAGATAAACTACACACAGCATACATTAAGTCCTTATTTGAGTTCAAAAACAACACGCAACATATACAGTAGCCCACAGTCAGAGCTAACCTCTCATCTGTGTCTGTAATCTTCACCAGCACATGAAGCCTCTGTTAGAGAGTAATTCCGTCATTCCGAATTCATAATAGTCCAAAAGGTGATGATAAACATGGCAGTTTGTTCATGATTTGTTCATGGCAGATTGTTCAGGTTGCTGAAACTATTTGCTCCTGTGTTTTGTTGGGCTTCTCCTTTTTTCCGCACTGCACTCTCGCGTTTGTTCTTTTCTTTCTGAATGGATCAGATGTCGAAGACGCTTCATTAATCACACACACACACGTTATTGTCATCAGCTCAAGAAGTTCGTTATATCAAATCTAGACGCGATCGCGGGCTCCCTCGAGAAAGCGAAAACCACTCGCACTTTTAGACTTTTAGACGGCCTCGTAAAACAACAACAGGACACGGCAAATTCTTGGCTTTGTGGCTGTTCATCAAGACAATGACAAGGTTTGTTTTGAGCCCGGGTCATCCATGTATCGTTATTATAATGTATATAGTTGTCTCGGCTGTGTATTTAAAAACATGGTGGCTCCATTGTTTTGATTCTGGCTAGCTCCACGAGATCGTGACGTATCTCTGTAAACCAATCAGCGTTCAGCTGCGCGTGTAGCTCCACCTTTTGGTACCCTTTCTCGTCTTTGGTACCCTTTCGAAAGGGTGCCGAAAGAGTGGTACGATTCGGTTCGGTACGCTTTTGACAGTGGAAATGGCCATAAAAGCGTTCAGAACTGAACCGTACCATACCGTACCACTCAGTGGAAATGGGCCATAAGGTACCCTTTTGAAAGGGTGCCGAAAAAGTGGTACGGTACGGTTCGGTTTGGTTCTGTACGCTTTTGACAGTGGAAAACGGCCATAAAAGCGTACAGAACTGAACCGTACTGTACCATACTACTCAGTGGAAACGAGCCATAACAGTCTACTTATAAATGAGAATTAGTTGGCATGTAGATACAATGTAACTTAAATTCAAGGAACGGACCATCAAAATAAAGTGTGACTTTATTTGCTAAGAAATGTGAAATAAACACAGAATGGTCAAAACATCTGTTTAAGGTTTTGTGTGAACAACACCATAATGATGACTCATTATAGAGAGAATTTGTCCAATCAAATGCTGTGAGAAAGTCCTGCCCCTATAGATAAAACAATGACGCGTTTCATCTTAGGGCTCATTCAAACTGAATGCATCTTTGCTTCTAAAATTGTGAGATGCAACACTTTGGAATGGATTAGAAAAAAAACAACATAAAGCAGGAGGGTATCCAGACACAACAACAGAGAGCTTGTAAAGAGAAGCTTGCAATGATTGCCGCGCCTATAAGTTCTTCTGATTGGTCCATTGCTGTGGAACTGACAGTGATGAGCTGCACTACTTGTGAAAATTCTTTGACACAGTGCCTAAAAAGTGCTTCAAAAGATACGTGACTCAAGCATAATGGTCAAACACTTCGGTCAAGCGCATTTACATTGAAAAACAATAGAAAAGTAGTGTGTTGGAAAGAAAAAAAAATATCTTTTTTTTTTTTTAAACTAAACTGTGTTAAGTGGGATTTATTTTCATATTTGTTTGCACACAGCAGCTGCTCGCTAGCGCGCGTACTGACTAATAAGATCTATAAGTTTATTGACAGCAGCAGTGCTGAGGATGCGAGACCTGCTGTCAAGAACAAAATACGTGCATCTGATTGGCTGACGTCATACGCAATGCTTTTTATTAAAATTTTTTTATTACAATATGCAAAAAGGTACACAAATTGGGATCATACAAAGAAAATAAACCATAAAAAACAACAATGAAAAACAAAAACAACAACAATACAGTTAGGTACTGGCATGTGTGTGTATATATGTGTATGTGCGTGTGTATGTATGTGTGTGTGTGTGTGTGTGTGTGTGTGTGTGTGTGTGTGTGTGTGTGTGTGTGTGTGTGTGTGTGTGTGCGTGCGTGCGTGCGTGCGTGCATGCGTGTGTGTGTGTGTGCACGTAAAGGTAACATGGTGGACAGGTCAGAGGACATACATAAGGGACAATAACAGTCAATAAATGAAGCAAGTGTCATAAATATAGATAAACCAAAATTAGAAAGAGACCAGTCAGTGGTAAAGTGTGACAACAACGCTAGTAATATATGATATTAATGATGACAGTAAAGAGACAGGACAACAGTAATAACTGACAACAACAATAATAATAAATCACAAGTACTACACCAACTGCTACTACAGAAAATTACTAATATTATAACTACTATTGCAGCTGCTACTACAGCCACAACTACTACTACCACTACTACATCTACTACAACTGATACTACTACAACAATGTCTCCTACTACTACTGATACTACTACAGTAATTACTACTACTAAAACATCTACATCAACAACATCTACTACTTCTGATACTACTACACAGACTATTAATACTACTACTACTACACCAACACCTTTACTACTTCTGGTACCACTATACCAACGACATTTACTACTACAGAAACTACTACAACTACTACTTCAACAATCCCAACTACAAATACAATTGTTACTACTACAATTACTACTGCTACTACTACTACTACTTCTACTACAACAACAACAACTACAGCAACCTGAATAATGACAATGGTAGAAATACTTGTAATAATGATAATGAGGAGATAACGGGAGGACAAGTCAGAATAGTAATGATAATAATGGTAACAAAAGTAAAAGTAATATTATTAATGATAATAGTGAGGAGGTAAGGGGAGGTTGGAAAATCAGGAAGAGGACCAAAAATTATAATAAATAATAATAATAATAATAATAGTAAGTAGAAAAGAAAAACCCATTCTATGTGAACAGCCCCTTTGAAAGGTCAATGCACACACAATAAAAATCAATGACTTTACACAATATTGTGCAGTTTCGTGTTGTAACATTAAAATTTTACAGGTGTATAAGTAATTGTTTGTGTTTTATATGAATAACTCCATATTTTAGGATTTTTTAATGCTATGTTAGCTAGCATCATTTTGTATTTTGTGTTGCTTTAGCAAAATCATCTGCTAAAATCTATTGCAGGTATAAATATAAATTTTTATGTATAACTACAGTTTGCAGACATAAAGTTAACTAGTTTGTAGTGTTCATGAATGAATCCAATATGAGTTTTGCATAGCGTTCCACAGAAGAAAAAACTATCCACAAATGAGGTATCTATGCATAGCATGTTGTACTTCATAGTTCATAGTTGTTACCAAAAAAATTAAAAAACATCAGCAAACACCAACCCAAAGTCTTATCATTTAAATAGAAGATATGGTAATAATAATTTAGCAGTAAATCTAAATCTCGCAGCAGCCTGTAATTGTGATGCTTGGTGGGATTTGATATTATGGAGTCCAAAGTCATGCTAGAAAAGTCAGCACATGAATAAAAGATGTGTAAACTATGGTGGCATTCACAGAGACGAGCAGCAGGAAGACTTGGCTGTCCCCTGCCTCCTCCAGAACACTTACTTATTAAATTTTAATAGACAACAAAACCACACAGAGACCTGTAAGAACTTAGGGATGTGCCATTGTTACTGTAGAAATGCATGCAGTCACTTGTGGCTTTTAGAACAGTTTATTAGAGAGTGTTTGCAAATGTGGACAGTAACAAAGTAATTTATTTTATTTTTTACATTTTTTAAATACATTTGTAAAGTGTTGGTGGTACTTTATCAGAGTATTTTAATTTTAGGAAATTTAATTTACTACAATACAAAGCATAATTTATTACTATTTACATATACAACATTGTATACTGGAAGTACTGTAAGTATTGAACGTGTCATATTTTTTCCTGGGAGTAATATTTTTAAATGTACTGCTAAATCATAAATACTCAAAAACATTCAAAGGATCTTGTAAGATTCAACAATTTATGATTTGTTTAGAGTGAGTGTCCAGTTAATGATATTAACATATAATTACATATATTTGCTTTTACTCATGGCATATATTTCATTATTTTCACATTTACATTATCCCTAAGCGTTGAAAAAAGCTGAAATTAGTAATGAAATAGTGAAATAAACTAGTAAGATTCAATGATTAAAATGATCCATTGAGAGGGAGTCTCCTGTTAAAGATAGAACATAACAATTACATGTTTTTGTTTGTACTCATGGTCTATGTCTCTCATTTTCTCATTTAAACTGCTCAATCATGAAAAAAAACATAACATAAATTATGAAGTAAAGTAATAGACTAGAATAAAACAAAGCAGTAAAGAATGAGATAATCAAACCAATGAAATCAAGCAGAACATTGTAAAACAATAAAGAAGAACTGAACAGAACATTCGGAAATGTATAGCCCCTATTCATTAATGTGTGTGAAGTAATTACACTCACAGCGATACAGATATAATAGCTCTTCACTTCTAAGCAGGGTTCAGGCCTTGATGTTGCTCTGTTCCGTCTGCCTGTGATCAAGTATGCAATTGAAGACACTACAACCCTATGGAGAATCACAGAAGCGTAAAAAATCTCTAGCCACATGGGAGACACATTATATGCACATGCATTGAATAAACAAATAAGAGTCATCCTGAAGTGAGAATATCTCCTGCTTCCAAAAATAAATGTTCTCCTCAGTGCTTGACTCAAACGGCCAGCAGCTGGTAGAGTGAAATAAAACAGCTGAGTCCTGCACCAGCAAACATGTCTGGACATGACATCGATTTTTCTGCATTTCTTATCAGATTTGTAAAGACTGAGGCCTTCAAGAGCACCAGCGCCAGATAAGATACAAGAATGAAGGTTAACAGATTTACAAATCGAACGGAAGAACACAGAATTCATGTAGCAAAATGTCATTTGGTTTCCATCTGGTATCAACCAGATTCAGCAAGCTAGCAAAACTGACTTTGCAACACTGAAAATTGCAACATTGATAATATAGCCAGTAGGGATGTAACGGTTCACCGTAAGTCGGTTGAAAATCGATTCAAATATGTGAAAATTCAAACCAGTTGAAATGTTGAATGAATCGCAATACATGTTTTGAACAGAGGGGGCGCTGTGTTTACAGGCACAATCTCTCTTTACCAATCATACCTGCCAACACTCCCGTTTTTCCCGGGAGTCTCCGGTATTTCAGTTTGTCATTTCTCCCAGAAAACTCCCGAAATTTCAACCCCTTCCCCCGGTCCTAAGGTGATTGGTACAATCTGGTAAAACCCCATTCACACGGGGCTTCAGCGTCAACGCTTGACAGAGGGCGTGTCTAAAGTTGGGGCTGACACGATCGTCATAGCAGCGTCAGCTAATGAATTTAGCCAGCAATTGGCTACTGTTTGAGCTGGTGTATTTGCATACAGCGATCTGATTGGCTGGCGCTTCCGTCTGCACTTGAAAAGTTAAGAAAGTCCCAACTTCTGCCGCGATCAACACCACTGAAGCGGCGCCGACAGATCCACAATGCAGTTCAGCAATGCCAGACGTCACCCATTCAAAGTGAATGGGAAGCGTTGAAGCTGACGCCCCCTGTGAATGGGGCGTAACTGTACGTTCACACCAAAAGCAGCGAGAGCATCAAAGGTCGTTCTGGCTGCCCTGGCGACGACGCTGTCTGTCTTCAGCTCCGGCGGCGAGAGCGTCACAATTCGCTACATTGATCTCTTATTTAAAGGAGCCGTTGCAGCATATCATATCAAATCAGTTACATCCCCGCATAAAACATTTCTAGCGTGAAGATGTTTCACACTTATTATCCAATTAATTTAACTACAGAAGATCTAGTTGCATGTGGTGTGGCGTTACTTCACTTAATTATCCAATGTGTCCATACTGTGTTCTCT
The DNA here is from genome assembly GCA_903798205.1 of Danio tinwini. NCBI lineage: Eukaryota > Metazoa > Chordata > Actinopteri > Cypriniformes > Danionidae > Danio > Danio tinwini. The sequence continues at coordinate 5,968,404 of CAIGQZ010033231.1, forward strand.
GAACTCCTCTCAAGCGGTGGACTTCTACATTCTGATTGCTTGCCGCCGAACCGCGTCACAGCTCATTACCATAAAGTTGACTTGACGTCAACTCTCCTCGACGCCCACACCGGCGAAGACGCGCCGCGCTGCTCCTCGCCGCTTATCGCCACCGGCTCCCATTGAAAATGAATGACTTCCGGCTACTTTGACGCTCTCGCCGCTTTCGGTGTGAACGTACAGTAACACAGCCGGATCGCCGACAGACCAGGCACCCCTTCCAGTCGCTCTGCTCACCTCCCTAATACCCTCCCTCTCCCGGATTTTCAGAGACAAATGTTGGCAGGTATGTTACCAATACCTGCACATAAACGGCGAGCAAGTGGGACGTAAGAAGTGACCCAGGCAAACTGTGCAAATACTGTGAAAAGACGTTTACATACACTAACAGAAGAACGAATATGATGCACATAAACAGTCAGCACAGTGAAAAACTACTGTCACAGACGTCTATGCGCAAAAAAAAAAAAACTATGAATAGGCCAAACCACGCAGACTGGATGATTTTGCAGCTTCGCTTGCTCTGACGAGTGCTACAGAAATCACACGGTGCATCAGTGTTTTCATAGCGAAAGTGTGAAGACTGAAGGAGAAAGTTGATTTGTTACAGAACCAGGTATTAGACAATTTTTACCCTTTTCTTTTCAAATTAGTTTATGCATATTTTTGTAATTTGCTTATTATTGAATATTTAAAATGTTCAAGATTATCTCATCTTAAGTGTATCACACTGATACTTAACGTTATACTAATTAATTATACAAGTATTATTAATTATTCACCTTTATAATCATGTTCAACTCTGTCTCTAGTCTACTTTTATAATAAGTAATTTTATAATGTTTTTTTTATGTGGCCACCAGTCCCCTGAAGCAGAGGGCCTATTGATCACCTCTGTACACACTGCTCTCTGGTTTAGGAAATGCTTTCCTCTCCTCACCAGCCATCTCAGTCCCCAGTGAAAAAGTTTTCTCATCAGCAGGGGACATTGTAAATGTGCAAAGATCTCAGATATTTCTTTTTAAAAGTGTTAAATCTCAGCACAGTCACAGTTTTAGTTGGTTTATATTATTGAGTCTTTAGTTTGTATTATTCTTTTATGTTGGAATTTGTTTTTAAAATAGTAATTTAGTTATGGCAGAAAATATATTACATTTTTGCAAAATTTGCAGCATTTAAGAAAAAAATGAAAAGGCTCTTCACCTTAAAGGTGCTGTATGTACGTTTTTGACTCTTCTAAAGCATAAAAATACCATAATATGTTTGCAGATATTTAAGAAACATCCTAAGTGAACGTACTTGTTTAACTAAAAAACAATGCTGAAGTCAGATATTCTGCTTTAAAATGTTTTCCGTGCCGGAACGCTGTCTTAGTTTAGGTAAATTTAACCTGCACAATGCCAGTTTAGCCAATTATAATTCAGCACCACGGGTTGCCTTGTTGGAAAACAGCTTATTTCATTCATTCATTTATTCAGAAAGGCTCTGAAAGCATGCGTCCGTGAGCGAAATGCAACAGTGTCAGTGGACAGTATCAGATGTCGAAATGAGACAGATTTAGTTCCACATGAGGTTATTAATGAGCAAATTACATAAATATTATTTGAGCAGGTTATATTGTAACCGCGTGTCCTAACAAAACACTGTGTGCTGAGATAGGCGGTGATGAGCAATTTGGCTGTTTGCACCAGATGAAACACGACAGAAATTTAAATACAGCCATTCAGAAGCACAGAATATGCACTCACTCACGAAACAGTAAGGTTTATAATCTATTTAATACATGTTAATCCTCTTTAACATCATTAAATGTAGATGCTGAATCACTCATATGTGTTTAGTTCTAAAGTTCAATTTTAAATGGTTTATTGTATTTTTCTATTCTATAGAATGCCCATTTCACACAATGCCGGTAGCATATACATAAACATAACATGCAAACATTAAAACAGCATATTAAAAAGTATATTTAACCAGGAAATAATTCAAAGCTTTTGTAAACATTTTTTATCTGAGATTTAAAATGGGAAAACTGAAAAAAATATTGCCAGAAAAAAAAGGATTGCTCCTACAAAGAAATAATAGGACACATTAAGAAATTCGTGCCTGCTCTTCTCTTGTAAATCCACCAGAAACTGCTGTTGACTGACCAACCGATCAATTCCCCCACCCACACCCATACCTAAACCAAACCGATAGTGTTTTAAAAAGCACTGATTGACCTGCCCACCTACTTCCTTAAACTAAACTGACAGTGTTTTGAAAAGCAATCCAGAAAAAGAAAAGCCCCCTGATTTTTACTATTTTCAAATTTTACCACCAATTTACCTTATTTTTTTGTTTATTTTATTTTTATGTTTTTGTCTTGCCTGCTTTCTAGAATTGTTCTTTACCAGACTCGAACCCGGTCGTCGCGTATCAAGTTTGCCGACGTATGCTGTGAGTCACTTGTCAAACTGGTAACAGCGGGAAAGCTGTGCACACGGAGGTAATACCGCCTTGTAGAATTCATTTTAAAGACAAAATGCAGCCAAACTTCTGCCTATATAATTTGCGATCTCTAGAAACTTATATAGGGCTACGTTTTCAGAATGAGCCTATGTTGATTTATTTGAGATTGTCAAAAATGTACATGGCGCCCTCTAGTGGATTTGTGAAAATAAAAACTGCTAGAAAATGTCAGTTCTCAAAAATGTAGTCCTAGGCACACATTTCCAATGAGCCTGGGTAGATTTTTTTATGTAATATAAATAGGCCTATTTTATGATTAGTTTTAAGGCAATTTATGCTGATTACATCAGACATATTTATCCTGAAACAAAATGTTCCAGATTGGACACAAAATATGAAAGCAGTTCAGTCATTGCTTCTTTCTTTCCTCAAGAGACTCTAAAAGCTGAATTTCATTCACACATGAGGCCAGACCGCACAGCTGTCAGCTTTGTTTTACCGGCCACTTTCATCACAGGTAATGGTGCAAACATTCAGGGACAGATTGTGCAGCCTACAAAGGAAAATCAACCTGAATACGCGACAATCTAAACATACAGTGGAAGACATGTATTCCCCTTCTCACTTTGGGCTTTTTGCATCGCTGCTTAACAGCAGGATCCAGTTCTGTTGTCCTCAAGAGATTGAATCCTTCTGCTCAATGCCTGAAAAATTAACATTTCAAATTCTCTTTTTATGTTTTGACATTTGAAAAGCCACAATACTAATTTCACCATTCTTCATTTTCTACTAAATTTCTCTAGAAAACTTCTCTGGACAAAATGTCTTTTGTGGGTTACCAACATCTGAACACCTTGCACATTATTCTCTGCTTCATGGTCTTCCGCAGTACAATCATTATGTTCCCATGGTTTCCAGGTATTTATAATAACTGGCAACCCCCACAGACGGATATATTGTTAAAGTTGCTCACATTTAATCTATACATCGATTGTAGAGAAGGAGCACATTCTTTAAAGTTAAGGTCACCACCTCTATAAAACCTTTGAGCAAAAACTCAATGAAGACACGTAGGTTGAGTTTAAAGCTATAGGACATGACTCACCTTACTGACAGACGTTGTCCTCCTGATGCCTCATTCAACATCTGTTAAGGCAAAGAACAATTGAGTAATACATGTACAAATATTTTTAGATGCACTGTTACTGTATTTCTTTACCTGTGAGACTTGAGAAGTCTGATTCTTAAATGCATGACATATTTAGCAAACATGTAGTGCTATCAATTTGAAGTAGTTTAATTCCCAATCAAATATAAGCTTATGCTTACAGTTTTTAGAACTATAGAAAGAAATATCTGCTTTTTGGGCATGTTTGTGCTTCAAAAACAGAGAATGGTATTAGTTCTAGAGCGTCATTTGGGGGAGCTAAATTAGTTCCAACTTCAGAATAGGGTCTAAACCAGCACAATAGGAACTAAAGTGACATACGTGTATATTGATTGGGCAAACGGATGCCATTTAAAAGATTGGCAGTATTTTAAGTGTTGCAAAACAACATGTGGAAAGCTAAAGTTAGCGGATTTTACTACAATACTATGTTGCATTGTAAGTTGCCTTAGATTTAGTTCTCCTTTTTACTGTTTCAGTCATATAATTTAAATGTTTACTTTCTATCTCCATCATTGTTTAAATGTTTACTTTTTCCATCATTACCATTTGATGATTACCATTTACTTAACTTCAGAATTCCTACGAACAGTATTTTTATAGTTATTTTGCTAATACTCAAAAAACAACAACAACAACAACAACAACAACAACATAGGCTCATTCTGAAAACGTCCCATGTCTGAAGATTGCGAATTATGTAGCCAGGGGTATGTATGGCTTAATTTCATCTTTTAAACGCTACAGGGTGGTATGTAGGGATGGGCGATACCACAATTTTTTTATGTGATACGATACCGATACCTTTTGTTAAAAGTTACAAATCTTTTGATACCAATATCGATACCACTTATAATTTAAAATGTTAATGTAAGTTTTCAAAATAATGTTAATTCAAAAGAATTATTACATGTAAATATATATATATATATATATATATATATATATATATATATGCATACTAGTGTGTTCCATATTGTATAAACACATTGCATACACATACATACTGTATGTACACATTGCACAGATACACACACACACACATGTTTGTTCTTACCCATCTAATGATAACAAGAGAGCTGATTTATTATTTTATTTATTTTTATTTGTATTTAATTATTATTTTTATACTATATATTATAACACTATAATACTGTTTGCTGTTTTTACTGTGTGTGTGTGTGTGTGTGTGTGTGTGTGTGTGTGTGTGTGTGTGTGTGTGTTCTTTTTAATGTAAACTTTATAAATGCTTTGGCTAAACGAGAGAGAGAGAGAGAGAGAGAGAGAGAGAGAGAGAGAGAGAGAGAGAGAGAGAGAGAGATTTGATTTTTACAAAAACTTTATTACATTAAAACAACACAATATAACTATAAATAAAACAATTCAAATTGTATCAAAAAAGTGTAATAACCACATTGTTCTCATCTACACAACACAAAGCACTGTCAAAGCACCAAATATTTTCAAAAGTGTCCAAATCATCCATTTGTACATAGTAATTAAAATCAGTTAAGACTTGTGCTTGTACCATACTTGAAAATACAATTACTATACATTGTTCTATATTTTTTTTTCAATTTTCCTCCTCCTACTCATATACACTGCCATTTTTGCTTGTCGTAATATAAAGTTCAATAACTGACAAGAAAATCTCTTACTCCTTACATATTTAAAACCAAGGATGAACATTTCAACAGAGAAAGTCTCACAACACCTAGCAAAAACGTTTTGGAATACCCTAAACAATGGACCTAACCTAGCACACTTTACAAAGACATGAAAAATGGTTTCTCTTTCATCACAAAAAGGACACAGCGGACAAATTTCAGGATTAAAATTGAAATGAAAGAGTTTACAGCAATAGCCCTATGAAGGACTCTCCATTGCAAATCACCTACTTTTTTTCATTAATGGTGGTTTGTACAGTGCTCTCCACTGGGGTTTTACTTTACCATCAAGTTTTAAAACATCACGCCAAGGAGTGTCACTTCTTTTGTCCAACATTTTCTTATTTAAGTTAACCACACAAAACTTATACAAAACTTTTCCAGTACAAGATAAAAGATTAACATATTGAATACAGATTCCAAAAGGACACCAGAAAAATTCTCTATTTTAGCCTAAATATATAAAAGTGGAAAAGAGTCTATTGGATTTTGAATGCTTGTTCCATCCCAAAAACTGGACAACAATGACCATTCTTCCGGTTTGAGGACAGTTCTACACCTCAGAATTGCCTGTTCAATTAGTTGAGCGGATCTGAAACTCAAGCGTTTGACAACTTCTTTAGAGTTCTTAAAGTCACGATCAGTCAATTCAAGTAAATGTAGCGTGATGACACTATTACTTATAAGTGCCTTATTAAGACCAGGGTATAATCCTCCTGAAGATATGTCAAATCGTGCTCCAAGGATTAAAGTTTCTTCTAGCAGCCAATAAAGTGATTGTGTATCCATTGTTCATTTAAAAACAAAAAGATTCCACACCTTAAAAGTGTTCTTGTAAAAGATCTGTAAAACAGAAGTGTCCAGTCTTGAAGGGTCTAAAAGAAAAATAGTTTTATTCAAACCAAGATTTCCAAGCTTGTGTAAAATCATGTAGGCAACAGCACACAACTTATGTTCAACAGAACCACTTAAAAGTCTCTGGATATGTTGCAACCTAAAAGTTGTTAATCTACTTTGTAAATAAATCAACCCTTGCCCACCCTCCTCTTTGGGCAAGAATAAAACACTTTGTGGAATCCAGTGAAGTTTGTCCCCCCAAAAAATCCACTAAAACAGATTGTATCTGAGTTAAAAGGTAAATGGGAGGATCAACACAAGTAAATTTGTGCCATAACAAGGATGCAACCATATTGTTGATTATTAAAATGCAGCCTCTGAATGACATTTTTGGTGATAAACATTTCCATTTACCAATCCTACCTTTAATGCTTTCAAACACCCTCTCCCAATTTTTGTACTGTCAACTCATCACCTAAAAAAACACCTAAATACTTAAAACCTGATTTTTTCCATACTAATCCTTCTGGTAAAACCGGTTTTATCCCCTTCCAATTCCCCAGCAGTAATGCCTCACTTTTCCTCCATTTTACCTTTGCAGAAGACAATTCTTTAAAACTGAAAGTAACTTTGTTAACACTTCAATGTCACTTTGATTTCCAGCCATAACAATCACATCATCTGCATAAGCTGACAATGTGAGGTTAGTTTTACAATTTGGTAACACTATACCATGCAATTCAATTCTTATTTTATTTAAAAGGGGTTCAATTGCTAAAGAATAAAACATACCAGATAGTGAACACCCTTGCCTGATACCTCTAAGGGGCACACAAACCACCATTCATTTTTAAAATATTCTCAACACCACTATAAAGAACTTTAACATAATCAATAAATTTCTGAGAAAAGCCAAAAACACTTAAAACTGTCCAAAGATAGTGGTGTTCTACTCGATCAAAAGCTTTTTTTTGATCGAGAGAAATTAAAACACAATCTATATTTAGTGTCTTGGAGACTTCAAACAAATCACGAACAAGTGAAACATTATCAAAAATTGATCTGTCGGGCACACAGTAAGCCTGGTCAGGATGGAAAATGAACTCATTACCCCTGCCAACCGATTTGCCAAGACTTTGGAGAGCAGTTTATAATTGCTACAGAGTAAAGATACGGGTCTCCAACACTTGATATCCGCCAGATCACCTTTTTTTGGCAAACGGGTTAAAACCACTCGACGGCAGCTCAGAGGCAGTCGGCCCTCAGCCAGACTCTCATTCAGCACCTCCATTAGATCTTCCCTTAGATCAGACCAAAAAGTTTTATACCAGTCAACTGGTAAACCATCGATCCCTGGAGCCTTTCCTGACTCCATCTCTTGGAGGGCTTTCCACAGCTCTGCTTCACTCAGTGCACCTGAGATTTCCTTATTGGCCTCCTCCTGCGGTAAGACCTGCGGTAAACCGCAAAAAAAAAATAATTTTTAACCCCATAATTTACTCTGAGCTCATTTTTATACAGTTCTTGACTAAAAACTAGTTGCTCTCCTGCAAATTTCAGTTGGATCTGTAAACAAGCCCCCTGATTCAGAGTATAAAGTATGGATGGTCCTACTCTGACCATTTTTCTTTTCTAGGTTAATAAAGAACCTGGAGGGAGCATCCATTTGATTTATACTCTGAAACTTTGATCTGACCAGAGCTCCCTGTGTTTTAAAATCCAACAAATTAGCTAACTGAGTTTTTTTGTTGACTAACAGATCAAAAACACCTTGATCGCCAGATTGTTTTAGCTATTTCCTGAATTTTTTAAATTTCAGCCTCCAAGGCATTCATAACTAAGCCAGTCTCTTTAGTAACGTTTTGAGTAAATTGTATGCAGAACTGTTTAATTTGGGCTTTACCAAAGTCCCAACATTGTTTTACAGAACTAAAAGAACCTTTTGTTGTTTTAAACTCACTCCAAAACATTTTAAAAGCATCTCTAAAAAAACTGTCATTCAACAAGTTTACATTTAGTTGCCAATATGCACTCTTTGTTTTAATTGAACTTAAAAAAACATTACCTTGTACCATACTGTGATCAGTAAAACTCAACGGGATGATTGAACACTTTCTTATAACATTGCATTGATGTTTAAAAACATAGAATCTGTCCAGCCTAGCTAAGGAGATAACATTATCTCTAACATGAGTCCAGGTGTACTGTTTTTGCTTCCCATTCAATTGCCTCCAAACATCACACAGCTTATGTGCCTTAACAAGTTGAATTAAGCGATTTTAAGAAGGCAAATGGGGTTCTGCATGATTCCTGTCTAATTTAGACATTGTGCAATTAAATTCCCTACCCAGAAAAAGGTATTCTTCCACACACAATTTTGTATTACAGAACAACGTGTATTTAAAAACACCATCCTTTTCAAAGCTGAAGTAGGGACACAATACACACAAATAAAATTAAAAATAACTTTATCAAAGGTGGCTGTAACTTTTAAGAGTCTCCCATTAAAAATTTTTCCACTTGATACGTATGAGAAGTACAATTTTTATTAAAAAGAATTGCAACCTCCCCACTAAGGGATGTGTTATGGCTCAAAACTGAGACCCCATGCCATTCTACTACCCACTTAGCAGCATTTTTAAAGTCACTATGGGTTTCCTGCAACATGGCAACATCAACTTTTTTTTGTTTTATCACATCAAAAACTTTAGCCCTCTTATTAGCTTCTTTTAAACCATTACCATTAATTATTGCGATATTTAGCTCACCAATAATTAAAGGAAAAGAGAAGAACAAACATAACAAAAAAGTGCACAAACACCTTTTCAAACTTATGGTCTTAAGCATTATCATTTCCTTCATTTATGTCCTCAGCCAGCAATTTTGTCACTAACTTCTTTAAGCGAATTCTCTCTTTGTCTGTGAACAAGCCTTCTGACGTGTATAGTTTAGTTTTTTCAACAAACTGTTTTGTGTCAGGAAAATAATCAGAAACTTCCACTCCTCTTTTGTTTTTTTGTGATTCTGAGAAATAGTTTAATTTCTTCAACTTCATAACTACAGGTGGAGCAGTCATTTTAAGACAAGCAGATGCTTGAGCAAGCTGTTATCACTGGCTATCACTGCCACTTTCCACCCCATCATCACTACAAACATCGTTCATTTCAGTTTTTTGGCTTTACTAGATTGAAAAATGTCAGCCTTTTTTCTTTTCGAAGGAACTTTGAAATTACTTTGCTCCGTTTCCATTTCACAATCACTCCAGCGCACAACATTAGATTTGATGTTGTCTTTTTGTTTGTCACGGCACTGTGTATCAGGATCTAAGAGAGGAGTATCAGAAGAGCTTTTTTCCACCGCGGTTTTTAAATTTACCACTTGAGCAACCTCCTTCTCATTCTCGGAATGCAGCACTTCATTCTTCTCATTAATTGTCGTAACTTCAGTTACCGACGTCGCATCGCTTGATGTGCCAGCCTCAGCTGACGCACCAGCACTATCATTACTATTCACAGATCTTTTTTCATTAACCTTAGGGCATCCGTGTATTAAATGCCCCGATTCCCCGCAGATGAAACACCTCGTTTTTGCTGTAGTGACATAAATGACGTAATCACAATCCTCAACTTTAAGATGTAAAGACACATCTAGTTCTTTATCTTCCTTCAAAATCATAAAAAGAAAGCGTCTGAAAGAAACAACATGTTTCAATAGCGGGGACTTACAACCAATTGGTATCATCTTTATAGGTGACACCACTTTACTGTAGCGAGACATTATTCTCACAAGAGTATCATCAGTAACAAACGGCGGGACATTTGATAACAAAACTTTCCTGGATGGTAAGGATAGCGGAAGTACAGGTGTAAAAAGATTTTCCACCTCTATGCCAGATTCCACCAATTCATTAGCTTTCTCAACCGTACTCGGAAAAATAACTATGACACTGTTCATTCGCGAGGCAGACATGACATGCTCATGACCCACAACTTTACCTATCGCCAGACAACAATCCTCAACGCTCACTGCGGAAGCCACCTTTACACCATGACGCCACGTGAGATTCTTCAGCCCCTGTGACTGCGGAGCCATCATACTGCCCTCGCAATGAGTAGCAGCACATGGCTCAACAAGTCAAAAACAGGGTGTCAAACAATTTAAGCAGTCACACACCCGTCCTCTCGTGCCCAAACACTCACATCGGAAGTGAGAAAGACTCTCCTATAACGTCTTTTGTCAGACAGGGAGACTGAGCAGAGGAACACTGGGCAGCTTGTTTTTGTTCCGCTTCATTATAAGTTTCAGGGTGTGTTGTCTGTAAGTGTTTATAAAGGCGGCTTGTATTGTTGCTGTGTACGACTTTCTTATCACAACTATTGCTTGTGCAGTGCTTTCAGCTGATAAGCACCATAACACGCCGCGTTACCTCTCTGCCATCGTGTCATTCCGTAATGCAGAAGTGTGCAACTTGCGTGTGTTGAGTACGCAAGTTATCTGAAAAGCACATGATTGCTCATGTCACATTCTGCCGCAGATCGATTGGTGTAATGTCTTGTATACAAAGCGTCACTGACAATCCTGTACACAGCGCTAAAATATTTAGTTTTGCAGAAATGATTCAACTTTTGTTAAAATATCGATACTCTTAAAATATCGATACCAAATTAAAAGCTTCTGAGTATCGATATATCGATACTCGATCATCGCTGTGCACATCCCTAGTGGTATGACGCCGTTTCTTTTTATGTTTTCCAGCTGACCGCTTACCTCCGTATATGGACTGCTTTCCTGCTGTTACCAGTTTGTCCAGGGTCTGAATCTGACAAAGAACAGTTCCAGAAAGCGGGTAAGACAAAAATATTAGCCAAAAAATAAACAAGTAAATAACAGGGTGAGAATGTGGTAAAATCTGAAAATGTGGTAAAACACATTTTCAGATTTGGTAAAACGTTTTTTTTAAAACAGTCGATTGGGTTTGGGGAAGTGGGTGGGTGGGTCAATTGGTGCTTTTAAAAATATTATTGGTTGGATTTAGGGAAGGAGGAGGGTGGTTCAGTTAATCGTTCAGTCAGTCATTCAGTTAATCAGTCGACAGCGGCCTCTGGTGGATTTATGCAAGAACAGCAGGTGCGAATGGCACTCGCAAGAGAAATGTGAGATCTCAAAAAGCTTAGACTGCGGCCTCTTGTGGAATCACGAAAACAAAAAATGCAAAAAAAAAAAATAAATAAATGTAACTGAGACCTATTTGACACTGCAGAAATGTATATAGTGCTATGTTTTTAGAATAAACCTGGGTAAAAAAAAATAAAAATAATCCTCATGCAGTTTATCATTAAAGGTGCAGTAGGTGATCTGCCAGAATGCTAGCATTAGCATTATAGCTTAGGATTTTTACGACCCTACACTGCTGTCCAAAGCCACACCTCCTTAAGTCATGAACGATTAGATATAACGCTAGATCATGTCATTCACCAGTTAGAAAACTCTATAGAGACACGCACTTTAACGAAAGCGTAGTTGTTCACAGGCCAGCGGGTGCAGGATTTATGTTTCTCCATAACTAACTGTCACAGGCTGTCACTGTTCAAAAATGAACGAATGTTTGAGTATAAATCAAACTTCACCTCAGTAAAGCTGGTTAAGCAGAAGAGCACATACTTATGTTTTGTTATTAAACTAAATAAAATCAGATCAGAAAAAAGGAGTGCTAAAAACAGAAATATCCTGTCATCTTTTTACATTACACTTACATTTACGTTACCAAGACAACGAGTGACTTAATTTTTAACTGGGCTGGCTGATCCTCGTACATCGCTTGTTTTCAGCTCCTTTAACACTTGAACGTGTGCGAGTGACGTATCTGTCTGCTTAAAGAGGCTGCGCAGAAATTCAAATTTAATTTTTTGACAGACAGTTTGAGTTACTTGTCGTAATTGAGTTATTTGTCGGTCTGACAATATTTAAATCAAATGAACAGTTTTTTGTTTTATGCCTAATCTTATATAAAATATATTATAAAAAACAAATAAATACATTTAGATCATTTACTTTAATCATTACTATTAGAATGTAAAGAGACTTTCTACCAGCACAACAAAAATATTTCTGAAGACAATCACCTACTGCACCTTTAAGCTGCTTTGTAACCTTTGATTTTGTTAAATTTGTCATATTTCTGAATGTTGTCAGTTTCCTTAATAACTTTTTATCTGTTAAAATTGAATATTATTAGATTTAATAAGTTAAAAGATATAAATATGGTATAAATATATCTTGTAAAAAGCCAGATGCAATTAGTATTTGATTTAGAATAAATGCAATTGGTTTACTTAACATTTTATATTTAAAATGGATGCAGATCCACACTCCACACAGTAAATTAATAAGAAGCATTTAAAAACAATGGATTTATTAATATTATTACATAAATCTTGTTTTTATTTGTTTAATTTGTGTTTAACTAAAAAATATCAATCACATAAAGTTTATTAGCTCAATTATGTTACATGAACGTAATCCAAATGAGTGGAAATTTATTCAATCAGAATACATAAATCTTATTTATTAGGAAATGTGTTTTATTTTTTGAGTGTCTGGTTAGCACACATAATGGCATTGTTAAAATACCCCCCCCCACCAAACATTGTATGTAGGTTCACTTTCATGCACATTTCATCCCAGTACCTCTGTTGCTAATTCCACTTTAAAGCCAGTAAAATGTAACAGTAATGAGCTAGTAATGGAGGCTTTATTTATATATACAGATAATACAGACAGAAGCATGTGTGAGTGTCGGAAAATATTTAATAATAATAATTTAAAAATAATTTTTTAAAATTTTTTAGTGGTTTTAACTTTTTATTTGGATAGGACAGTGTAATTACAGACAGACAAACGTAGGGAGCAGAGACAAAGAAAGGAACACCAAAGGACCTTGAAATGGGAATTGAAGTCTGATTGACAATGCACTAAGCACTAGGCTATTGGTGTAAAAAATTAGCTGTAAAACTATTTTTGCTAAATATTTTTGACAATTTGATTTTTATTTTATTAATTAAAAATAAACTATATTACAACTCTGAAACACACAATTTTTTTTGGGGGGGGGGGGGTGCATTACATTGGTTTGTGCAAATGTCTGTCTGTTCAGTATGTATGCATATTTCTATAGAAGAGTTCTACTTTTTATAGATAAAAAAGGTAATATAATGGGAAAAGCAACAAAATAGTTAGCAATTTTAACCTTATTGGGCAATATATTTATTTCCTTGGTCATTACTTTTGCTGTTGTATGCAAAACAATTTAAAATAAAATGATTTTGGCAAAGTAATATCCTGCTTGTAATGTTTCATTTCTTTACAAAGTGCATATATTGTTACTAATAACATTTATAAAAATCCTTTTTACAAAAAAAAAACAAAAACTTTTGAAGCTGTTTACAACTGTTTCATGATGGTCCACAGATCATGGTGTTCTGGTTTTAAAAGACTAACTGCTTTCAGTAGCTGGCAAATTAACCAGGCCAACTGTGAAAACGTCACATACTCTTATTAATATTTATAAGGCAAACTTTCCTCATAGTAGGATTCTCTTCAATCCACTGCCCAGTCGTTCTTCTCTTTTATGTGTGTGCAAAGGAAGCATGTTACCATGACTACCAAGCTGCTGTGTTTTTTTTTTTTTTTTGCCCAGTTTAATTAATTTTTGTGCTCTCTGCTAGTTAAGACATGATGCGCGCTAACAATAAATTGCTCCCATCCTGTTTACAAAAGAGAGGAACATTCTCCAGTGTTTTAAGAGTTCAGCCTCTGGGCCGTTTACCCCACACTTGTCAAGTTAAATTACCATAGGAGTTTTCATAAAAGGTTTAAGAGTTGCATGGAGTATACTAGAGTTCAGGCTGAAATAAATTTATGGCAAGCTATTTTAGCATTTAATCTATAAACAGTATCTATTTTCATGGCACTAATTCATATTATTTTGATACTAGTATATCTTCCTATACTTGTGCTTATTCTAGTAGTGCTCACTCTTCAGTTATCTTAAAAAAAAAAGATACTAATAATTCATCAGATATTATTTACAATCACTGGCCACTTTTTTAGGTACACCTTACTAGTACTGGGTTGGACCCACTTTTGCCTTCAGAACTGCCTTAATCCTTCGTGGCATAGATTCAACAAGGTACTGGAGATATTCCTCAGAGATTTTGGTCCATATTGACATGATAGCATCAATCAGCTGCTGCAGAATTGTCGGCTGAATCTCCCGTTCCACCACATCTCAAAGGTGCTCTATTGGATTGAGATCTGGTGACTCTGGAGGTCATTTGAGTACAGTGAACTCATTGTCATGTTCAAGAAACCAGTCTGAGCTGATACGTGCTTTATGACATGGAGAGTTATGTGATGATAAAGGGATGGACGTGGTCAGCAACAATACTTAGGTAGGCTGAGGTGTTGACACGATGCTCAATTGGTACTAATGAGCTCAAAGTGCGCCAAGAAAATGTCCCCCACACCATTACACCAGCACCACCAGCCTGAACTGTTGAATCAAGGCAGGATGGATCCATGCTTTCATGTTGTTGATGCCAAATTCTGATTGTATCATCTGAATGTTGCAGCAGAAATCGAGACTCATCAGAGCAGGCAACGTTTTTCCAATCTTCTATTGTGCAATTTTGGCGAGCCTGTGTGAATTGTAGCTTCAGTTTCCTGTTCTTAGCTGACAGGAGTGGCACCCGGTGTGGTCTTCTGCTGCTGTAACCTATCCTCCTCAAGGTTGGATGTGTTGTGCGTTCAGAGATGCTCTTCTGCATACCTTGGTTTTAACAAGTGGTTATTTGAGTTACTGATGGCTTTCTATCAGTTCGAACAGGTCTGGCCATTCTCCTCTGATCTCTAGCATCAACAAGGCATTTGCACCCACAGAACTGCCACTCACTGGATATTTTCTCTTTTTCGGACCACTCTTTGTAAACCCTAGAGATTGTTGCTTTACTCCTGTTTTGACCCCTGCCTGCTGACCATTAAGTAAAGTGGCGTTTGGAACTCCATTGCCACACCTTTTCATGACAATTACATACTGCTTATTCATAACATACTAGAACTTTTTATTACTATAAGAAATAGCATCTAATAGGCACTAGTATCTAATAAATACATTCTAATATCCAATGAATAAGTACTGGATTAGATACTACATGTATACTAGTTGGTACTAGTGCTTAGTCATCATATATAGCACTTGTTTTAATAGTGACTTTTATACTGTTACTAGAAAAAAAATGTCTGTCTTCAATGGGTATCCATTGAGATATCAGATATTTAGATTTGACTACTATCTAATTCACTAATGACGACATGTTCTACTAGTATTTATTCATTAAACATTAGTACAAATTCATTAGATAGTTCTTATTACTAGTACTTATTCTTTAAGTAGTACTAATTTGTTAGGCACTACTATTTATCCGTTAGGTAGTAATACTTCATTAGATACTAGAACTGACTCTATAGATATGAGTTCTTCTTTATAATTAACTTATTTGTTAGATAAAAGTATTTATTTATTAGATACTAATTCTCATTTATTAGACGCTACGAGACTGAGTCCTGTAATCTAACAATTGGTTCTAGTACCTATACCAGTAGCTAGTGAATAATGCCTAGTATCTAAAAATATGTCACAAATGGAATACACATTAGCAAGAAATATCTCAACCCTTGTTTGAAGTCAAACGTTAAATTTAGAAATTTGTAACAAGGAACAATAGAACAGTTACTAGTACTCTATCAACAAAATGAGCACTGGTAGCTACTTAATAGATAAGGTAAATATACTAGTATCTAAATATAAAGCATAAAACCAGTATACTTGTTAAAACAGCTTGCCATCACTAAAGTTAACGTCACCGCGAGAGCATCACGAAGGTTCTGCATTTACCAGGGTAAAAGGCTACACTTCAATAAAATGTATTATGACTGATAAAGCTATCAATCTATCAAACGACTCGAAAAGTCAAGTGAAGCTTCACTGTATGTTATCCAGTGTAGTAATGAAAATAAATGGTAAGTCTGCCATTCTTTAATACACTGGCCAACAACACGAGAATGATGAATTATGACAGAATGTTCATTTTTGGATGACCTATCCCAGCTAGTTTTCATCCAGCAGCCGCTTATTCCGTCAAGAAATTGAATTGTAAACCCAGGATGCCACTTAGTGACGAACTATTGGCATTTATGGCGCCATTTTAGTATTTGTCTCCCTCTAGTGGTTACGCTGTATAATTACATTCCTATTTGTTAACTTTGCAGGTTCTTTTAATTCCAGTATGAGGAAGAGTAGAAGATATTCACTTTTAGAGTCACATAATGACGATATGTGCTTTTAATACAACGTTTCAGACATTATTGAGAAAAGTATGAGCTAAAACTGATAGCGAGATAACTGAGTAAACTAACAAAACAAAAAAACATTATAATGATTTGCGGGAATAAGGAATCCAAAACATGTAGTCACATAAACTTTTATTGTAAAGATTTATTCCAAAATAGCAGAATATTGCAGAGGAAGGGTGAAAGGAGAGTGAAAAAGAAGATAAACAGACTGAGACAGAAAAAAATGAAGGAACGTCCACACGACTTTGGCAAGACATTTTGAAGCTAAATATATCAAAATCACACAATAAAGTTAAGAAAACGTCTAACTGAAAATGCCTTTTTCCCTATATAGGAGTTAATATTTTACATTAGCCTCTTATACATCTAATAACGCAATAAAAAAACTGCAATCTATTTTCTCAAAGTTAATATATCACGATTTATAAAATAACCCTCCCCCCACACAAAAAGTTTAATGGTTATGCTTAGCTGTGCTTATACAATGTTAAACTACCCATAGGCCTCATCCTAAGCCTGCATTCAACTAAATCTTCTGAAAATTGAGGAAAAAGAATTGTCCTTTCTCACCCAAACACTTGTTGTCCAAATCAATTGTGCATTGATTTGTGAGTGACCCACCTTGATTGCGCTCAATAAACGTAGCCCCAGATTAGAAACTGAAATGCTGACAGTAAACACAGCTTTCCCTCTCAAACAGTATGATGTTGCATCCAAAACGCTTGGACGCAGAAAGAAAACCATTTACAGGAATGCTACGTGTCTGAATCTGTTTGTTTTGTGCATAATGAATGGTGGAAAAAAGTGCACATGGATATCGTTGGTACTGAAAAGTGTTGGTTATACATTGATACATTATATATGCCCATTAGGAAGGCATCTAAAACTAATCACAGATAACAGGCCTGGTCCACGTGTGTGTTACTCTAAAATCCTACAAGCTGTAACTGGAACACACACCCCTCGCTGGTCCCATTTCTGAAAACCCTGGCTTAAAACTATACCATTTTTGTTCTATTCAGCTTCTTGATGAGCTGCATCTGTGTGTGCTGGCATGTGTATGTGTGTGTGTATGTGTATTACAGTAATAAAGAGTCACTTTTAGCATGGGTGTACGTTGCACGCACGGATCTCCTTCTTGTTTTTGCAGTGGTTGGGCTGTGAGGATTTGCCCTTTTTCTTTATGTTCATCACTCGCTCTTGAGTCCCTCCATCACACGCTTTAGTACACTCTGTCCAGCTGGACCAAGGGCGTATGGGACAGACTACTGAAAGAGAGTGAAAGAAAATCAAGTTGGGTTCAAGTAAATATGAAATGACAATTTTTAAGCGGAAGCTAAAACATTCTGTCAGAATATTAATATGATTTATGATATATGGAATTAAGTGTCATTCACTCAGTTATGTCATTTTAAGTGCAAAGGTGACATGGTTTGAGATGTCTTTATGACAACTTGATTTTACTAATGGCTCGGTACGGTAAGGTTCGGTTTGGTATGCTTTTATGGCCCTTTCCACTTTCGAAAGGGTACCTAGAACAACAAAGGGTTCCAAAAGGTGGACCGACATGACCAGCTGCTCACTTGTGCGTGCGACAAAGACAAGAAACACCGTACTGTACTGTACCACTCAGTGGAAAAAAAAAAAAAAGCTCTGTTTACACTAATACGTTTTAGTTTTAAGACAGCGTTTTAAATTGAAAATGATCCACGTCCACACTGGAGTTTCACCTAGCGTTTCTGAACAGCTCTCCGTCCACACTACTCCACTGAAAACTCACATCACGTGATCACACACACACTCCGGCATGTGCTGCAGCGTAATGTCTAGTTCAGACTGCATGATTTTAACTCCAATTTTGACTCGCCGACAGGTTTTGAGAAATCGCTGACAAATGCCAAATCGGTGCTCGTGCACGCGAGTGACAATCACACAGTTTTAACTATCAAAGACGTGATCTGAAAGAATCGCCGATGAGTCGCAGATGCCCGTGAGATATTTGATGTGCTAAATATCTGGAGCTGTCGGCGATTCAAATAATGCCGTGTGAACTGAGTTTTGACTGAAAATAACATCGGAGATCACCTACAGCCAATGAGAGAGCAGCATCCACTAGTGTGATTACCTGCAGGTCAGCGGGAGGTTGGGGGAGAAGTTAAAATCGCTCATTTTCAGTTCATTTGAACCCAAGAAATGGAGGAAAAACTAGCAGAGATTTGGCAGGCGCACCCATGTCTGTTTGATTTGTCATCTGAGCAAAAGCACAACCAGGTCGAAAAAAAAAAGTTGAGCAGAAATGACAAATTCCCTTCAAACCCAGGTGAGCAAATATGTACATTTTTCTACCCCATTAAAGACTTCTTTCTTATTATGTAGTTAATATTAAAAGATATATACTACGTGTTTTTCGTTGTGAGACGTAGTTGGACAAAGTTGTTTTTTCAGAGTCGATTTTTATGTATTTATTTTCTATTTTAAAGTCATACAGTGTGAAACCCTCTGTCGCCAATTCATTTTGCAGTGTAAACAAAGCAGCGACATATCGCTAGCCCAGATAGTCATGCAGTGTGAAAACATCTGTGACATGACTACTTTTAAAATCATGCAGTCTGAACTCGGCATAAGTGTGCGTCTGAGCTCCAAACAGTCAGCGGGTGCTTTGAGCACAGAACCCCAGGTGAGAGCTGTGCACGTTGGATGGTTCATCAAGAATCTACCGCTGGATCTAATCTCACTATATTTGGTAAATGTGATATTTAATTAATCTTGGTGTCTATATATAACGACATATTCCCCTACTTTGGTCTTTTGAGTCTATTGTTGTCAGGTAATGTGTTTTGGTTGAGTGCAAAGATAAGTTAATATATTAATTTATGTAACCATGTACACTGATTCTGCACATTTGACTGATTGCTTGCATTCATTTCCTATAATGTATAAACTTATTGTATGTTATACTTTTATAATTGCCATTATTGATTATTAAAACTGATATTCAGCAAAAGAGAGGGTATGTTTCGTATTTTTTTTACTGAAAATGAAAGGAGGCAGTTATGTTATAAGCTCCATTTTGTTATAAATATGCACACAGTGAAGATGATGGTCATATAAACATGCACTACACGACGCCTCAACATTTGGTGTCTGTTAAGTTGTTAATATCAAAAGGAAAATTGACAGTTCCTTGTATCATGTTTTCATTTTATTGTTAAGATAGTGAAACAACATAGCCAGGGTGATGTGAATGACGTTACAAAGTGCACTGTTGCCTTTAAAGATTTACCCGACGTGTCCTCTGGAGTTTGTTTTCCATATTAAACTTGCGAAGTCTGAACTTACAACGAAAGGATGCAAGACCTTTGTGTAGGCTACATAATACTGAGGAAAAAGCCTCAATCAGATAGGCTGAAAAAAGAAAGATTGTGTGTGTGTGTATGTGTGTGTTAGGAATAGGTCTGCAGTCCCTTCTAAGTTTTCAGATGTCTTTGTTTTCCACCATCCACACTGAGACAGAGCAGCAGCATTTTAAAATGAAAACGGCCTCTTCAGCGTTTTCAAATAGCTCTGTTTTCGGTGCTCGAAAAACTCCGGCGTAGCGTAGACGGAAGGCGTAACCGTAACAAAACTTAGGCGTTATAAAACTAAAATGTATTAGTGTAAACAAGGCCTAAGAGAACACAACTTGTCATAAATCTGTCATAAACATGAGTGTCATTGTAACTTTGTCATGAATATATTTCTGTGTACTTTTCTCAGTGGAACAAATTAGTTTTGTCATAACATTTTCATTACTCTGTCAAATAATTTCATAACATTGTCATTAACAATAGTTATTGTTTGAAAGTTTAACATTTAAAGAAGACCTGTTTTGCAATAATTTTATAAGAGGTTCCACACAGTTGTGTGGAAACATTAAAAATGAATAAACTGTATTTTTTATAATCACACTTGATAAAAATAGTCTGCAGGAATACTTTGATTGACATTCTCTCTTTGTACGTGTAATCAGAGAAAAGCCCAGCCCATTAGTGACCATCTCTCCCTCATTACCATAAACAGCCCTGAGTAAGAAGCAGCCGTCCGCCATAAGAGTCTTGACTCTGTCGTATAAGTCCACCTTCTTTTGAACAGAACTCATTTAAATTTAAAGCAACAGACCAAAATATAGGTCAAAGCGTAAAAGGGGCAATTTTAAAGTTATAAATAATTATTTGTGTGGTATTTTTAGCTGAAACTTCACACACACTCTCTAGGGACATCAGAGACTTATTTTACATCTTGTAAAAAATCAGCATAATAGGTGCCCTTAACTTAAACGTGCAGTGAATATGAGAGTTTTTTTATTTTTTTTTTTACTTTTTTGCTCAAATAATAACAGAAAAACCCAACTACAGTGTTATCGTAAGACTTTCAGAAAAAGAAAGACTGATAATGGAGGCCACAACAGAGAACAACGTCAAATTTACTGCAAAGATAATGTAATAAAAAAATGTAGCTTTCTAAATGTATATATGTTAAAATAAAAATTTTTAAGGATTTAAGATACTGATGACTATTAAACGCATCATCAATGTCTTGCGAAAAGACTCTATAAGTCCTGCTTTTAGGAATGATCCGTTGGCAGATTGGCTAAACATTTAACAAGTAAATAATTAAAGAGCAAATAAGAGTGGACCTGTGCTCTCCTCTGCCACAGACTCCCGGCTCTGCTTGGCTCTCCTCCTGTCTGAAACCTCCTGTCTCTTCCTCTTCTCACTAGCCCGGGAGCCTCGAGAGCACTTGCGGATCTTGCATTTCTTCCTCTGGACTGTCTCAGGGCAGGGCAGACCTCCAAACTGAGGCTCCAGCTTGACCATCCGAGAGCGGATCATGTGCCCCTTCCCACAGGACTTGTTGCACTCGGACCAGGCCGACCACTCTGACAGCATGCAGTCTGTAGCTGGAGGAGAAATGGAAGAAACGGGATTGTAAAATTGTGACGTGCAATATGTAATACTGTTTCCAGTTCAAAAGCCTCAACTCATTTGAATTGAGAAACATCTCAATAGCCATTTTTCATAACACACATTAAAGGAAATCTTTCACAATATATATATATAATTTTTTTTTTCTATAATAGATGATCAACTGACCTTTTAAACGTTACAACCACAATTTTCAATAGTATAGGGCTGTCACAATTATGACATTTTCCAGAAGATCAGTTGTCTAAGAAATATTTGTAATTATGGCCATTAATTGTCTGTTTTATAATATTAATAATAATAATAATAATAATAATAATAATAATAATAATAATAATTCCTTACATTTATATAGTGCTTTTCTGGACACTCAAAGCGCCTTACACATTGGGGGGAATTTCCTCATCCCCCACCAGTGTGCAGCATCCACCTGGATGATGCGACGGCAGCCACATTGCGCCAGACCGCATACCACACACCAGCTGATTGGTGGAGAGGACAGAGGGATGAAGCTAATTATGGTATGGGGATGGTTAGGAGGCCATGATGGACAGAAGCCAGTGAGCAAATTTGGCCAGGATGCTGGGGTTAAACCCCTACTCTTTTTCGAAGGACATCCTTGTGTTTTTAACAACCACAGCGAGTCGGGACCTCGGTTTAACATCTCATCTGAAAGATGGCGCTCACTGGGCAGTACAGAGTCTCCGTGTGTTGCATTAGGACCCACACAGACCGCAGGTTAGGCACCCCCTGCTGGTCTCACAAACACCACTTTTGGCAGCAACCCAGCTTTCCCATGTGGTTTACCATCCAGATAATGACCGGGCACAGCCCTGCTTAGCTTCAGTGGGTGACCATGTGAGAGTTGCTGCCGGAGCTAGCTAGCTTTAGGGCTTTAGCATTTAATTGTCCAGATTTTGAGCTTCATCATACTTTTTTGTGTATTTTTATTACCTAAAAATCTGCTACAATTTATTGTGATAAACATAATCTTTTCAAAGTTATCACTGTGTACCTTTAATTCAAATTTTATTGTAATCTGTATAGTTTCCAGTACTGGGTTGCAGCTGGAAGGGCATCCGCTGTGTAATACATATGCTGGATAAGTTAGCGGTTCATTCCGCTGTGGCAACCCCTGATGAATAAAGGGACCAAGCCAAAGGAAAATGAAATGTAATCCGTATATTACAGAAATATTCCAAACAAGCGGGCAAATAACAGACATGTGCACACTTCTAACCTTTACAAGAAATGATCTGGAATATTACATTTTAAAAACCTTTTTTTTGTGTGTGTGAATGATGAGCCGTTTTCCTCACGGGGACCCAAAAAATGTCCTCAAAAGGTCAAAGTTGACTGGTATTGCTTTACAATGCTGTCCTGTGTCCTGTGAAAGCCACATTTACTATATTTCTCAGAAACAAACTTCAATTCAATTCAAGTGTATTTGTTTAGCACTTTTTTTTACAATAAGTATCGTTTTAAAGCAGCTTAAGGTGCACAATATAGCATCACAATCACATTAAGTTAAAGTTACAATAAAATATAAGCTATGATATATAAACATAGTTAACCTGCAGTTTTATAGCATATAGCGGCACATATTTAAACTGCAGCTATTAATAAAAAGACATCCTACAAATGCATTACACATTCGTAGTCTCTCTTTATTATTATTATTATTATTATTATTATTATTATTATTATTATTATTTTTAACCATTTTACCACATGCTTTTTATCTTTGTCTAATTTGAAGTAGAGAGAATGCTACTGTAGATTTAATATGATAGCTTAAATGACAATATAAATAAGCTAAAATAACTATCTTGACAAGACAGATTTAATTAATCAGTGCTGGTAAATCATCAGTACTGCTGCTTCATTCGTCAAATACAAGGAAATCCAACTCTTTATATCAACACACCCAACAACCTTCCAGCAATAGCCATTACGAAATAGAAAAAAAACTACAAGTGAACAAGCATTTGAAATCGTGTCTGTAGACAGTTTTAGTTTATGTCTCCCCCTTGTGCCCTCGAAAGGAATTGCAACAATCTAACGTCAAACGCACTGAAGTGCTTTTTAGCCACCGAAAAACGTGCAGTGAAAGATTGATATGACCTTTAAATCATTTATTTTGATAATGTACTGTAAGTTCATCAAAATGTAGCCGGTAAAATAAACCTAAGCTTAATTTCATTGTTCAAGAGTAAAACAAGCTGAAACCATTCAGCAGCTGATGGTTGAAAAATCTATTGAAAACAACTGGTGGTAAAATACATTTCCATATTTTAAAGACATTGAGCGGAACAATGGAATTTAATGCAGTGATTCTTGCCCGGTGTGAGATTTCTTTAAATGTATTGTAAACACAGCAAGTTTATAATGGCATGACAGTTCACTGGAAAAGTCCCTGAGCATAATTTTTTTTGTGATTACATTAAATGACTGCAGTTAGTTGTTTATTTATTAATAGCGAAAGGCCAATAGCAGTATTACAGCACTGCAAATCTATATTAGTACCAGTTGTAGTTCTTTTTTACCATCTGATGAAATGTTTGGATGCAGAAACTGTGATGTGTGACTTTAAAGGTGCTGTATGTAAGTTTTTGACTCTTCTAAAGCAAAAAAATACCATAATATGTTTGCAGATATTTATGATTCTTGTTCATCTAAAAAACTATGCTAAATTCATATATTCTGCTTTGAAAATGTGTTTTTCGTGCAGGAACGGGTGTCTTAGTTTTAGTTATTTTAACCCGCTCTCTGCCACTTTAGCCAATTACAGTATATTTTAATACTCCGGGTTTCCTTAATGGAATTCCCTGCCATATACTAACAACCCGCTACTGTGACAAGATTTGCAGCGATAAGAAGTTTGGCTGTTTGCACCAGGGGTGTTGCTAGGATTGAAAGAGATAAGTAATTTTATTAAGCTTCATCAGTAGTTAGAACTATTCAGTTTCGCGAAACAGTTGTATTATTACCTCATCAGCTTCAGCTCCTCAAAATAATGAACGAGTGCAGTGGCGGGATTTTTTTAACACTTGTCATGTGACAACAGTCCCACTCCCACCTGCCGGTAGAATCTGGTACTGCTGAACAGCTGACTATTTAAATACCAGACACAAAAACTGCGTTTAGTGGAATGCACGTGATGTATGTGGTAATTTTAGATACTTGGATAACAAAATAAATGTCATACAACCTATTTTCTTTTAAGTGCAACATATTCCAAAAGTGGGTTTTGACAATACATCAGGGGCTTAAGCCCCCAAATACTGTTAACATTAACATAACTGTTAACATTACTCACGGCATTCAGGAAGCATGCACTTCTCCACCTGCTCCAGCTCATCTGGACACTGGCCAGGCTCAACGGGTGTCTTTAGCATGCGCTGACGAGTTCTCATGCCCACACCGCAGGACACACTGCACTCACCCCAGTCTGACCACGGAGACAGCATACACACTACCGCATCTGTACACAAATAAGGAATGCAACATTTCACAGATTATGAAGAGTTACTGCGCATATATCTAGGGTGCTAGTAGACATTATCTAGTGCATGCTATATTTGTAGTCCTTTTGTAGATTTAAGATGGATGTACTATGTCTGCATTACCTAGTGGACACAAGTATTTCCTTTTACAAAAGAAATCATTTGATGAAGTACATTATACTCACAGATCTGCTAATATACATAGCCTATCAAATATGTGCAAGCTTAAATAAATAATTGATTAATTATTCTTGTGATAATTTATTAAAAAAGTGAAGTATATATATATATATATATATATATACATATTTATATTTGTTTTATGTTTTGTAGCTTTCCCCCATATTTTACAGTATAGCCACTTTAGATCTTTAGAATATCTAATTCATTATTAAAATTACTAATTAACTTTTATGATTAATCCAATATTCAAAAATACAAATAATTATACAAAATCTTTTTATGGTAATGTTGTTTTTTTGCATACACTACACTCTCAGAAATAAAGGTACAGGAGCTTTCACTGGGGCAGTACCTTTTCAAAAGGTACATATTTGTACCTTAAGGGTCCATAATGGTACCTCAAAGCTACTTTTTCGGTACATTTGGGTACTAATATGCACCTTAGAGGTACCATTGTGGACTCTTTGGGTACAAATATGTATCTTTTGAAAAGGTACTGCCCCAGTGACAGCTCCTGTACCTTTATTTCTGAGAGTGTAGAGGAGTCACATTCTTACTTCTCAGAGGCAATAATAATAACTATTATTATCATTATTATTGATACATTGTACAAAAATATGCAATATAAATGTAACAATAACACAAATAACAAATACTTAATATTTCACAAAGAATTAATAAAATAATATAGACTAATAGACTAATATATTGCATATTACCCATTTTATTTATTATAGTTACATATTATTTTTTCATACATTATATACTACAAACTATTTAAACAGCCACTTTAATAATAATTATAACAACAACAATAATGTTAAATTATAAAGCAATCAAATGTAATGTATATGAGCAATATCACACGAGTAGCAGTGCGATGTGGCTGTATATCGGCACTGGTGGGAGGCATGCATTGACTCGAGGCCGCAGGCTACTCATGTGATATTGCATTTATACAACAGTTCAACTGCATAATTGTGTATATAAAAAAAGAAATTCAAACACGGAGAGTCCTCAGACTTTTTTGTAAGAGGAACTACTTTCTTCCATAATTTCTTCACATTTGCAGCTGACGCCAGAACAGCAGAAACTGTTGCTCATTCACTAACATCACTTTAGAGCTAGTGTTTGAATGATTCTTTAGCGAAATGACTAAAGTGTTAAGATTATAAGGCTAAACGGCAATCTGGAGATCACAATATTACAATGGTAAAAATACAGCACTACAACATACAAAAAAGAGAGATCGACTTAGAAAGTCATTTACCTGTTTAATTATGTATTGATCAGCTGTAGTTAAAAAATTATGCTGTTTTTCTCTTAGGGCGTATTATGCGGTTCTGTCGTCATCTTGTGGATGAACATCGTCAATCATTGCTCATTGACAGGCTAATGGTCGCCAACGCGATGTCTCTCAGAAATTATAAATATTTAAAAATAGGCACTATCCTTATAAATAAACTGCATAGTTGCAATCTAAACCACTACATTCTGTCCTAAAAAGCCTCCAAAGTACATTATGTTGTTCAAAAGCAGCAATATTTGTCAAACTGTAGAGTTGCTCTGCTTGTCCTCTGCTTGTTGCTGTATGTGGATGGAGTAACACACAAGGGTGAAGGGTGAAGAGGCTGGATGAGTGTTGTTTTTATTTGCAGAATATTGCATGGCTATCAGCCAATCAGACTCAAGAACCAGACAGAACTGTTGTATAAATTTTTATAATAGATAATAAAAAGGACAAACAAACATAGCAATACTTGCAAATAATATTACAAATTCACCATCTAATCTATTATATATATGTTCATTCATTCATTTTCTTTTCAGCTTAGTCCCTTTATTAATCTGTGGTCGCCACAGCGGAATGAACTGCCAACTTATCCAGCATATGTTTTACACAGCAGATGCCCTTCCAGCTGCAACCCATCTCTGGGAAACATCCATACACACTTATTTACACTTATACACTACTGACAATTTAGCATACCCAATTCACATGTACTGCATGTCTTTGGACTGTGGGGGAAACCAGAACACCCAGAGGAAACCCACGCGAACGCAGGGAGAATATTCAAACTCCACACAGAAACGCCAACTGACCCAGCCGAGGCTCGAACCAGTGACTTTCTTGCTGTGAGTCGACAGGACTACCTTCTGAGCCACTGCATCACCCCATTATATATATATATATATATATATTTATATATATATATATATTGTTATTATAATTATAGTGTACAATATTACAACGATAGAAATGTATATTTAATATGCACACAAATAAATAAATAATTAAACATCTTTACAGTATTGTGTTTTGTGAATATCTATATAACATATTTCAGTGATAAACTCTATCACTGGCACATTTAAAGCACTATTCACTACAAGTTCAAACAGACAAGCTTTTAATACCTCAATTTACAAAGCTGAAGGCTGATTATTGAAGGTCACATTATGCAACCACACACAATGTTTACACCCTGCCATCTCTTTCCTTAAGAACAAATGATCCAGCCAAATTAGCATCAAACTTTGCTCCGAGCAGTTACAAGACCACAAAACACACAAACCTTGATGCCTTAATTCAAATGAGTCCTCGTGAACAACTGGTGCAGCTCAACCCGCGGCAATGACATGCAGGTCTAATTAGAAATCGACAAGCAGCAAAGAGGAATTTCTGGTAATGAATCAAGCCTGGCCCATGAGAGTGTGTTTGGCTTCATACTTACTGCACTCAGGCATCATGCACTTCTCTGCCTCTGCCATCTGCACTCGACAAGGCGAACCATCCGAGGCGTCCATCTTCATCATGCGCTCTCTCCTCCTCATACCCAAACCACAGCTCACACTACAGGGCTCCCACTCGCCCCATTCCGTCACCACACAGCTACTGTGTGCTAAAAACACACATATACTGCATTGATCAAAAGTATTGGCACCCTTGGTATATATGAGGAAAGAAGACTGCAAAAATAAATCTGCTTTGGATCAAATCTTTATTTTTTTTTATATCAAAAAATAGATTTGCACAAAAGTAAACATCTGGCAGGGTTCAACGCTAAGGATTTTTTCTACTGGCCGATCCATATTTCAGCCTGCTTTCCAATTGGGCCAGTGGTTCAGATTTTTACTTGCCCTGCCAAAATTTTCACTGGCCCCACCAAAAAAAAAAAGTTAATAGCTATTTCTTAGCCACATTTTTTAAATAATTTCAAAAGCCAAACATATTTGTATACATACACTTTTTATTAAACTTTTCTTTAAATACAACAGACAATTAAAAAATTATATAAATATATTTACATATTTATTTATTTATTTAAATTTAATAAATGTATTAATGTATTTATTAAAAGTATTTTTTTATTTAGTTACATCACAATTGTAATTTTTTTTTATATATGATAAGCAAAAATGTGCACTTTAATTTTAACACCCACAGACCAAATATAAATCAGAGAGGTAAGACTTTCCCATACATAGCCTCGTTTCAGTTGTCTAGTTCTGTAAAAATCTATCTCTTGAATTAATCAATCTATTTAAAAACTAAACCTTGGCTAGAACTATGCATTATAGGCTTAAATTATAGAGAAAATTAACAGATGAAGCGAGACTGTAGTCAGATCAAGAAGCAGATCAATATTGATCTTTTTTTTGAGGGGTCAGAGTAGAAATAAACAAAACAATAGGCCTACAGTAATACAAAATATTATAAGATTAAAATATGGAAAAATGATCAGATGGTAATTTTTTTATCAAATTTTCTAATAGATAAACAGCTCTCAGCATGTTTCAGCATGCTTTCATTTTCGTATTCCTCATGAAGCGCACATTTACTGGTAGAAATGATATCCTGCCCTACTCATAATTCTCTCATATAGCTATATATATATGGCTATTACACAACCATATTACACTGTGATATAGCCTGGTTCGTTAGTTCGTAACCATCCTGCCTAGTGTCCCGAGCGTCTCGAACGCTGGCCCCGGGCCATCGGGCAGTCCTTATTGTCGAACCCCGTCTGGTACCCTGATCTAAACCCTATCGAAAACAAGAGGAAAGAGCACCAACATAGAACAGAGAACTCATAAAATCTGAAGAGATTCTGTATGAAAAATGCTCTTGTATCTCTGCTCCACCAACTTCATCAGGCATTATAGGAGAAGATTTAGAGCTGTTATCAGGGCAAATGGAGCTTGCCAAAACTATTGAACGGGAAGGGTGCTAATGGTTATATATATATTATAAGACTTACAGCAGTCATCGTTGACCACACACTTCTCTGTCTCCTCTGTTGGCAGTGTGCAGCTGGATCCATCCTCTGGGAACTGCTTGACGTACCTCTCTCTGGACCTCATGCCCATCCCGCATGAAGCGCTGCACGGTGACCAGCTGATCCACTCAGACATCATACACGTAGAGGCCTCTAGAAGACAGAACACAGCCATAGACTGGTGAGCTACTACTGTATGACACCAAATTAAATTACTACACTTAAAACAATGAGTAAGCGGCATGATGGCTCAGTGGTTAGCACTGTCGCCTCACAGCAAGAAGGTAGCTGGTTCGAGTCCCAGCTAGGCAAGTTGGCCTTTCTGTGTGGAGTTTGCATGTTTTCCCCCCATATTCACGTGGGCTTCCTCTGGGTGCTTTGGTTTTCCCCACAGTCCAAAGACATGCGGTACAGGTGAATTAAATAAATTAAATTGGGCATAGTGTATGAGTGCATGTGTGAATGTGAGAGTATATAATTGTTTTACAGTACTGGGTTGTGGCTGGAAAAGCATCCGCTGCATAAAACATATGTCCGAATAGTTGGCAGTTCATTCCGCTGTGGCAAAAAATTCTGGCCCAGATTTGCCATAAATCTGGCACAGTAGGCGTTCATTCAGCACTGGCATACAGCATGTGGGCCAAACATGGCCCTGGTTTGGCAGAGGTGGCACCATTGTTAAGGCGGCACACAATACTTGGGTCAGATGTAAAATGTAGTATTCGGCCCAGATGTTATTAATAATTGTTGACCCTATCTTGACCCACTTTTAAAATATATTTTTATTATAAAAAACAAAACAAAACAAAAACAAAAAACAAAGAACCAAAAAACCAAAAGAAACCAATCAGGTCACTTCCAGAAAAAGCACGCCCAAAGCATGCCTAAAGTGCAATGAATCATGGGTTTATCAATTTCATTGCAGTCATGACACACCAACGTATCTGGCTCAGTTATGAGTTATTAACTTGGTTGAGACTTGGCCCAGATATGGTCCATTTTTGGCCTTTGTCTGGAAGCCAGACTTGGTCCAATCATGTACCGTAATTCACTGCAGCATGTGGGCCAAGCAAAAGCTGATTGTGTGGGCCAGAGCTGGGTCAGAGATATTTTGCTATGTGGGAAGGGACAAAGCCAAAGGAAAATGAATGACAACAAACTACTTACCTGTTCACAATAATCATGACTGGACATTGCACATGCTACGATGTGACTATTGTGTAAGTGTACGTTGCAATATCGATGGTGAAACGATATATTGTGCAGCCTTAAAGCATGTATTAAAAATGGTTGATTTTTATGTTGCTACTCATGGATTACAAACACCTCCCCCTGGCCAATGACTTCATTATCAGTGAAAACATCAATCTGTGTAACATTCCCTTTCCACTATACTACTGTACAGTACATACAGCACTCTGATGCATTGAGCAGCTTCTCTAATCCTCTGGTTCTTCACATACGCTTCCAGTCCACCTCTGTACCCTTCCACCCTCTCCAGCTCATCCTTCATATCTTCCACCTCTGTAAAGCTCTGACAGATGTGATCAAACTGACCGATCGGTGCATCCTTTATCTCACCTCGGCCGCTCCAATTATCTCTAAGGCAGAGCTTGTAAATAGATTTGTTATCAGCTGGGATGGATGAACTCAGGTCGGCTCTCCATAGATTTGTCTCGGGTGCTGCAGAATCGCAGGCCTCCATTTGGGAGCGC
The DNA here is from genome assembly GCA_903798205.1 of Danio tinwini. Lineage (NCBI taxonomy): Eukaryota > Metazoa > Chordata > Actinopteri > Cypriniformes > Danionidae > Danio > Danio tinwini. The sequence goes on from CAIGQZ010033231.1 coordinate 5,999,624, forward strand.
AAGCTAATAAAGCAGAACTAAGTGAATCATTAATAAGAGCTGTAAATAAACGTGGCCCTGACGCATAGCCCCCCGGAGACCCCCCGGTGTCGGTCTGTCAATGGGATGCTGGATTATCAATCAATGCACAACCCTTAACGGCTCATTAATTAAAAGCAAAAGAGAGTCGAAGGGAAGCAATGCAGGCTGTATTAATCAATAGCGCACGCTGGTAAGAAACAACAGACTCCACTGTTTGACTGGATGAAGACGTGATGTGGGAAAACAGGCAGATCAGAGGATGGAGAGGAGGTGTGGATGAGACAGATACGCTGAGAGATGGAGAAAATAAAAAGAGAAAGTCAGAATGCAGACAGGAGACGGAGAGAGCAAACATCACAGGAGCTGCGCAGTGTTTGTTCTAGGAAGTTTTCGTGGTTATTTTGGCTTATTTGTATTGTGATTTGTTAGAATAACTCACGTATTTGTTGTTTTGTGCGCCAGATTAAACAAACACGAACAATTCAAAGTAAACAGCAGATCTCAGGCGGAACTGCGACAGCTACAGACTAGCGACTTTTGTTTCAAAGTGAAGTCATGTTCTGCGCGCTAAAAAGAAACGCTACGATTTAAGGAAGTTCGAAGCTTATTTTGTTTAATTCTTATTCTACTCTAAAAAATTACTATTAAAAAAGGGTTTAAATACAGTTGTGTTGCAACAGTCTGTGAATATAACTAGTTTCTAAAGGTAAACATGTATTAATTGTATTTTTTATAAACACACTTGATAAAAACATTGCAGAAACACTTTGACTTACATTCTCTCTTTGTACGTGTCATTAGAGGAGGAAAGCTCCACCCATTAATGATGATCTCTTCCTCATTAGCATAGAACATTAGTCTTGTTTATGAATCTGCCACTATGCTGACACATGGGCAGTTGTAGCCCCCCATTTGAAAAGAGCGCAGACTCATTTGAATTTAAAGCGACAGTCACCAAAATGGCACAAGCCATTCGAAGTTCGAAGCTTCGTCTTTTTAAAGGGGACCTACTATGCAAAAATCACTTTCATAAGGGGGTTAAACACAGTTGTGTGGCAATATAACTAGCTTCTAATAGTAAAAATGTATGAATTGTATTTTTTATATTTACACTTGATAAAAACAGTGTGCAGAAACACTTTGACTGACATTCTCCTTTTGTACGTGTCATTAGAGGGCGAAAGCTCCGCCCATTAGTGAAGATCTCTCCCTCATTAGCATAGAACTTTAGTCTTGTTTTTGAATCTGCCACTATGCTGACATATAGGCATTTGAAGGCCTTTTTCTTTTGAATAGAGCACAATCTCATTTGAATTTAAAGTGACAGTCACCAAAATGACACAAGCCATTCAAAGTTCGAAGCTTCTTCTGTTTAAAGGGGATCTACTGTGCAAAAATAATTTTTATAAGGGGGTTAAACAGTTGTGTGGCAACAGTCTGTGAATATAACCAGCTTCTAATAGTAAAAATTAATTAGTTGTATTTTTTATAATCACACTTGATAAAAACAGTGTGCAGAAACACTTTGATTGACATTCTCTTTTTGTGCTTGTCATTAGAGGGGGAAAGCTCTGCTCATTTGCCACTATCTGCCACAATGCTGACACATTTGTTGGTCCGCCCTCTTTTAAAAGAACACAATCTCATTTGAATTTAAAGTGACAGTCACCAAAATTAGGATCAAAGTCTAAAAGGAGCAGTTATAAAACATTACTTGTGCGGTATTTTGAGCTAAAACTTCACATTCACACTCTCAGACACTTATTTTAAAAAAGATGAATAATAGGTCCCCTTTAAAGTATAGACTAGAGCCTGTTTTAGTTTATTTAAACAAAAAAATTCTAATTATACTTTAAAGTTATATTCTCTCGTAATTGTGAAAATGCACAGCGATGGAATAAAAGATTATAAACACTTTTTAGAAAACCACAAAGTAGCACAATTCCAGCAAACAAAACATTATTGAGGCTGCAACATTAATACTAGACAATTAGCAGAGTGAACTGAGGGACTTACACAAGGGCTAATTAGGGAGAACAGAACAAATGTGTAAATGAATTGTGTTGGAAACAAATGAGTAGAAAGAAAGAGGACACGAGAAAACTAGGCCAAACACAAGGTAGACTTTTTTTAATTATGCAAATATTTAAATATATTCTAAATATTTTATGTATTCTGAACTGCATATTGTTATGCATGAACATATCTGTGTGTACTCTAAATATTTAGAAAAGTGTACAATATTTAACATATGTATTTTTGTATGGTACGTTTTACACTAGTATCCTACTACAAACATTTAAAACTAATTTAAATTAGATTTAGAATATTTATAAATTATAAAAAAAATTTAATTAGTATAAAATTCACAGTTGTCACAGTTGATGAAAATAATTGTTTTAAAGTAAAACATATTAAAAGGTCATAGGTAATAAAAAGTAAATATTTAAATGTAGTTTTATACAGCAGTATAGTTTATATAAATCAAACTGTTTAAATACTTTCAAAATATTTGGTAAATTTTATTATATTTTAGGCAACGTGGTGGCGCAATGGGTGGCACATTCGCCTCACAGCAAGAAGGTCGCTGGTTCGAGCCTCGGCTGGGTCAGGTGGCATTTTTGTGTGGAGTTTGCATGTTCTCTCCGTATTTGCGTGGGTTTCCTCCGGGTGCTCCGGTTTCCCCCACAGTCCAAAGACATGAATTGGCTATGGGTGTGTGTGTGTGTGTGTGTGTGTGTGTGTTTGTGTGAATGAGTGTGAATGTTACCCAGTGATGGGTTGCGGCTGGAAGCAGCATTCGCTGCGTAAAAACATATGCTAGATAAGTTGTCGGTTCATTCTGCTGTGGCGACCCCAGATTAATAAAAAGGGACTAAGCCGAAAAGAAAATGAATGAATGAACGTATTATATTCAAAATTATGTATTCTAATATATTCATATATTATTGAACAAATATATTTAAATTACATGATACATAAAAATAAAAATGTTATCTATGACTAGTGCAACCTTTCAATAATATACTATTATAAAAAAAATTTAAACAAAAAATATTTTAAACTATTCAATAGTTCAGTATATATAATAATTGGTATATTGTAATATATGTATCATTAAATTGGACTATTCTGAATAATTTAATATTTAAAAAATATATTCTATAATTAAAATATTTTTATTCAATAGTATGTTATATACAGAAAATAATAATACAGAAAAAAATTATACAAGAAAATATCACAGTAAAAAGACCCATATAAAATCCACATGTAATGGCTGACGTTTTCTCTTCACAAAATATTCTTACTAATGAGACGTGACTTTTAAGGGACTGCTTCATATAGATTTATTAATCATTCTTACTGTTCAATAAACGCAAGCTTTCATAGTTTATTAAAGACTCAAACTCCTCGCTGCATGACAGCTGTACCTACAGCAAACCTCCAAATACCTGCAGCACCAGGACTTTTATTATAAATTATGAGCATAAAAAGTGGCTGATCTGTTCTGCGAAATATCTGACTGCATGTCACTGCTTATCAAACGACTAAAATGATATAATTTAAGAAATCTCCACTGTGCTAAGCGAGAGCACTGTACTAAACAGCGCATCATTGATGACGTACTGTAAGCGTGCTTCGGCTCGGATGCAATGTGAGGGCAGGCCGTGGGGGGAGAGGGGACAGGGGGAAAAGCGTGCTTCGGCTCACGGTTCAAGGCAATTGTACATAGTGTGAGTACACCATAGTATGAGTAATTGCTGTTTTTTTGCCTCAGTGTGATAAATTTGGTAAAATAATGTACAATTTTGTCTACGTCATTTTATTAACTATAAAAAACAGAAACACTCTGCTTTTGAATATAACAGGATTATACTGTAAACATTTTGATGAAATTACCAGCAATTTTTAGAGTGTATTTTATGACAAATTACACACATTAGATTACGTTGCCAGAAAATGCTAACTATATTTGTTCACACACAAAAGGCCATACACTGGTTTTGATAAGAGTATGATTTGCTGTGCAGGAATCACAGGTGTACAGACAGTCAACCGCTCAAAACAGAAAACATTATTTGCAGTTTAACTTACCAAGATTTTACTCTCTGACCCAAATGGCCAACCGACCAGAGTGCAAATGTCGTATTGATTCCTTTAAACGATAAACCACAATTTATAGATTATGGTTATGGTTTATAGCGTCTACTTCTGCAACGAGAGAATCAATACCTTGGTCTGCTCCAGCAGATTGCAGAAATAAAACTCCACAGCAGCAGTTTGAGGTCGCATAAGGTTTTCTTAACCTTGAAAAGACAGGCCTTGCATTTCTCTACATTACTGGCACTAACAAGACTATCAATTAATTACATGCACCACTTGCTGCCGACTAAAATCAATGCTTCTCATGCATACATTTCTGCAATGCTTTATTCCTTCATTTTTTTTCATTTCCTTATTTAATGCACATTCCTCGAGACCTGACTTATTTTTGCATAGGTTTAAGTGTCAAAAAAAATTTTAATAGTTGATCAAATATTTTTAAATTCTCATAAATACTGGTATTTTGCTTGATGATTTTAAAGTATAATACTTTTTTATCTTTATACATTTATACAAGGTTTGAATATTTTTATACAATTTTATAGTAATAAATAATATTATAATTAAAATATTCTTAAACTTATATATTTGCATACAATAACTAAAATATTTAAACTATTTTAAATAGTTTAATATATTTAAAAAGGCAACATTTAAAATTAAAGATAATATTAAAGAACATATTAATATTTGTTCTCAGATGCTGTCTTGTGTTTATATATATATATAAAATGTATGTATGTATGTATGTATGTATGTATGTGTATATATATACATATATACATACATACATACATACATACATATATATACATACATACATACATACATACATACATACATACATAAATATATATATATATAAACACAAGACAGCATCTGAGAACAAATATTAATATGTTCTTTAATATTATCTTTAATTTTAAATGTTGCCTTTTTTAAATATATTAAACTATATATATATTACACAAATATTTATTACACTTTTAAAAATTCTAAATGAAAGCATGGATCCATTCTGCCTGGTATCATCAGTTCAGGCTGGTGGTGGTGTAATGATGTGGGGGATATTTTTTTGGCACACTTTAGGCCCATTAATACCAATTGAGCATCATGTCAATGCCACAGCCAACCTGAGTATTGTTGCTGACCATGTCCATCCCTTTATGATCACAGTGTTCCCATCTTCTGATGACTACTTCCAGCAGAATAATGCATCATGTCATAGAGCCTGAATCATCTCAGACTGGTTTCTTGAACATGACAATGAGTTCACTGTACTCAAATGGCCTCCACAGTCACCAGATCTCAATCCAATAGAACACCTTTGGGATATGGTGGAATGGGAGATTTGCCGTGATTATGTCAATATGAACCAACATCGCTGGCCAGTGAGTGTATATTCTACTTTTAAAAATTCAGATTTTTTTTATTCAGCTGTGCATTTTATACAAATAAAAATAATTTGTATAATTATTATTATATAATATAAGTAAATACTAATATAAAAAAATTCTAAAACTACATTAATAATAGATGATTTTGCATCTCATTATACCAAACACATTGGAATATAAAGATTATTAGGAAAATGAAATATATTGTGAAATCTGAGTAAATTTTAGAATATTCAAAAATAACAGTATTTTACACAATAGCATTTAATATAATATTAATTATTAAAATGCTATGAATAAGAAATTAATATTTGAAATATTTCGTTAACACTTAATATTAAGTAATATTAGTTCATGTATTTACTAACATGAACAAACTATTAGTAATACATTTATTACCATATTTATTTATTTTGTTAAATAATTAATATAATTTTGTTAAATAATAAGACGTCAACTAATGTTATTTAAGATGAATAACTTAAGTTCATGTTAACTCAATGTGCATCATAGATATTTAAATTAGATGTCGCCTACACTATTGTTGTCTATTGGAAGGAATGTGTCAATAGAGCCACCATTTTGAAATTAATGTGGGACCAAGGTGCAGTGGAGAACTGGCCACCCAGAGCCAGAGATGAATACACATATATACATATATCTATGATCAGGATTTTCCCGGTGGTCAGTATGCAAATATATTTTTATATTACGAAAATTATAATTGTACATCACTTTTCTGTGCACACGGGCATTGCTGACAAAGAGCATCTGTTTTTGTGTTTGATCTAATCCATGTCCTGAAACACACCCCCTCTCCTGCTTTCACTTCTAATTCTAATGAAGGGAGTGATTCATTTGTGAATAAATCTCTGTTATGACCTGTTACTCTGTTTCTCGTTCACTTAGCCGACAATAATACAAGTTTCTAGCATCACAGCATCTTGTTGTCATATTTCATATACGTTGTTTGCTTATTTAGTTTAGGAAAACTAGCATAAGCCTAGTGTTTAGGGCAAGTTGGTACTACTTTGCCGTATGGTCAGTGCAGTAAGAGACTGTATTATCATCAATACTTGTTGAGCACAAAAGTAACATACAAAAACATAAAAAAATAAATCTTACCTATAAAAGTTCAATATAGTTTATTTGTTTGCTTGCTACTACACTCTTACAAAGTCCAGCATCTTCAGACTAGTGCGGTTGAATGTCATTTATCTTGGGAGCCCTGTACAAATGTGATGGCGCTATTGACGCATGCTCAGGGTCTGTATGCCTTATTTAGTGTATATATCGATGACTGTGCACTAATTAATAATGTTAAAAAGCACAACTTTGGATTTTAATAATGCATTAGTTAATGTTAAACTATGATTAAGAAATGCTTTGCAAGACAGTACATACATTAACTAATAGTACATAAAGGACCATTATTCTAAAGTGTTACCATTTCATTTCTATTTTTTTTCTTCCTCATATACCATGCACCTTCTATATCCCGGCAGATAGCGATCTCATAATCTGCCCTGAAAGGCTTTTATATGCGCTGAAAAGCTCACCCTCTTCGCTGCAGCCCGGCCCCATACAGGGCTCAAAGTCTTGGGTGTGCAGGCAGGGCAGGTTGGGGTCCAGCTGCGCTTTTAGCATCCTCTGCCTCATCCTCCGCCCCTTATCGCAGGTGGAGGAGCTGCAGGCCGACCACGGAGACCAGTTGGAGTAAATGCACGTCTCTGGAGTGTTATCTCCTGCAGGAAAGTTAGTGGAGAGACTCATTAGAGGAAACGGCAGGGCTTGTGAACAGCAGTAACACTTTTAAAGCTTTTCTTAATGGGGATGCTGTAAAAAAACATTGACTTTTCTTTGTGACTTTGTAACTTTTTGTCCTTGTCTCAGTATAATTCTGCTCTGAGCTTTGGTTGTGCTTTTAAAGCATTTCATGAGTGGCCTGACAGCAATAACAGTTGAGTTTGGAGTATATTGCAATACGGCTTAGTGTAACTGTCAAGGAATGCTGTGCTTTTATTGAGTTAATACACAGTTAAAGTCAGAATTATTAACCCTCCTGAATTATTAGCCCCCCTTCATATTTTTCCCCTAATTTCTGTTTAAGGAAAGAACACATTTCTAAACAATAGTTTTAATAACTGATTCCTTTTATCTTTGCCATGATTACAGTACATAATATTTTACTATATCTTTTTCAAGATACTAGTATTCAGCTGCGGCCGGAAGTTAACAAGAACTATTATATTATTTACTAATAATTGTATTTTATTAACGTCTACCCCTACCCAACCATCACAGTAATGTCAAAAAACAGTAATTATCTAGAGTAATATTCATATTATTTATTAAATTAGCCACTAAACTGTATTTTATTAATGCCTATCCCCACCCCAACCCTAAACTTACCCTTCACAGTAATATAAACATATATTATTATCATTCTACAATATCACAAAAATTATTATATTGATGTGAGTTGCTGTATCCCATTTAGACCTATTAAGAGGCATAACAATCTTTAAAGCATTGCCAAAAAACATGTGACTTGCTCCGATGTCACTTTCTCTGGCGGGAAACTCTAGAAGGCATGGAGGCCTGTCATTATTCTTCTCTCATTAATTTGTGCAAAATATTTATGATACACCAATAGTACATGAATTATTTGTCAAATATGATATTTCAGTAAATCTCTCACTTGCTCTTATAAAACAATAATATGATGAAAATACCTCAGCGGGCACAGGAAATCAACATGACGCCACATTGACGTTGTATCTCAATGTCATGTGGACGTTGAATTTTGTTTGTAAATGAAATTGGGTTGACGTCACAACGTCCAATTTAAAATCAACCAAATATCAACATCTAATGATGTTACAGCTTGACATTGTGTGGACGTTACCACTATGACGTCTATCAGACGTTAGATTTTGGTTGCCATACCTGATGAATAAATGTCAGTATTTGACATCAATATGACGTTGGTTTAAGATGTTGCCTCGACAGATTTTGGTCACGTTTTAACACAAACTAAAATTGACCAAATATCAACATCATCTAACGTCGTTATCGAACATCAAAATAACGTTGTCCTTAGACGCTAACTAGACATAACATTTTGGTCACCAGATATCTCAACCTAAATCTAACCTAATATTACTGGCTTATAACATTATGTGTACCTGGGACATTACATTGGGTTTTAAACATGCCATCTAGTGTCTGGTTTGACGTTAGCATCTTGAGCTAAGGAACAGAATGTTTGAAAATATCAACTTCAACAATAAGTTAGCCAACAATTAGTAACAAAATCAAATGTTTCCTACTACATTTTGTACTATTTTACACTAATAACAGGTTCAGTTTACTTCAAATTATACATTTGTCATTACAGTTGAATGAAAATCAACGAAAACTGCTTGAGATGTACCTGCGATTCTAGAATGAGATATTTCACTTTTATACAACTGTCAAATAGGACTAATGACTACTAGTAGTTCAGAATTAGCAGTCTTAGTGCCGCTGTATGTTGTTCATTCAAGTCCTCATCTTTTTCCGTTCCCAAATGTGGAGGGAAACCTGGCACAGTGCATTAGCCAACAAACATAATTGAAGTGCACCATGGTAAAGAATATTGTGCTTCTTCATATTCCTGCTGGTTGACTTAACCGTGACAGAAGGGACATTGGGAGGTTTACTCTAAGATACCTGCTGGCCGCCTTGTTCATTAAACTGTCCGGTGGCTATGTTTTTAAATGAGGTGCTACAAATTGGATAAGATAGCGTTGCCGTACGCACCTTCCTCCTTCTCCTCCTGAGCAATATCAGCGACGATATCGTCTATCGTGTCCGGCACGGTATTGCACTGCTCTCCCTGCAGATTGGAAGAACATGGATCAACATCACAGCGCCTGATAAGATCCACCATTTGCCATCTGATCACTATCACGCTAAGCCCGGCGCATGAGAAAAAAAAAAAAAGATTCTCCGGGGGCAGATGATTGTAAACTAGCTGGCTAGAAGCAATCCCACGCTTTACCCCACTCAAAAGCCTAAAGATGAGATTCTTCCCAGCTGTGAGATAGAGATGAAACATCTGCTGTGGAATATTAACAGCTCTGGATCTGGAAGCCGATAAGTTCCAGAATGGATGATTTTGGGATCGAATACTCCAAACGCTGTCATTTGAAGGATAACAGATGTGTTATGAGCGCTGCTGCGGTTTTGGTGTATCATGAGTGCTTGCCTTGGCATATTTTTGTAAGCAATTGCTTTAGTTTGTTTAGCAAATGGACTTTTATGACTCAGCAATTCAGGGTCAGTAACTATAATAAACAACACAGCTGTTCGTAGTGAATGCTAAGAAACTTATTGTTTTAGGGAGAACTTAGAATAAACAGTGATACATTCCTCTTAAAACAAGCTCAAACTCTTAAAGTAAAAACAAAACGAAAATTGTTAAGAAGGCTAAAGCTAGCATTAACAGTTTTATTTAATTATTAGCATTTTTAAAGATAAACTTATACACTATAAAGATTTTAATGACACAAAGTCAAGACAACGATCATTTCTACGTTGATTGAATTTATCTAAATAAATTAACTACATTTTCTAAGTTATACAAAGGTTAACGTAATATTTTTGTCAGATTGATTGATGTAAGTTAAGATGGCTAGAGAAGTTCATTTGATTCAACTAATAAATTTAAGGAAGCAATATTTTTTACAGTGCATAATAAACAATTAGATACCGAATATATTGACCTTATTTTTCTTGTACAAGTGGGCGCAGCCATTGGAAACTTCTTGTCTCATTCACTTCCATAGATTTTTAGACATTAAAAAAGGGCTCGTTCTGTCTTTTTCGTTTGACTTATAGTCTTATAATCAGAGGTTTTAAAAACAATCACAAAAACGGGCGCACTTTTGCATTGATGAATAAGGTCAATAGCTTTGGAAAAAATTAGGAAACCACTTGTAAAACAACCACAATGTTCTCTGGATTTACTTGGGTTTGAGTAAAATGGTAACATCTATTTTTAAAATGGTAACATATTTTTTTAAAGGTTCTTCCAAATTTCAAATAAAAAATATTGTCATTTAATGTAATTATTTTACTCACTGAAAACGACAAGTTAAATTTGACTTATTATGACTAAATTAGGTTTATTGAACCAAATATTGATATATTGACTTGTTTATTTTTATTGTGTTATCAACCAAATGCATTTTTAAAATAAATGAAATTATTTGTATTTAATATTTGGAAAAAATAGCAATAATGAAATGAACAAAATAAATTTTGCATAACAACATAAAAGTCTTTACTGTCACGTTTAATCAATTTATTTATTTATTGCAGAAAGTTGTAAAATATTTATTTCTGATTTGCTTTGGATCATGCAGGAAATAAACAAAAAATCCAGCCCTAAAATGATAATTTAGCATTTAAAAATGATTAGAATTATTTGAATTAAAAAATCCAAGCAAATTCACTCTTTAACAATTTTGTTTATTTAGTAATTCTCAAATGAAAATTTTCAAGTCATCTGATGAAACTGTGTGTAAGTAGATTTTATAATAGATCTAGACAGGTGGTGCTGGGGGAGGTGGAGGGTTTCAGGGGAACTTTTTGCGTTGACACTTTCTTTTAATCGGTTAAATTTATTCATGCTGAATCAAAGCATTAATTTCTTTTTTCAAAAATAAAATATATATTAAAAAACAATTACCTCAGACTTTCCTATATGATATCAAAATCACTGTTAGATATAAAAATTTTAGGACAGCTGTGAATACGATTAAAAAACAAAACACAACACAGCAATAACAACAACAAAAATCACCTTTCTTGCAATTCTCTCCACCACCACTCGGCCGAGTGGTGTCATGGGGCTGCCTGAAGGGTCATAAAAGGGGCTCTGTGGGTGATCCAAGCTGGTCAGGGGTCGAATGCGCTCCTGAGGATTGCTGGGTTTATTGGGAGACTAAAATATATGTATAAAAAGACATATGAGAAAGAGAGGGAAAGAAAAAAAAGAGGTAGAGTATGTGACTTTTGCTTGCCATCTGCCAGGGCCTCCCACCTTTCATCTCCATATGCATCATTCAAAAATTCTGTGATTTATGGTCTTGTTTAAGTGTTTCACTCTTAAGCCTTTAGAGAAACGCTGCAAAACAAAGACCAACTGCTGCTCCAACTGCTTGGTTAAGCTTTTTTATATAGAAAAATGTACCAGCAGGGGGCAGCATGTATAGAGCGCTGTTCCACTTAGCATTTGTGATGTGTAAGACTTAATGCTGTTTGGTATGAACAGCTTGAGTAAATATTAAAATGTTATTGACTTTTTTGTGTTCGTCTGTATGTATTTATCTAGGCCAGGCTTTTGTTTTGTATATTAATATGCAGTAATGTAAAAATATGGGACAACTCAGAAGCACAACAAAGTAGCTTTTGCTTTGCTTATATAACAGTTTTATTTTCACATTAAACCCTCAGGGCACACAGAATATTAGTCCATTACCTTAAAATGAAGGGTTAATGTGTTAATGCATGTGCTTAAATACTTCGCATGCAGTTTATAAAGCTTTTAATTACTTTTATTCAGTTTAGTGTGTGTTTTTTAAGTATATGAAAAGCATCAGAGCTGTTTAGATATAATATGAATGTACAAACAGACATTTAATGTTTAACCCCAGAGAAAGTGCCTTTAATGGGATTTATTTATAAATCAGACCTAGACAGGATGTTTAATAATTTTAAGTAATTAATTCAATTGAATATGAATTAAATTTTAGTCATTTTCATTCTTCATATAGTCCAGTTTAAAGGGATAGTTCACTCAGAAGAAAACCATTAAACTCACCCTCAAGTAATTCCAAATTTTTATGAGTTTCTTTTTTCTGTCGAACACAAAAGAAGATATTCTGAAGAATGTTGGAAACTGGTAACGACCAATATCCACAGTAGGAAAAACAAATAGTATGGATGTCAATGGTTACTGATTTCTAGCATTTCTCAAAATATCTTCTTTTGTGTTTAATGGATGAGTAAATGCTTAAATAATTTTCATTTTAGGATGAACTGTCCCTTTAATTATCAAACCTCAAGAAGTGACATCATCACTGCCCCAGGTTTGCATTGTTTTCTAAATTTAACTGCTTGTTGTGAATTGTTCCTTGTTTATAGAGTATGACAGGGTTGTTGAATGCTTTATTCTCATTGGCTGATGAACATTCAAAGGTGTGCAGTTATTTTCAGATAAACACACAGCTAACGTAGTTCTAGGCATCTTTTGACTGCATTACAGTTCCTCATTACATGGCTGTCTCGAAAACTTTATTCTGATTGGTCAGTTGCGAAATTTCAAGGTAAATCCAGAAACTACTAATCATATTGACTGTGAATGAATACATTCATGTCCATATGCATACATCCACATTCATACGTACTGTATCCACTTTTCTGTCACGCTGCTGTTTTTGACTGTTTGGTGCATTCATCTTAATGAATAATACACAGATTAGTCTATGCTCCATTCAACTGGTTTTGTTTCTGTCAGCTTGGTTTTTTGACTGTTTGGCATTATCTTGTGACTGAATAATGAACAGGTTAGTGAATGCTCTATCAGCTCTATTCAGCTGTTTTCGTTTCTGTCAGATTTATGTTTAATTAATGATTTTATAAAAAATTATGGCTTAGAACAATGCTGTGTTTCTAGCTTTTATGTTTTGTGGCAAGTGGTAGCGGGTGTAATAAGCAGGATGAAGTACACCCAGGACTGTTGTTTTCACAGAATAAAGCTCTTCAGTCTTATGCAACATATGCAGATAAGCATATAGTTACAATCTCCTGGATGTAGATGATTAATTATTGGCATCCTTAGTAATGATGTGTTTGAAATCTGACCTCATAAGAGACACCGCTATCGGTCCCAGCATCCCACGGCACTAGATCCTTCACCAGTTTTTGAACCCAACCACAATCCCTGGTGCAGAGATCTTCTCCAGACAAACCCACGTTCCAGTCTGGACTGGGTCCCAACATGGTCAAAAAGGACATCAGGTGTCGGACTCGATCCACCGAAAACTCAGCTGATGGGGCGGCGCGACTGAAATAAGAGCAGAAAGAGAGCAAATCAACCGAATATAAAGTTGTTGTTTCGGAGGAAGGGCTGTACACAAACATAGCGCCTGCTTACAAGAACCCTGTGTCATGTTTTATGCGCCAAGGCATAATTTCCGAGACTCCATGCAGATGGTAATTAATCAAACTAATTGCCCTGATAACAAACCAGCACCAAAGCAACTGTCGCCGTTTGAGCAGAGCAGGCTGCACGCTTGAAGATGTTACTGGGATCTATTGATTAACACATATTAAAAATTCATCATCAAACCAGCACCTTATGACTCGCACAACCCACACTTGCGAGCTGAAGAAAAGAGGGGAGAGGGCCATGCACTCCAGGCAGATAAGAAGTTGAGAAATGAAAACACATGTAAATCTAGGACACAGCATAAAAATAATAATAAAAAAATAATAAAATACTATATATTTTTTTTACAATAAATAAATGATTACATCCATCCAAACTTTTTTTTCTTGTGCTGTAGACTTTTCAATCATTTATCATCCTATTGTTACCATGTTTCATATTAATATAAACAATAACAATAATCAAAATAAATATCTGCGCATGTATTATTTATATCAGCAATACTATTACTAATCATAATTATTATTATTATTATTATTATTATTATTATTATTATTATTATTATATTAACAACAACAACGATAATAACAACTAGTATAATTATTAAAGATAATAATACTATTAATGGTGAGACTGGTGGTTAGCACTGTCGCCTTACAGCAAAGAAGGTCGTTGATTTGAATCCCGGCTGGGTAAGTTGTCATTTCTGTGTGGAGTTTGCATGTTCTCCCTGTGTTCTATGGAGCTATTAATATGCCAAAACCACCTGAATTCGAATTGTGTTCATTTGAACTATTAACAATTGTTATTTAATAAAACAGAATACGGTGGCGCCTCACAGCAAGAAGATCGCTGGTTTGAGCCTCAGCTGGGTCAGTTGACATTTCTGTGTGGAGTTTGCATGCTCTCCACGTGTTTGCGTGGGTTTCCTCCGGGTGCTCCAGGTTTCCCCCACACTCCAAAGACGTGTTATAGGTGAATTGGGTAGGCTAAATTGTCTGTAGTGTATGTGTGTGAATGAGTGTATATGGATGTTTTGCAGAGATGGGTTGCAGCTGGAAGGGCATCCGCTACGTTAAAAATATGCTGGATAAGTTGGCGGTTCATTCCGCTGTGGTGACCCCAGAATAATAAAAAAAAAGAAAATAAATGAATGAATAAATCTGAATACTATATGCCATAGTTTGATGAAGAAGTATGTGCATGCAAATATGTAAATAAATAAATTTACCACAATTGAAAAATGCTGGGTCAGTTTGAAAATGCACGTGGAAAAAGCTTGAAAAGTCCAATTTGACATGGAAAAACTGTAAGAATCTTGTGACTGTTGAAATGACCCATCAGAGGTTACAGTATAGGTCAGAATCAGCTCTTTATCCCTCAAAACACTGAAAGCTTAAAGGGGAAATGAAGCACTAAGTCAAGTTTACATTATTTTGTAAATTGAATTCCACTTTAATGAAAATATATTAAACAAACTCGATTCATTTAACCATTTAGGCGCAAATGGCATGTTTTACTATAGCTTTTAGACGTAGGGCGCTGTCATCTTGGAATATCGATGTGCCTGGCGTCACGGGGTTGGTTCCGTCCTCTCAGCTAAACAAATACAGTGGAAGTAAAGGACGGAACACAGAGACTTGTGGACATGGAGCTGCTGCAAAAACAAGCATCAGATGTGTGTCTAATATAAAAACATATATTTATTCTATTTTTCCCTTTTAATTACCGATCATTTGATGAGCTTTGATCCACTCTCTGTATTACGCTGCCTAACTGCCTGTCTGGGTTTCAGTTTCAACCAGTCATTGGTTTTAACCATGGTTTCAACCAGGTCTGGTGCTGACGTAATGGGGGTGGGTACTTTCACGTTTCACTACTACAGCCCTCGCCTCTTTTGTGTTCAAACCAAACTAAGATCGGTGCAGTTGTTCACATGGCAGGTTTTTACGTCCTTCACATGTTGAGAGATTGAGTTGATCGACTTGAAAAGGGAATATGTCTTGACATAATCCACAAAGATGTGACTTAGAAAAGCTTGAAGTCATGTATCATTTTAATCATTGCATTAGTCTGAATGTAAATCCCCTCGTCAGGCACCACTGGAGCAGCGTGAGAGAGTGAACCACACCGCATCAAATGAAAGGTGTTAACAAATGAAAAATACATAACTTAAGACACTTAAATGCTTGTATTTGTTGTATTTGCATCAGCTCTGTGATGCACGTCCACAACTTCATGCATTGGGTTAAACTATGCTGTCCAGTTTCTGTGTTCAGTCAGTTACTACCATGGTTGAAACCCAGTCAGGCAGCATGAGAGAGTGGACCAATGCGCATCAAATGATCGGTAATTAAAAGAAGAAAAAAGAAAAAATATAATAAATATATGTTTTTATATTAGACACACATCTGAATGAATAAACTAAATTGGCCGTAGAGTATGAGTGTGTGTGAATGCGAGAGTGTATGGGTGTTTCCCAATACTGGGTTGCAGCTGGAAGGGCATCCGCTGTGTAAAACATATGCTGCATAAGCTGGCGGTTCATTCCACTGTTGCGACCCCTGATGAATAAAGGAACTAAGCCGAAGGAAAATTAATGAATGAATGAGTACTATTAATATTAATGATAATAATTTGTTTTATTCAATTATTGAATATTTAAAAGCAATAAATGGCAGCAGTTGCAATAAGTTGGTGATTATGAAATAAAATTTCATTGCAATTATTACTATTATTATTTCAATTTAATATCAAAAAAAAAAGTAAAAAAATATTTAAAATGTGGTAACTAAAGAGTTACAAAAATAAAGTCATAAAGACGAAGACCTGTCCAGTGGGAAAAACCTACATTCGCTAGGTTAAATTTATATATTTAAAAATGTTATGCCTCTAATACTTGTAGGTATGGTGTGCAATATTGGAGCAAAGGGCCACACACGTCTGACTTCTGGTTAGAAATAATTAGCATCTGCCATGCCATTCCCTCTTCATGGGGTAAATTGGTTGTGGTAATTGACAGTGTGATGTTAAAATAGGTCAAGAGAATGTCCTGATGTATTGGAGCTGGAGGAGGCCATTAACCTCAATCGCAAAAGCACCGCAGGGGAAATGCTACTCTCATCAAAAAACGGAAGCCTTCTCTAAACAAAACCGCACATAAAATATTAACCGCCTCGTTAGTGAGCGGGAAAGAAACATCTACATACCCAGCAGGTGCTAAAGTAAGGTTTTTTTTTATGAACTAGCCCTGGAAATGACTCTTCCAGGACAATCAAGACCATAGAAACATTTGGAAATTATAATACTGTTTCAAATGTTCTCAGTCTGCCACGTCATGTGTGAAAATGTAATAATCATCAGAAGTTGCATGCATTAATTTTCCTTTGGCTTAGTCCATTATTTATCAGTGCTCACCACAGCCGAAGGAACTGACGACTATTCCAAGATATGTTTTACGCAACGGATGCTCTTCCAGCCACAACCCAGTACTGGGAAACGCCCATACACTCTCAAACTCGTACACTATGGCCGATTTAGTAAATCCAATTCACTTGCATGTCTTAGGACTGTGAAACCGGACCACCTAGGTGAAACCAATGTGAACATGGGGAGAACTAACTCCACACAGAAATGCCAATTGGCCCAGCCAGGAGTCAAGCCAGCCACTTTCTTGTTGTGAGGAGATAGTGCTAACCTGATACACCGTGCCGCTCCTCGTCAGAAGTTTGCAAATACTAAAACGAAATTGAAAATTAATTTACACTCCAATGCCTGGTTGTGAGCCTAAAAAGTAATATTTTTGTAAAATGAAAATATATATCAAAGTGCAAGTTTTAAAAACAATACCATCACCACCTACTGGTCTGGCATGCATAATACAGCAATTTAGCCATTTTGTGAAACACTGTGATAATATTGTTGGCTCTGACACTTTATGAAACATTAAAGCTGAATTTATATACAGTATATATATATATATATATATATATATATAT
>CAIGQZ010033231.1:6017767-6032006 GCA_903798205.1 Danio tinwini
ATATAGTTAATAATAAAGTATGTAAAGTTAAATTTTATTGCATCATTTTCGTCACATGATTGTGTCATATGATGCTTCAGAAAGCATTCTAATATGATGATTTGTTGTTCAAGAAACATGCAATTAATACGATGAATATTAGAAATAGTTGGGCTGCTTACTATTTTCGTGAAAACTGTGATTTAAACAAATACAACTAGAATTTTTGTAATAGTATACTTGTTAACCTTTACTTTGAATCATTTTAATTAGAGATGTCCAGATCTGATCACGTGATCAGAAATCGAGCCTGATCATGCGGTTTCAGACTCAATTGGAATCAGACGTTATCTCCCGATCAGGACTCGACTATATATGTGTATGTATGTCATTATTTTTTTAACACATTTTTTGTTATGCTGTCAGGGCCGGAGCAAGCAAAACTGGTGCTCTAGGCAAACGACGATCACGCCGCCCTTAACCCGAAAGTGAAAACGAAAGTGACCAGTTTGCAAAGTGACGAGCGGGGTGTGGAAGGGTGTTAGGTTAGGGTTTGATGGAGGGATTTGCGGACAAAAGTATGAACTGGGGAGGGGAAGGGGGGTGGGCGATGGATAGGGATGTTGCAGACGTTGCCCTCACTATTCTAGGTCGCCTCTATGGACTTGCCGGCCCTGTATGCGGTGGCCGCTTTTTTTGACTTGACATCACTTTGTCGCAGAGAGGCTTTTGGTTAAATGCCGACAAAGTAGAACACAGAAGCAGCTTGAAGCGGAAAGTGCGAGTATGTCTGTGGTCTGGAGGTATTATAAAGTTGATGACGACATTGCCATTGCAAACATTGTGAGATATGTAAACTTGGCATTGCAAGAGGTGGAAAGGAAAAAGGCTACATTTAACACATCAAACCTGATAAGACACCTCAAAAGCAAATGTAGAACCTCAATTTGAAATGCCGTCTCACCACTATTTCACCAAGAAAGCTCTGCCAGCCCTTTATTAGAAGATTTCTGACAAACTACTTGTCCTGTTATAAGATGTACCCCTTGTTTCGTTCACCACTGACATATGGAGTTTGTCCGTAGCTCTCTACTAAGCCTTTATGTATTATAGAAATATTGGATTGGGTTTCGGTATCGGTATATACTCAAAATCAAATGGCTCGAGGGCAAAAAAACCTGATCGGGAAATCCCTAATTTGAATGCATCCTTGCTGAATATAAGTATTTTTTTTCTCACTGACCAGAAATTCTGTATCATACTGTGTATGTATGCTAGAAAACTAAATCCACTTCTCTCAATGTTTGATAGTGCTTCTGCAATCTTTTACAGAAAAAAAATCAATAACTGATGCTGTTTCATGTTTAAAACCCCATCAAAGAACTTTTGGATATGGATATTTTTTTTGGTTCTTAAATTTAATACACACAGCGGCCCCAAATTGACACTTTAAGTCACACTTAGTTTGATATTTTGTCATCCAGACTAACGCAATGACATTTGTGCATTTTTAAGTGTGGCTAAAGTGTCAAAACACTTTTTGGTGTATAGCATAAAGTAAAAAAGCACAAAAGAAATGAAAACTTACATATTAAGAGGCTGCCAGGCGGGCCACTGGGCTTTGGTTTTGATAACTGTCATAACATCATCACCCTGAGAGAGACAGATGGAGAAAAAACAGACAGAAAAGGAGAATTTGAAGTTTTATTACATCCTATATATAGAACAACAACAGAGCAGAAACAAAACAGAAAGGATTTTGTGTTCTACTTTCTTCAATTTGTCTATCTTTCCAACGCTGCAAAAAGAAAAGTTTCTTTTCCAAGCTTTCTTTCTCTCCCCAAACCTCTAAAAACCTTATATCGATGACAACACTTCTGGTTGTGTGTTTGAGATTTCTGCAATTGCTTGGAGCATTGATCCATTTCTTTTTGTTGTTATGTGATACCTGAACCCAAGGGAAAAGACACCTCACTTTAACAATACTTTATTAAGACTTACGAGAAACACCTACAATAAAACACATTAGTAAAGAACACTCAAAGAGTCGAATGATGAAAGTGAGAGAGTGACTGAGGCAAGAGAAAGATACAGAGATCGACAGCCGCAGAGAAAGCTAGAAAGACAAACCCTGTATGTATTTATCTAGGGACTTGTGTGGCTGCGATTGCAATGCAAGTGTAAAAGCTCAAAGAAGTGTCTGACTTTCAGTTCCAACATTCAGACAGGATCCTGAAGGTATCGCTACCGCTGACAGTTTCAGGCGCAATACTCCAGCAAAACAGAGCTTGTGCCACATTGTTCATTATAGGGCTTTTCACACTGTGCTGAAACGCAGGTTATCTTTATTCTAAACAGAATCAGAATCAGAATCAGAATCAGTTTTATTGCCAAGTGTGCTTCACACACACAAGGAATTTGTTTTGGCAACAGAAGCTTTCAGTGTACATAAAGTGACGAGTGACAACACAAAATTAAATACAAGAAAAGAAAAGGCAATAAACATTAAACAGAGATGCAGTTAGTCAAAAAGATCTGGATGTTGAATGTATGTACAGATATGTTGTAAATATACAGGTTATAAGGTGCTGTGTACAAGTGCGTATGAGAAAGTATTGCACGTTTATTGCACAGTAGGGGAATATTTAACTGTTCATGAGGTAGATGGCCTGAGGAAAGAAACTTTTCCTGTGTCTATCTGTTTTTGTGCTTGGTGCTCTGTAGCGCCGACCAGACGGTAACAGTTCGAACAGGTAGTGTGCTGGGTGTGAGGCGTCCAGAGTGATTTTACGAGCCCTTTTACTCACTCTGGAAGAGTACAGTTCTTGAAGTGTAGGAAGGGTAGTGCCAGTGATTCGTTCAGCAGTCCGGACTATTCGCTGTAGTCTACGGAGGTTGGTTTTGGCAGCTGAGCTGAACCAGACGGTGATTGAAGTGCAGAGGATGGATTGGATGACAGCTGAGTAGAACTGTACGAGCAGCTCCTGTGGCAGGTTGAACTTTCTCAGCTGACGAAGGAAGTACAGTCTCTGCTGGGCTTTCTTTACAATGGAGTCTATGTGAATGTCCCACTTCAGATCCTGAGAGATGGTGGTGCCCAGGAACCTGAATGACTCTACTGCAGCCACAGTGCTGTTCATGATGGTGAGTGGGGGGAGTGCAGGGGGGTTTCTCCTAAAGTCCACTATCATCTCCACTGTTTTGAGCGTGTTCAGCTCCAGGTTGTTGTATCTGCACCATAAAGCCAGCCGCTCCACCTCCTGTCTGTATGCAGACTCGTCACCGTTCCGGATGAGGCCGATAACAGTAGTGTCATCCGCAAACTTCAAGAGCTTAATGGAGGGGTCTTTTGCAGTGCAATCGTTTGTGTACAGGGAGAAGAGCAGTGGGGAGAGAACACATCCCTGGGGGGCACCAGTGCTGATGGTGCGGCTGTCGGATGTGATTTTGCCCATTCTGACTAGCTGTTGTCTATCTGTCAGAAAGCTGGTGATCCATTGACAGACAGAGCTAGGGACAGACAGCTGGGTCAGTTTGTTCTCGAGCAGTGATGGGACGATGGTGTTAAAGGCAGAACTGAAGTCCACAAACAGTATCCTTGCGTAGTTCCCTGGTTTGTCCAGATGTTCTAGGATATAATGCAGTCCCATGTTGACTGCATCATCCACAGACCGGTTTGCTCTATAGGCAAACTGCAGGGGGTCCAGCAAAGGTCCAGTGATGTCCTTCAGATAAGCTAGCACCAGTCTTTCGAATGACTTCATGGCCACAGATGTTAAGGCAACAGGTCTGTAGTCATTGAGTCCTGTGATCTTTGGTTTCTTTGGTATTGGGATGATGGTGGAGCGTTTGAAGCAGGATGGAACTTTGCGCTGTTCCAGTGATCTGTTGAAGATCTGTGTGAAAATGGGAGCCAGTTGGTCCGCACAAGTTTTCAGACAGGCTGGTGAAACACCATCTGGACCTGGTGCTTTTCGTCTCCTCTGTTTACTGAAGATCTGACGCACATTATCTTCACTGATCTGAAGTGCCGGGGTGAAGAAAGAGATGGCTGGAGGTGTTGATGGCTGTTTACTGAGGATCTGATGCCCATTATCCTCACTGATCTGAAGTGCAGGGGGTGAGAGGGAGATGGCTGTAGGTGTTGATGGCTGTGTAGGGAGATGATCCGGGTGGGTGTGAGGTGTCTGGTCAGAGGTGTCAAATCTACAATAGAAGATATTCAGCTCGTTTGCAAGATGTTTGTTGCAGTCGATACTGGAGGATGGCGTTTTATAATTTGTGATGTCTTTCAGGCCTTTCCACACTGATGCAGGGTCGTTGGCAGAAAACTGGTTTTGCAGCTTTTTGGCATAGCTTTTCTTGGCCACACCAATCTCCTTTTTCAGTGTGTTCCTGGCCTGATTGTATAAAATCCTGTCCCCGCTCCTGTAGGCATCCTCTTTTTCATGACGAAGCTGTCTAAGTTTTGGTGTAAACCATGGTTTATCATTGTTAAATGATAAGTAGGTCCTGGTAGGGATGCATAACTCCTCACAGAAACTGATGTATGATGTTACAGTCTCTGTGAGCTCGTCTAGGTTGGTGGCTGCAGCTTCAAAAACACTCCAATCAGTGCATTCAAAACAGGCTTGTAAGACCTGCTCTGTGTCGTTGGTCCATCTCTTAACAGTCCTTAATACTGGCTTAGTAGTTTTAAGTTTTTGCCTGTAAGTTGGTATAAGATGAACCAGGCAGTGGTCGGAGAGTCCTAAAGCTGCTCTGGCGACAGAGCGATATGCATCCTTTATTGTGGTGTAGCAATGATCCAAAATGTTATTGTCTCTGGTGGGGCATGTGATGTGCTGTTTGAATTTAGGCAGCTCGTGTGTGAGTTTTGCCTGATTAAAATCACCGAGAATGATAAAAGCAGAGTCCGGGTGTCGTTGTTCAGTCTCTGTGATCAGATCAGACAGCTGTTGTAACGCAGTCCTCACGTGTGCTTGTGGTGGAATGTAAACACAGACAAGAATGAACGAGGAGAACTCCCGCGGTGCATAAAACGGCTTACAGTTAATGAAAAGCGCTTCCACATCAGGACAGCACATCTTCTTTAACACAGTTACATCTGTACACCATCTCCTGTTGATGTAAAAGCATGTCCCACCACCGCGTGTTTTCCCCGTTGACTCCGTATCGCGATCTGCTCTGTACAGCTGAAAGTCCGGTAAGTGTAATGCGCTGTCCGGAATGGCTTCGTTCAGCCGGGTTTCTGTGAAACACAGCGCAGCAGAGTTGTTAAAGTTCTTGTTTTCGCGTGAGAGCAGAAGTAGTTCGTCCATTTTGTTAGGAAGCGAGCGGAGATTCGCTAGATGGATGCTAGGCAGCGCTGTTCTGAAGCCGCGCTGTCTCAGCCTGACGAGCGCGCCAGCTCTTTTACCTCGCCGCCGGGTCTTGTATTTCTTCCACAAAGCAGCTGCTCCGCCGATGACAATGTTCCGCAAAACGCCAGAGAAATCAAAATCCAGTTGGTGATTAGTTGGTGTGCACTGCCGAATGTTCAGCAGCTCATCCCTGGTATAACTGATCGTGTTTGATAAACATAAAACAGGACAGACTAACAGAAATAGTGCAAACACTGAAGAGCTCCACACCGAGGCAGCCATCCGCGGCGCCATCCTGAGAGTCCAAGTCACACAGCTTTCACCAAGAGTTTTACACATGGTTTAACCCCTCCAGTTCTACTTGGACCATTCTAAGTGGATTGAAATGAATGTCTCATGAAAGAAAGCAGGGACACAAACAAGGATGGCAAAGACCACAGCCTCTCATTTCAGTTGTTAAAGCATCTCTTGAGGCTTGAGGAGTAACCGTGCATTCACATCACTGCTGGCGAGAGCATCAAATTGGAATGTACTACTCCACCGCTTGAGAGCATTCCAGAGGATGCAGTCATGTAAACTTTAGTTCCCCGGGAAAAATGAAGCAGGGGTTGATTATTATTACTCTGTGGGTTTCACAGTTTGTAATGTAGGATGCGTTAATGTGAGGACAAAAGCTAGTAAACATCTTCTATAAAATAACTGTTGAAATTATACTAGCACTTCAACATGAACACAAAAGCCTAACTACTCAAACAGCTTTTGATTGGTCTTATAAAACATGTACACATGTTCGACTGTCAAGAATACCTATGGCAGGGCAAACAGATAAAATTCTGATGGTCTTGTCAGCATCAGTGTGTACACATGGTATGGTTAACTTGCACAGCTCGTACTAGCTGACCTCCATTAAGCTTACTTTCCATCCGGGTCACGACACCAATGTAGCCATTCCAGTTCTACTTACACCACTCCAGGATTCAAACCATTTTGGCTTTTACAAGACTGCTAAAGTTGCTACTGACAATAGCATATTTCACTAGTATGTCTCTTAAGGCCAGAGGAGTGATGCTTATTTCCACAGTTCTTACTAGCTGGCCTCCACTAAACTCTTTTCCTATCCGGGTCACGGCACCAACGTAGCATTTCCAGTTCTACTTACACCACTCCAAGTGGGATTCAAACCAGCACCTCTAAGATAAGAGGTTGGGCTAACATAAATGCTAAAGATGCTACATCCACTATCAACTTTCACAAATACATCTGTAGTACCACAGGTATCCGCAAAACATCACTCTCATCTTAGTCATGGCTCCAATGCAACTCTTCCAGTTTTTCTCTCACTGCTCCAAGTAGGATTTGAGCATGATGTGAACTTGCATGTCTGGTTTGGGGGTCCAATATGACAAAATATCTGCTCCATGTTCCATTTCTGATGTCATCCAAGTGTTTTGATAAACAAATCAACAAAACTTCTGATAAACAAAAATTGTCTTTGACTCTAATTAAACACACTTGAACCAGGTGATTAAGGTCTAAAGACTGCTTAGACACTTTTAGGCAGGTGTGTGGAAGCTAAAATGTGCAGAATGTTGCCCTTCAAGAAAACATTGTTGATCCTATGGTGCAATGAAAGTAACAATGATTGCTCACCCAGTGTAGGTACAATGTTAAATGCACTACCCTAACACCACAACCCCTTGAGGGTCACGGCCCCTTTAGCTTTACTTGTATTTTTCTGAAAGTGATTCAAACCAGCATCTCTGACTGAATCATCTCAGTATAGTTAAGTGGCAAACTGTGTTCCTCACCTCAGCTGTGTATCAAAAGAGTGTTTGCCATCTGCATGCAAATTTTTAATGGCTCACTTTCATTAGTCTGATGGAAGAGTTTTTGGTCACACTTTATTTCGATGGTCCGTTTGTTGAATTTAAGTTACATTGCATCTACATGTCAACTAATTCTCATTAGATTGTAAGTAGACTGTTAGGTTGGGGTTAGGGATGGGGTTAGTGTAAGTTGACATGTACTTGCAAAGTTTCTTATAGTCAGTTAAATGTCTGTTGAAGGGCTGTTAAATGTCGGTATCAACAGATATTAAGCAGACAGTCCACTAATACTCAAATGGACCATCAAAATAAAGTGTTACAGAGTTTTTACGTGGACATTTGTCACGCCAACACAGCTTCTTGAGGTCTGGGGACTTAAAGGCTGGCCTCCATGACATAGAACTAAGTTATATTCCATTACTCTATTACATACTGTACTAAGGGTTATGCGGAGAAGGGTAAGAGTAAGTTTTCAAATTTTAACCCAAGATTACACTCGAACAGGGGTGCCCAAACTCGGTCCTGTAGGGCCAATGTCCTGTAGAGTTTACTTCTAACTTGCTTCAACACACCTGCCAAGAGCTTTGTACCCTGCTGAAAAATCCAGCTTAAACCAGCCTCAGCTGGTTGGCTGGTTTTAGCTGGTCGACCAGCCTGGTTTTAGAGAGGTTTTGGCCATTTTCAGGCTGGTTTCCAGCCATTTCCAGCCTGGTCTTAGCTGGTCAGGCTGGAAAATGACCAGTTTAAACCAGCTAAAACCAGCTTGACCAGCCTGGTTTAAGCTGGACATAGCTGGTTTTGGCTGGTTAAGCTGGTTTTAGCTGGTCAACTCCCTGCCTGACCAGCTAAGACCAGGCTGTAAATGGCTAGAAACCAGCCTGGAAATGGCCAAAACCCCTCTAAAACCAGGCTGGTTGACCAGCTAAAACCAGCCAACTATCTTAGACTGGTTTAAGCTGGATTTTTCAGTAGTGTAGTATACCTAATAAGAGCTTAATTAGCTAGTTCAGGTGTTTCTAATTGGGGTTGGAGCTAAAATCTGCAGGACACCAACCCTTTGGGTCGAGTTTGGGCAACCCTGCCCTAGAAAGTCAAATAGGGAATGGAAACAAGTCAACTGGAATGAAAAGTCATTTATTTATTTCATTTCATTTATAACTGATATCTGTACTGGCTGTTGCGATCTTAGTTGGGTAACATAAACAAACTAGATAGTACCGTCTGCAATATACTGTACATGATTTAAGAATTTGAAACACTGAGCTAGTGTAAAAAGTGATGCAGGGTAATATTTCAGTATAAATACCGTACTCTGTTCCCTCCATGGTTTCCCCCATATAATATAATTTGATAATGGGCTACCCAGATACTGTTAAGCAAGTAGATACAGAATTGCTCAGATCTATCAAAAGGCAATGAATACTAAATATGGCTTGCAAAATGTCTGAGACTTTTAACACTTAACCTCAATCCACAGGCAGTAAACGGCCCGTCATTACAAATGTCCACACAAAAACTCTCCCATTCAGATCAATGAAAGTGAGACCACTAAAATATTAACATGCAGATGGCAAACGCTCTTTTGATGCAGATCTGAGAGAGGAAAGTGTTCACACTCACAGTTTGCCGCCCAACATCAAACAGATGTACAAAGTAGGATTATAGATGGTTTGCATGAATTACATTAACGCAAGGACAGCCAATACAAAGCAGCATAAAAATCAATATTCACTTATTCAGGGTTTATTGCTTGCTCCATGCAGATTTAGTTTGAGGGTTTAAAAACAGCCATCATTTTTGGTCAAGTGCACTAAAAGTAAATTTGCTGTTGCTGCATATATTCTTGGAAATAGCACATATGGGTTACATGGGTTAACAAAGATATATTGTTGTGCATTCAAGTTCTATATTTATCGACACTCTAACTGGTTCAACAATAGACCTGCTTTGCAACAGTAATTCAATAACAGCAGCTATTAAATCAACAAGTTCTCACTCCCTTGTCACATTTTGACATTTAGTTACTTTTTAAACACACTGGTTACCACTTCAACATCCTTAATTCATGAACAGTCCATGCCTTCTGTGTCAGATCTAGATAAATATAATTCTCTATTATAACATCCCTGTTTTGATCTCAAGGGGTTGTTGTCTGATGCAAGTGACTGAAGTTCTTGTGCTTTAGTGCTTCTACTTCCAATGTGGAAAACACTGTTTTAAATTTCACTCTGACAAGTGTTAGACACAGTCTTTAGTATCCTTGTTAGCATGTCAACTGTCCATGGCAAAATGTTTTGTTTCAATTCCAGTTAGAGCAAGGCAAGTAGAATGAGAAGGGTTAAATTGGTGCCGTGACCCAGATAGAAATGAGGTTTGAATGCTAGTAGCAGTTGTGCAGGTAAAACTAACTCTGCTGGCCTGTAGGGACACATTGTCACAGGATGTGAGAGCAGGGGTGTCTTGTACTGCTTGTCAAGGGGACTGTCCTGCATATTATAGCTTCTATTTTCATTAAACACACCTAAACCAGCTCATTGAAGTTTTATTATATATTTTTTACTATACTACACACACACAAAAAAGACATCTGCTGTTTGTTTAAATGACTCATTTAAAATGAGCTGAAACTACACAATTCTTAAGATTTTTTTGAACAACTTAATCGCTTTGGTCAATCCACTTAAATTTGCAAAAAATAATAAGTTAACTTAATTCTTTTATGTTACCTAAACAAAAATTGATTGTGTGGAACCCAGCATTTTTTACAGTGTATACTTACTACATGGTGGGCCTCAAGATCTGCCCTAAACATTAGACATCTGACAGATGTGAAGATTATGTCTATATTGTGTCCGTTGGTCCTAGAACAATTCTGCATGCCTACATGACGTGCAAACTAGGTTCGCTATTTCAACATCTAATCAAGACCCCATCTGGACGTCAATATGCAGTTCAATATTTGAACGTCAGGGTTGGTCACTTTTTTGGATGTCTAAGATACATGTAGGAAATTGACATTATTAATGAATGTAATATATTTAAGACAAATATCAACATTGTTGATATCAACATAAATATTAATAAGGTTATTTCTGATGAAAGATTATTCGTTATTTAATTATTTATTTATTAGGTACATGTTTTACATTTTAATGTTTTTTCTCTAACGTGTTTATTTTAATTGTCTCTGTTTTATTTGTCTTCGATTGTGTTTAACATGTTATCATATAAATAAACCCTTAGAAATTGAAGGATTTCAACTTTGGAACTTTAACATTGCATCGGTTGAACCCAACCAGAAAATGCCAATCTGATTGGCTGATGCATCGTGTCATCATGACCCAAGCAGCAAACGCCACTCTGATTTGCAGTCACAAGCATTCAGCACGTACTTCAGAATCAAGTGGCCGCTTTTCTCTGTTCAGCTTCTATCGGTTTCTATTTTCTACTCAGTTGAAAGTAAGTTCGGTCTACCAAATTATTTACTTTATTGTTTGTTTATAGTGTTAGTTGTTGTATTAAAGTAAAATTAAAATTAGCTAAGTAAAATTAGCATGGCATCTCTCAGTGATTAACAACACGACGGTGTGCCTATTCAATAGAATCACATAACGTGTAATGGTAGTTTGATCTGTTTCTTTGTTTTCAAAGCACCACAGCTCTGCCAGTCTGGATAATGAACTGATAGGACAAAACTTTTCCTTCTTGTTGACATTTGAAATTCACTGCTAAAATTTACCATGGCAACTTTAACATTTACTTAGGTGGTTTTATAACAATCCAGTATTGCTAGTGGATGTGTAGTAAACACTACAAATTGCAGGTTGCCTTTGCATATTTCTAATAATTTTTCTTTCTAGTTGTGCAGATGCAGTCATGAAAATTAACAAGTCAGCCACAGAGCCCTCAGAATGACCACATCAGAGCATCTAAAGCATGCGCCACAAAGAAGTGGAGGTAGAGGGCACGCAGGATAATTACATTTATTCCTGTTTGTTAGTATTGTTGATAAAGGTTCAATTGTAACACTTTACAACGGTTGTACTAGTTATTGCTAGTTAATGCATTTACTTACATGAACAAACAATGAACAATTACAGTACTTCTTCATGTTAATGAAAATACAGTTGCTCATTGTTAGTTCATGTTAACTCGTGGTGCATTACATTAACTAATCTTAAGAAGCATGCATTTGCATTTTAATAATGCAGTAATAAGTGTGAACTATCATTAATAAATAACGTACAAGTATTGTTCATAATTAGTTAATGTTAGTAAATACATTAACTAATGGAACCTTATTGTAAAGTTTGACAGTTCGGTTAAGCACTTACATTTTTATTGTTTTTACATCTTTTGTACAGACCCATGCAAGATTGGCTTTGTTGTTGTTATTATATAATTTTATTTTATTGTATTTTACCACCAGTGCTGATTTGCACCTTCTGGGGACCAAAATTGTACGTTCAAAAATGATGTGCAATAGACATCGTTTAGACGTGTCTTTGCTCAGTGGGTGGACACCCCTATGTCTTCAGCACCCATGTTAGTGCACCCACCTCCCATTATAAAAAACTGTTTGAATCCAATATTTTCTCTTTAAATACTGAAATATAAATCAACTTTTTGTTTCTGTTTGCATTGGAAATTGTTTCAAATATATATTCTCCAATACAAAATTTATTGTGCCTTTCGTGATGTCTCTGTATTTACTCTAGAAGTTTCTCACTGAAAGTAATCGAGTACCTTGTACATCAAAAAAGATGTCACAAGTTGGGAATGGGAACACGTAGACCAAACAAAGATTCTCGAAAGAAGAATTATTGTAAAGCTGCCTCCAAGACTTCATTCTGGCTATGTTGGCACTTTTGTGAGAAATACACAGCTGCCTTGACGTAATTAAGCAATTAATCTGCTAATTGGCCAAATTGATGAATATGTTTCAGAGAGGCAGATGGTGCTGCACATGCTTGAGGATATTAATTTATGGTCCACCCCTTTGGAAGTTGGGTCCTCATGTTTTAACCAAAAAGAAATACACTGCCTTGAAACAGGCCAATTGGACTTCGCTTCTGCTTATTTGGAGGATTTATCAAGTGTACTTAAGTTGACAACATGGGAGAGAAATTTCAAAGTGAATCACCAAACCGCTGAACCAAGAAACAAACTTCTGTAGTGGTTTGAACATGAGCATACTAGACTGTGGTGCAAAATAATAATACTGCATCAGTGAAAAAAATGTGGGCCAGCAACTAAGTTCTTCTGAAGCTTTTTGACCTCCTTGAGGGTTTTAGGGAGGGATGCACCGGAGAAGCTTCAAGAAAACAGAAAGACATTTTGTTCATGGCTGACTGGCGATTTTTCAACCTTTGAGAGAGTCTACGGCTCCCTAAAGGCTTCTGTGAAGAACACGTCTGTCTCCGATTCAACTTTTATCACCTTGAGGCAAGTGCACTTTTGATTTTGCTTTGGTGTTTTGGTCACAAACACATTCTCAATTTTTGAGGCTGCCCACCCGCATTCACATACAGGTCACACGCTCTGGCCTGGTGTTTGTTTTGCAGATGCAGATATCCTGAGTACCGCTGCATGAATGCTAATGGCAGTTTTCATTTACAGTGTTTAAAGAGACAGGACATCCAAAATTTGGCCATTTACTCTCCTATATGTCATACACTATACTTAATTTCTTCTGTGAAACACACAATAGATATTTTGAAGAAGTCTAACTATTTGTCTCCATTAGAAGTCAAGGGGGTTAATGAAACTAGATAATGTATACTTTCTCAGAATAAAGGAAGCCATATAGGCTCTGTAACAACATTAAGGTGAACAAATAATGGCAGAATTTACATTTTAAGATGAATTATTCCACTTACTGTAGGCAAGATATATACTGTAAACAAAACAAAACAAATGTTAATTGTTAAGTTTAAGACTATATGTGCGTATGTGGATTTTAATTCAAACATGTGCATGGCAAAGATTAATGGCTATAACTCACATCCAAAATAAAAGTAATGTAAACACAAAATACAATTTGTATTTACATAATATATGTGCTCACTGTGCATATTTATTATGTATATATAAATACACACTTAAATTCATATATTGAGAAAATATTTATTTACAGTACATTTAGATATAAAATATACATGTATATAAAACATTATATATACATGTAAATATCTGAATAAATATTTTTCTGCATGTGTGTGTATTTAATATATATGTTTATATGTTTATATGTTTTATATATATATGTATATATGTTTTAAGCTTTTTAAGAGGATCTTCAGAGCACATATAATGTAAATAGAAAGACAAAAAAGTGAAGTTTGTTGACAAAAGTTGATGTTTACTTGACTAAGTCAGGTCTGAAATTTAAAAAATGCTACGGACATCTTTTAGCTGGCTAACACACTGCTTGCATATTTTTCTGCGCTTTCGGACAAGTTTTAACAGATGGCTAACACGTTTAGCATGTGGTTAACTTTTTTTTTTACATTTTGCTTATATAAACATCATGCTTAGTATCATGGTAGCATGTTATTTAAATAGATTAGCAAGTTGTTACCACGTTTTAACAACACACTGGGATAACATTGCATGAGTCTGGCATAGTTTGTACAATTCTATCAGAAATGTACGTTTATAACATATTTTAACACAGGGCTATCGTGACTTAGCATGCTGTTAGTTTATTTCTAGCATGTTTTGCTAACATAAATGAACATGTTTACTATTATGATAGCATTTTAAGCATGGTACTAAAATGAATTAGCATGTTTAATATGTTTTTAGTATGTCTGAACATGTATGAATGTGACTTGTGCGTTTAGCATGGCTAGCACAACTCTATCATGAATTAACAGTTTTTTAACATGCATCAAAATATGAATACGATGTTTAACACAATGTAAGCATATTTCAAGCATGTTTATGATTTTGCTAAAATAAATGTACATGTTTAGAAATATGCTAGCATGTTTCTATCACACAAGTTTACATGCTGTTCAATTTAGCATGCTTTAGCACATCGTCGCTATATATATATATCTATCTATC
>CAIGQZ010033231.1:6038678-6056669 GCA_903798205.1 Danio tinwini
TCTATCTATCTATCTATCTATCTATCTATCTATCTATCTATCTATCTGTCTGTTTGTCTGTCTGTACTTTCCCCGCCCCCCTTGAAGTCAAGTTAATTGTATTTTATATATAGCACCAGATCACAACTTCTTTTAATAAACAAGGTAAATAGCCGTATTTAATATCTTATTTACACAACGGCATGTGATTTCTGTCTCTACATGGTCACACGATTAAAAATTTCTGCTCTCTGAATTGCGCATAGTGGAGTTCTACACTGCCACTCTCTGCTGTATGGGAATGAGAGTGCGCCCCACATCTAACAGGGCCGAAGACACATGTGCGCTCCCGTATCAATGTGCTCACGTCACAGTGACAGCAGCTAAAATATATACAGATGCGATGGGACCTCTGTTTAGTTTATTGGTGTGACTCACGCAAGTGGTGCTCTCTGCTGTGACGCGTTCGCCCAGCGTCTCATCCAACCTTAGACCTCTCCCGGAAGCTCCACGAGTCTCCCGCAAATTACTAGTAGTGTACCTGAAATTGTTCTTCCAGAAGCCCATTAAGATACACTGCATTAACAAAAGCTGCACACTTTGTGGATAAAAATATATAAAAAATTATTGTTAATTTTTAGCTTGTACGGTTGTACAGTTCAAAAAATTGTTCAGTTTTTTACTGCTGTCATTAAAAGAAACAAATTAACAGCATGAATCCCCCCCACCAACACTGTAAACCTAGGGGAAACACTGTATCTACCTACCTATCTACCTATCTTTAATTTATTTAACTAAACAATTAAATTCATGTCCATCACAGACAATTATTTTAATTATCATTTTTCTAAATATTTTAGGGACATATTTATTCAATTCATTGTTTATTAATTGTGGTATTAGTGCAGTCTTATCACCCTAAAATACTTCATTTATATCCTTCAAAAATGTTTATTAATTCAAGTTCATCAACTTAAAATAATGTTTACAATAAAGGAAGTGCATTCAAGTCATTTTATGTTTGAACAACATGTTTTCTACACTAATTTATCTGGACAGTTTTATTGCCATGGCAACTATTGACTTTACATCCCCATAAAACAAATTTTTAATTATGTAAATATAATGCTCATCATTAGAAGATGTGACACATGTCCTTTTACATATTAATAACATTTTATGTTCATTAAAGGACACTTATTTTGCCTTAAGCCCCCTAAAAATATCAAAAGTAATTTAACTGTATTTAATTACATTTTTTAAAACAAAAATGAGGGCCACGTCATTGACCAAATCTACCACACACACACTTACACACAGAGAAATGAGGAAAGATAGAGAGTGACAATGAAAAATATTGAGTTTTCTACAAGTGCCATTCATTTGGCAAACAGCAATTACCAGCCGTCCTGAGCTCGGCAAGCGTGTACTGAAGTTC
The DNA here is from genome assembly GCA_903798205.1 of Danio tinwini. Lineage (NCBI taxonomy): Eukaryota > Metazoa > Chordata > Actinopteri > Cypriniformes > Danionidae > Danio > Danio tinwini. Next base: position 6,040,096 of record CAIGQZ010033231.1, read on the forward strand.
TTCTCCAAATCACTTTTTCCAATCTACACCGCTTCTTTCAGAGTCATTGCTACTTATCACCCAATAACCTTCTTCCAGCATAATCCTTCAACGGTCCCAGTACATTACCAGGCCTTTTGTGTTGCCTTTTAGTTCTGAATCATCTGTAATCTTGACCTTGTCCAGACCATTGCGGCCGGTGTCACTCGTGACCGCAATTCCCGCAGGACGTGTCCGTCAGCGGCAGGCGAAACCAGAGCAGTAATTGAGTTGTGCTCAGAGAGGTGTCAGTCAGAGCTAACAACTCACAGTCACACTAACCAAGGCTTCTGCGCGCTTTATTTTCACATCGAAAAATGGTCTTCTTCAGCCTTAAAGTGTTTTTAGCTTTTTAAGAGCATCTTCTGAGCAGATGTGATGTAAATAGAAATTAAAAGGTGACATTTTGTTAACAAAAGTTGATGTTTACTTGACTAAACCAGGTCTGAAATTTAGAAAATGACCTTGAAGTTTACTCAGAGCAAGTCAATAAAATGCTACAAACATCCTTTAATATGAACTAACACATTGCTAGCATGGACTTCTGCACTTTCTGACATGTTTTAACAGATAGCTAACAGGTTTAGCGTGTCGTTAACATGTTATTTAAATAGATTAGCATGTTGTTACCACATTTTAACAACACACCGGGACAATTTCTAACATGTTTTAACACAGGGCTATCATGATCTGGCATGTTGTTAGCATAGAGTAGCATGTAGTTAGTTTATTTTTAACACGGTTTGCTTACATAAATGAGCATGTTTACTATTATGATAGCACTGTACGCATGTTCCTAGATTTTGTTAGCATGTTTGAACATACATAAATGTGACTTGTATTAGTTTAGCATGGCTAGCACAATCCTACCATGAATTAACATGTTTTTAACATGCTTTAAAAGATGAATACAATGTTTACCATGATGTAAACATATTTCAAGCATGTTTATGATTTAGCTAAAATAAATGTACCTTCAATCACACAAATTGACATGCTGTTCAATTTCTAGCATGCTTTAGCACATCATCGCTAAACTAACTATGTTTTTGACTTGTTTATCATTTTGGTAACATTAATTAGCATGTTGTTAGCACAATTTAGCACACTACACATTGGAAAGATGAACTAGCATTATGTTGTCATGTTTAATATACAATGTGAAGGTGTTTTTTTTAAAAAGTAACATGTTTTAACGCATGGATTTTGCTTGCTGTAAACATATTTTCACATATTTTGTGGGAGCCATGGGATAGTGGTAATTTTGTGGTGCCTATGGGGAAAAATATATATATGTACATTTAAATATTGAGTGTCTGTTAAGTTTAAAAGAGTTAAGTTTTAAAGAGTTTAAAAAAATGTCATATATATATATATATATATATATATATTTATTAAAAATAGATGACCTTAAAGCTATTTGGTTAGAGCCATAACCCACTGTAGAAACCTATAACCTTATAAATAATGTCTTGCTGTCTTTTTGAACACATTATTTTTAATTGCCCGTGCTCAAAAAGAAGTCTCTGTAAAATGGCTATTGTTCCCTAATTCGCAATCTTCTGTATGGATCTGCTGAAAGGTGTGTGAATTCACATTAGTGCAAAAAAAAAAAAAATAAAAACCTCCATTCTTTCAAGTCCATTACACAAAGGCTCAGTTAATCAGCAACAGATCTGAAATTGTTTAAAAGTACAGAAAAGTTTAATGAGAATGCTATTCTCTTAACTTTGCTGGTTAATGACTTATGCGACTTTCAAAATGGAGATAAGAATAAATCGATAGCACCTACTTGCACTGTAAGAAATGCTAAAAATACGGACACTGAGTCATGATGATGAGCTGAGTGAATTAATGTACCAAACTACCCTGAAAAACATAAATGTATTATTAATATAAATTATAAATAGACACATTTAGGAACAAATACATATTTTTATTACAAGAATTGGGGAATATGCTATGTAAGTCCAAACTATAGTGGATATAAAATATTTGAAGTATATTCATAAGTATTATACTGTAAAATAGAACAAATAATATAAAACTACTATTAGTACTAATATTATTATTATAAAAATATTATTAATAATACTATTTAATACTAAATAATAACCAGATTTTTCTTTCTGAATAATGATGTGTTTTTTAATATTTTAAATATATTGTTTATTTTAATATAAAATTTGATGAATATATTTAGTTAAAATATATTTAGTTTAAACAATCTAAATAAGAAACTAAGAAAAACAATAAAAAACAAACAAACAAGAACAAAATATAATTGGACATTTAGCTATATATGCCTTAGAGTGCCTTAGTGTTCCACCAGTGACAATATACAGCCATATGGCACTGCTACGAGTGTGATATTGTGTTCATACAACAGTTTGATGGCATAATCGTGTATATAAAAAAGAAAATCCGACACGGATAGTCTCAAAAATCCTTTTGTACGAGGAACTACTTTCTTTTACCGTTCATTCACATCTGCAGCTGACGTCAGAACAGCAGAAACCATTGCTACTTCACAAATGTCATTTTAGAGCTAGTATTTGAATGATTCTCTAGCCTAATGTCTAAAGTGATGATAAAACAGGTTATTCTGCTCACATTTTAAGATTATAAGCCTGAACGGCATGAAACACCATCAGTCTACAGAGATTTCCCAGTATTTCTCTGCTGCAATCGGGAGATCACAATAATTAATCCAGAAAAAGCCAAAGCAAAGCAAACACTACCAGATTACTATGGTATAAATACAGCACTACAAAAGAGAGAGATCAACTTAGAATGTGACCTACCTTTTCTATAATGATTTGATCAGTTGTAGTTTGAAATACGAAAAGAAAATGCTGAGTTTTTCCTCCTCTAAGGTTTTATTATGCGGTCTCTGTCTTGTACAACAACCATTTTTGCTCTGCTCAATATGACCGAATATCTGAAGTTATGAATATTTAAAATAGGCACTATCCTATAAATAAACAACATGGTTGTAATCTAAACAACTACATTCTCAACTAAAAAGCCTCAGAAGTACATTATGTTGTCCCACGGCAGCCATATTTTTCAAACTGTGTTGAGTTTATTGATCTGCTGTCGCTCTATGTGGGCGGAGTAACACACAAGGGTGAAGTGGCTGTACGAGTGCTGTTATTGCAGAATATCGCACTGCTATATCAGCCAATCAGGATTGAAAACCAGACAGAACTGTTGTATGTGTATATATCAGCATCATATTATATGCAAGTAATACAAAAACTTGAAAAATAAAAATTAAAACAGAATAAACAAAACCCACGGCAACACAGGGAGAACATGCAAACTCCACACAGAAATGCCAAATGACCCAGCTGAGGCTCGAACCAGCGATCTTCTTGCTGTGAGGCGACAGTGCTAGCCACTGCGTCACCACGTTCCCCATACAATAACATAAAGTAGGAAATCACTATATGATTCAACAAGCACTTCAGTCTCAAAATCATATACTAACAGAAACACACTTAGTGCCACACACGACGGATCGAACCCTTTTCCCGTTCAGGTTTAAAGGAGCCACTTGAAGCTGGTGTGAAATTCCCAATAAAAACAAGGCAACAGCGCAAGATCATTTTAATACAAGTGAAAAAACAATTAATAATTCTGACATGAAAGGGATGCCAAGCAACACACCAATAGATCAGATCAAACGGAGCAAAACAAAGCCCGATCGTCCCTTTTTATCAGCCTCAAGATTGCAACATCAAAAGGGCTCATAATTTCACTCAGGCTTTGTTGCTGCGTTTACAGTGGATAAAGCTTGACTGTGTTTATGGTAATATTGCTAAAACGCAACAGGGAAACTGAGCTAATAATAACCAACTCTTACTGGATCCCCCATCCAGGCTTTAACGTAATCCTGGGAAATTTGAGACAGGAGAAAACCAAAGATAACATTCAGCTTCTTTCTACTTGTATAAGTGCGCCTTATGGATTTTTCCTCAATCGTACAGTCATGCTGAAATAAGAAAACAGGACATTTATATAACAAATTCTCTCTTTTTTTGACTATAATAACCTTTTGGTTGGGTTGTTTGGGTCGAAAGTCTCCATATAAAGTCGTTCATTTTGTCACTGATGAAGGAGAAAGGTGAACCTGACAGCCGGCAGGCACTGCGAAAATGTCACACTCGCTAGTGTTCGTAATAGCTGAGATGTCCTGCTTACAAACTTCTTCAACTTTTAAAGTCTGACTTCCAGACTTCCCAGCCTTTTCAGATGGCAACATGGGGACGACTGTAAAAGAAAAATCTCCCTAGCTTCAACTCTGTGATAAAATCAGTTTCAAAAAAGTACTTAATTACTACTAATTACATCATCACAAATTGTATTTAAATGACATTTTTAATTACTATGTTAGAAAAATAATCCAGTAACTCAATAAGTTATTTAATTACTTGACTCAACACTAAAAATTCATCGCATAAATGCACTACACATAAACCTCAACGCTGCATAGACCAGGGTTTCCCAACCCTGTTCTTGGAGGCACACCAACAGTACATATTTTGGATGTCTCCCTCAACTGACCCATTAACTTCAGGTTTTAGAGTCTTTTCTTATGTTCTGCTGCGTTAATTTGGGTGCATTTGATTAGAAAGAGGTTGACAATATGTACTGTTGGTGTGCCTTCAGGAACAGGGTTTGGAAACACTGGAATAGACCATAGAAATTAAACTTGACGACGACTTAAATTGGAGCCAAACAGGACAATTTTGTTTTATTTAATATGTAACACTTTATGAATAATAAACATTATATATATATATATATATATATATAATTGTATGTGGGTGTGTCGTTTTTCGCATGTGTTACAGGTACAAACGGCATTGGAGTATGCGCATTTCATGCTGATGATGTGGCCGCTGATGCTGGGTTCGTGCTACCAATTGCTGGGTTCGCGCCACTAATCGCTGGTTTGCCTAGCGTTTAAAAAGCCGGCCCAAACTGCAATGTTGATCTCTCTCTCTTCTTTTCTCTCTCTGGCGCTTTCATTCTCACTCTTTCTGTGGGTGCTATTGCCTAAAATCTTTTGAGACTTGAAATTTCAGTGTGTTTGCCTGTGAACTTGTGCAGTTAATTGATACCTGTTTGAGCAAAACCTCGGAGAGGGTGTAGAAGTTAGCAAGTCTTGCAATATACATATACAACAATTCATTTTTGTATTAGTTAATTAGGTTAAGGAGAGTGTGCTGTTTTGTGTATGTTTTGTTTGGTACGTTGAAGATGTTTCTTTTCATGCTTTTCTTTAGAAATTTAGTTTAGTTTGTTTAATACAGTTAGGCCCAATCCCAATTCTACCCCTTAGCCCTTCCCCTTACCCCTACCCCTCATTTTGCGCCTTGTTTTCCCATCAAGGGCTAGTGGTGCCCCAATTCTCATTCACTTAAAGGCGTAGGGCTAAGAACAAGGGGTATACACCCCTTCAAACGAAGATTTTTCAGGAGCACACTTGAAACGAAGGGGTAAGAAGTTTCCCAGAATGAACCTGCCACAACGGCAGTATTGCTGAACCTAGAAGTAAAGAGATCTACAAATTTGTATATTTTGTCATTATTACGAATCTTTACGACAAACAAACACGTTTTAATATATTCATAACTGCGTTTGTGTTTTACAGTCATGCTTTTAAAATAAAACGCAAAAAAACCCCCGCTAAATTTTGCGATCTATAATCCATAATCATAACTGCTGTACAGCAGTTCCACAACATTCTGACACTCGAAAACCCTGTCAGAAAAGTCTAGTGGCTGAGAATGAGCCTTTTACAGTGTCTGCTATAATGTTAATGTTGTTTTCGACTGTTTACATAGATGAATACAGCCACTGTGTAAATACACAGTAGTTAACATCTTATTGTCACATTAGATCGTTATGATAACATAATATATGCCTTCAGTGATTTCCTAAAGATAAATACCAACAAATAACACAACTGGATTAACTACAGCAGTCGCAATCGTCTGATCTCATATGAAGCAAGAGATTACGATGACGTATGATGACATATAATGACGTGTAAATTTTGAAGCCTTTCCCCTTAACCCTCGGTTGTAAGGGCCAAGGGGAAGGGGTACAAAAATAGAATTGGGATTGGGCCTTAGTGTGTTTTGTTACATTTATTTCTTTGATTTAAGCATGTCTAACTACCTCCTCTCCAACAGGTAAATTATTATTTATTTATTGTAAATATTTTTCCTTCACTGTATAATATTTTTCACTGGTCTGGGCATTAAATAATAAATGGGCAATAAATAATCAATTGCAGTGATATTTGGTTTTCAGATGTTTCTTTCTCCATCCATTGTTCATGCACACACTAAACTATTATATGTTATGTCAAAATACCCTTTTATTATTTATATATAGTATGTTATATATATATATAGTATATAGTGTATATATAATATATATAGTTTATTATTAACGTCTAAAAGGATGCAACATCAAGCATGTTCAATTTACTTGATTAATTACTCTGCTTCTCTTAATTGACTGATCCAGAACAGATTTTTTTATGTACTGTATTTAAACAAGTATATTATAAGTAACTGTGATTAAATTACCTGAAAATGAAAAGTAATACTTTACAGAGAAGTAATCTAATTGCAGTAATGAGGTACTTTGTAACTAATTACAACCAACACTGTTTACGGTCAAGCTAGTTTTGTGGTGGATGTCTGAGTTTGTAATCCTATAAACCTGGAACTATGTGTATCACATGATCATTCACATTCTCAGTAAGAGGCTAGCATACTGTATGTTGGTTCCTCCCAGACATTTGCATCAGTTTGCACCAGACACTTTCTTAATCGCGCCATATCTCTATAAAAACATTGTGCATTTCTGAGTGTGCTTCACACACGTGAGTAGGCTTGACAAACCACCTGTAAAAACATTCTTCTCTCTATAAGCACTGGACATTTTACTTAAAGAGGTGGTCCACTACGATATCATATTTTAAACTTTAGTTGATGTGTAATGTAGCTGTGTGAACATAAACAACATCTCTGAATGTAATATGCTCAAAGTTCAATGCAAAGGGAGACATTAGCTATGTTTCCATCCAAAAATGCAAATTACCTTTAATGCGCAAAACTGCATTATTGCATAAAAGATGTGCGAATAAAGCAGCGTTTCCATCCAACAAGTCAAAGCAAACAAAAAATCATCACTTCCTGATTATTTGGCGCCAAATATCAACCGTAAAAATGAAATTTGCTGCGATAAGAGAAACTGCATCAATCTTCTTTCTTTCTTCATTTAATAAATGACTTGTGCCTGAGAAGGCAATCCTGACACGCATTGAATGCATGGTGGCATTTGAAGGTGTGAGACGGAGCACAGACGCTCTTAAATCTGGAGATAATTAATAATATAATAACTGAATACTAATACTGAAACAGTTAAGGCATTTTAGAATGACCAAAACAACATTTTTAATTTTTGCTTAGCCTGCTGATTCATCCATTTACACACATTTTTATCATCACATGATCTTTTATAACAATCACATAACCTTTTTTAATGCGCATACTGGAATTTGTTCGGTAAAAGTGTTTCAATCGTAGTTTAAGCACATCTTTTCTTATCGAATAAAACATTTATCCTACTCAGTTATGTACATTTTCAAAATTTAAGCACATCTTGGCATTTCCATCAACCTTTTTTTTATGTGCATATGCCAAATGTGCATAAAAATAGGTGGATGGAAGCGTAGCTAGTGTTGTTTACAGAGATAGCTTAGCAAAGCCTACAGCATACAACGTTTGGGCACTACAAAAAATACATCTGAGCTAGTGAGATCACAAGGGCTTCCAGTTACGTGCATTCACCATGCGCACATACCTCGTGCGGCAAAGAGGCGTGGCCAGAGGCGCTGTAATGTTACAGCAGAGAAAGCTGAAATCCAAACACTGCTATTTTTACAGAGCTAATTCTGTCTGTATTTGGGCTTTCAAAGAACATGACACAAAGAGAGAAGGGTTTTCAATTCCATTTTAATTATGTTCCAGAGAATTATAAAAAACATATAGCTCTAGCATTTGTTCAAGACATCTTCCAGAATCTCTCCCAGTTCAGGGTTGGATTCAGCTAAAACTCCTCCAACTGACAAAGCTGTGAATTGTGAGCCACAACCTGTAAGTAATTTTAGTTATTAAAATTGATCAATTACATGTGCAGTGTCTAGTGTTAAAGGTATGTTGTAGCAAGGACGTAAACAAGGATGTAAACGATCGGAAATGCTGTTTGGCACCACTGACAATTTAGCTACAATTCATATTTATCAGTCAAACAACAGCCACAATTGTCAGCAGCGCTGCAGTGTCTCTCTATTTGTGTCTCTCTATGTGGCCGCTTTCCGTGCATTATACATCTTAAATAACAAACTCGCAAAAGATTTATAAACATTTTATATTACGTACACATGCTTATTCTGAATATATGTGAAAGACACAGTGTAAATGTGTACTCTTCATTTTCTGTCTGATCTAACAGCTACTCTAACTGACTCTTTACACAGCCCAAGAGAGCTTGCTTGAAGGCGCCTGACGCTTCCTGGTGACATAGAGCTGATCTGCGAATGACAGCACATTATGTTAGCTGACCAATCAGAGCCTTTTGAGGGCGAGCCTTTTGGTGGAACTAGGAACTATGACAGTCATTTTCATGTTAGCTGAGTAGCTGTATATAATCAAAGTAAGATATATGAAAACATAACATGATTTTCTACAAATAAAGCATGAGCACACATTGCCTTGCATCTTATAAACACAGCCAAGCCTTAAAAATACACCGTGGACAGCCGCTTTAAACTCCATCTAACAAGGAGTCAATAAGACAAACTATGTTTACCTGAGAATGTACCACACATTCTCCTTAAATACAACCTTAAATGACTCTTTTACACAAAGGTGTTCGGTCTTATGCAAAAGTACTAGTATAGTCTGTTTTATGTTATGTGTATGAATGAGTATTTATAGTAAATGCATAGTTAGAAGAATAGTTGGATTACCACTCCAGTATGTTAGTTACATATAGGTTTAAAACAGGTCCAGTTTTGTGTTCATATTTATGATTATGTTTAATTATGTAGATGTACACATGACATTTTGTTTCACTTTACGTCTGTTCTGCCCGATAGTGGAAAAGCAGCTGATGTGCTATCATGTATTTGGTCTGGAGCAGTAAAGATGTGGCAGTTTGCAAGCCACTAACATATTTACTATAGCATAGATACACACTGTCTGAATCATTTGACACCTCTGTAATGCATATTTACAGTAACTGCGTGAGCAAGTGACTTATTCTATTCACAGCTCTAGAATCTTGTAGCAGGCGGGCCACTTTTGATTCTAGAAAGCCTTTGATTGGACGTTCAATGGAAAGCTGTAAAAGCAAAGTATTGAACACACACTAAAATCTTCCAAATGTGAATTTTTCCATGGTAATGTGCACAGTAGACTATAGATAATGCAAACACATTCCTTATAACAGCTAAGAAACATTCATTTTGTTTTTTTATGGGAACTTGTTAATCTAATCTAGTGTTTTAGACTGTACATACTGTTTTAAAGCAGCTTTACAGTAATAAAACATGAGAAACTTACTTTAATGTTGAAAATTCCTTACAAAAAATACAACTTCAGCTGTAAAGCAGCTTTAGACAATAGCTCAGTTTAGTTTCATAGAGTGAATGCTAAAAAATGTCATTGCTTCTGAAGACCACAGACTATATTAGACTATAAAGCAACTCTGCAGAAGTTAATAGCTTTGTTATTAAGCAGCAATTCAGTTCTGTTTCAGTGTTGCAGTTAATCAGTTAGGAAACCATTTTAATTTAGCAACAAAGCTGCACTTTTAAGACAACTGTCATTATCCAGCTCAATTTTTCCTTAGTCTCCTAATTCTCCTTTAGTCTCCCTGCAACCACATTCATAATGATTCTAAATATGATAAAGACCTGTAATCAATACCTATGGCACAATGCTTTTAATGCACGTCAACCGTTTGCTTGAATGTGCATTTCTCAAGAGCAATTTGATGACAAAAATCGGAGACAAAGTTCAAACTGAAATGTCACATAACTGAGAAGTCCATTAAGTCTCCTGAGCTTTGAAAGAGCAACCGCAGAGCAGTAAAATCACTGAAAGCTACCACTCTACCAGATTATTCATGCCAGAAAGTGCTTCATTAATCATCGGTTTCGGCCATAAGTGTGCTGAGATATGAATGTCCGCATTCAAATTCATTCTCATTCCTGCATAAAAAGGAAGAAAAATGTCCAGAATTAAAGAAACATTCCATTAGGTTGGCTAAAGCATTAGCATAAACCAACAACTAGTTTAACCGCAAATGTGTTGCATTGCAAACCACCAATCCTGACTTAAATAGCCTCAAATTTCAGATGGCAGTATAATATATTGACTAGAAATACATTAGGAAACACTTAGTGGTAAAACAAATTTGCTCTCTGTTAGCTTTGGAAGTGCGGCTTGCCTAAAAGGTTTTTGGATAAATGAAAAGATCAAAGCATTAGCTTCATTCTACAAAACAAATGAGTTTCCTAGTTTGTCAAAATAATGTGTAAAATGAATTTAATAAATCATACAATATGGCACAAACAATGGTAATGCCGTGGGCTCTGATACAATGTGAGCAATTAGATTAAATCACTTTGGATGAAAGTGTCCAAAAAATGCATGAATATATATTGATATTTGAAATATTTAAATTATTATAAGCATTGATTATTAAATAAAAATGATTGTTGTCATAATTATGACATCTTTTTGAATTGTGGCATATCTTTAAAATAATAGATATTAATATATATATATATATATATAAATATATAAATCTATTTTTATATATATATATATATATATATATATACAGTTAGAAATTAAAGTTTATATATTGTTTATTGTTCTACAGATACTTAAAATGGTTTTCTTTCAAAATGTATTAAAAATTTATAACAAATTAAGCTAAATGCACATATCAGAGATCAACAGATAATCTGGTTTACAGATATTTTACCTGAAATGTAAGAAATTGTTAATAAACAGGTGGAATAAATATTAACAGTACATCTAATCAACTATCAAATGATTAAAAAATATGGCAATAGAGTATTAAATAAGTTAGCATGTTCATTTTAGTACGTTTTGTATGATTTTGTCCAAAGCAGAAGCAAAACATTGCATAAATATCGGTTTAAAATATTGGTTATCGGTTACATAATTTGCATTGTATCGGTTACAAAATGATCAATATAAGCTGATCTCTACAAACATGACATCTGTTTTATAGAACAAACAATACTAAAGATTACATTTGTATTCAAATTGAGAGTACAAAAAAAAACTATCTTCAATTTTTCATGACACTTAAACGTAATTACAAGTGGTGATGATGTTGGCTTACTCTTGCTGTGGTTGAAATGGATTTCAACAGATGTGTAATTAAAACCGAACACAAATGCTAATATGTTTAGGGGCTTGAATAAAGCTTTAATTGGCTCTAAAAAGCCAGATCCATTACCATCCGTTCTTCCAATTACACCTTATTATTCGAAGACGACGTGCCAGCATGTATAACTTGATTCCCAGCCATTGTCCCAACACTCATTAGCTCTTGGACTTAAACTCAACCCAATTAGACAAACAAAAAAATTGGAATAACTGCAGATGTTGCAATGTATCTTAGTAACATGAGCCTCGCTTCTCGTTTTCGGACCTTAATGACAAGACCAGATGGTAAAAATTCAGAGGATGATCAGTTACTAATTGGCCGGCTGCCATATTTAAATCTATAGGCATTTAAAAAGTCACCATGTTGGTTGACACATTTATGCACAGGTCACCATATTATATAACATAATTGGCCTATTAGGCTTGGGAAAAAAGACATATTGTGAGTTTATGTTATTATAATGTATGTTACACCCACCAAGTGTGCTTATTGACAGGAAGGGGTGTTGTATAACCCAAAGCAAGCTTTATTTGACACATCTATTAAGGAAAAACTGTATCTGTCAATGTCCGTTATAATGAAGTGCAACCACCAATAAGGAGGTGGAAGAAAATGAGTTGACTTTCCCTGCCCTGTGCTCTGTAATTAGTTTCCAACCTCCCGCAAGCTCAGGGAATAGACCCATTTGACAGGGAAATAGACCTGCTGACCTTAGCAAGCCTGAAGACTTACAACAATGTTGCTTGTAGCACATCTGCAATATGAGAACACGCTAGAGATTGTGCTATCTGGACTTGGACATGAGTGGAGGTGAGATTGAGTCAAGACAATGAATAATAACAAATATGTTTCCAATAAACTCTTCAGGAAATTTCACGGTGCCAGAAAGATTATTTGTTCTCGGGCTTCCAAAGTAAATCTTGTGAATCGGGATGAATCTGATATCCTGTTCTGAGCGCCAAAATGGTCATTAGATTTAATGGATCGCTGAAATGTCCATTAGTTTTTTTAATAACATTGTTCAATCCTTTAATTGCGTGTTATTTTCTTGGAACAGGCCCCTCTGGGAAGATGAAGTGAACTGTAAAAAGTATTAAAGGCTCATTCTAGAAGGACATTCTGTAACTTAAAAATAATCAAAATAAATTCTTTTAAAAATCCAAATAAAAGCTATATAATATACTCTCAGGCCACTTTGTTAAGATAGACCTGTCCAACTGTTTGTTAACGCAAATTTCTAATCAGCCAATCAATCACATGGCAGCAACTAAATGCATTTAGGCATGTAGACATGGTCAAGACGATCTGCTGCAGTTCAAACCGAGCATCAGAATAGGGAAGAAAGATGATTTAAGTGACTTTGAATGTGGCATAGTTGTTGGTGCCAGACGGGCTTGTTTGAGTATTTCAGAAACTGCTGAACTACTGGGATTTCACGCACAACCATCTCTAAGGTTTACAGAGAATTGTCTGATTAAGAGAAAATATCCAGTGGGCGGCAGTTCTGTGGGCGCAAATGCCTTGTTGATGCCAGACTAGTTCAAGCTGATAGAAAGGCATCAGACAAATAACGACTCATTACAACCGAGGTATGCAGAAGAGCATCTCTGAGCACACAACATGTTGAACCTTGAGGTGGATGAGCTACAGCAGCAGAAGACCACACCGGGTGCCACTCCTGTCAGCTAAGAACAGGAAACTGAGGATACAATTCACACAAGCTCACCAAAATTGGACAATAGAAGATTGGAAAAACGTTGCTTAGTCTGATGAGTCTTGATTTCTTCTGTGACATTCGGATGGTAGGGTCAGAATTTGAGGAAGGAGGGTGATATGATTGGCGGTGTGTGATTGTCTGAATAACACAGTTGAGAACCAGTGAGTAACTGTACTACGGATAGGGTTTTGTGATTGGATCCTAAACCAAAGTTGGGGGTGTTACAGACTGTACCAAAAAGCTAAGGACTGGAAGTGTAGTAAAATTATGGGACAAAAATCAAAACAGGAGGGTGGCGGGAGATGGGTCTGAAATTCGAGGGACTCTCTGGAAAAACCGGACTGTTGGCAGGTATGATTTAGTGGCTAATTTGTATAAATGTACGATTTTAAAAAGGAGGCGTGGCACCCAACCCCACCCCTAAACTCAACCATCATTGGGGGATAAGCAAATCATATTAAATTGTAAGAATGAGATCGTACAAATTCATACAAATTAGCCACTAAATCAAAAAGTTATGCATTACTGTGAGATATCATTGAAAAGACAGAAAATGATATGCACTCTTGCACCCATCTTTGATATATTACATCAAAAATATTATAAAGTAAACAACAGAGCCTTTCTACTTATTTAATAAAATCATCATATTTGGTAGTTTAATAATAACTTTAATTATGGACTAAAACACAAGGACTCTTATTTTGAAACTTACAATTACATCCCAAGTTTAATATGAGGAATGCACACTCATTTAATGAAATTATAGTATTTTAATAATCTTTAATGGCTGGATATTTGATTTACAAACAAGTGCAAAAAACCACAGGGACTCTTATTTTGATATATATATAATTATACTTTTTAAGGACTCACAAAGACTTTGTCACATTCACAGACATGCTCCTGAATATGTTTCACTCTTCGCACACATCCATTGTATAAGCTAAAATGCTACTACAGTCTATTCCTGCTTCCTATTGAAACGAATGCAATAGCCACTTGGGAGACCCGCTAGGAAAGTACAGCTTGCATGTCTAACTCAAGCTAAACGTATTAGCAGTACATTCAGATGTGACACTTTCTGAGCTCTATGGCACCCAGGCTTCATACAGATGCAAATAACCTTTCCTCTGCGTTGTGCACTATACCCAAGCCATCTCTCTGCAATTATCTTGTCTTCCGCACATTACACATCCAAACGCGGCTAATAGGAAGTGACATGTGAGGTAACCCAGTCAAGCAATTAAGACGGAGGATTAATGAAAACCCCGGTGAACCTTTATGGCCCGTAAAAAATGTCATTCAGACGTTAAGGACAATAAGAAGCCCAACGGTGGAAGACTCTAGTTCAGGTAAACAAAAGAACAAACAAATGGTTTCAAGCCATAAATAATTTGTTTGTCGTCTATAAGCAACTAAACGGCCAATGGGGAAGGCTAAAATAGTTGCTTTAGAATGTTTGGAGTGAGTGGAGTGGAGTGGTTTTTGTTTCCTACAGTGGAGCAGTACTTAAGATTTTTAACTCAATCTAGTTTTTATTAAATGAGAATCAACAGCCCTTTGAAAGTCAAAAACACAAATTCAGGCAAAACTAAATTATTACAGTATTGAAATGATCGGTCGATGAAAAAAAAACTTTGTTGTTCATTTGCATTTTATATTTATCCAAGCATCATAGTTTCAGCTAAAAACATGTTGTTTAATGTTTTACTGAAAAAAAAAACAAAAAAAAAACATCAGCTTCATCTTGACTTCTTTTTCGGTGAACCATATTTTTTCAAAATGAAATATCTCTCTTAATGCGTGAAAATGAATTAGTTAAATGAATTAAGATCATTAATGTATATAGCAATTAGATTTAAAGCAATAAAGTTAACTTAAATTTGTAGAAAATATAACTAACACCAGTATCATTTTAGTATCATATCCCTGTCAATTTTAAGTCAGACTTCCAAAATAAGCATAAATCAGGTGGATGGAAACATAGCTAATAACATACACTCACTGGCCACTTTATTGGTACACCTTACTAGTACTAGGTTGGACCCTCCATTGCTTCAGAACTGCCTTAATCCTTTGTGGCATAGATTTAACAAGGTACTGGAAATATTGCTCAGAGATTTTGGTCCAGGCAATGTTTTTCCAATCTTCTATTGTCCAATTTTGATTAGCCTCGGTTTTCCTGATCTTAGCTGACAAGAGTGACACCTGGTGTGTTTTTTTTTCAGTTTATTCATAATAAATTGCATTTGCATAATGCTATTATTTTTAGCAGTATTATTTATTATATGCATATTTACATTTGTTTTATTAAAAACAAGTTTAGATTTGTCCACCTGTTGGGTTTTGGAGATGTATGCATCACCATATGGGGCAATAGGATGCATGGATATAACTTTGTTATTATTGCTTTTTCATTTGCTTGCTGGAAATTAGAACTGAATTTAGAAATAGTTTTGAAACAAATCTTTGCACTTAACAAACAAAATTAAATGTGTAGGCTAATGGATGTCTTCAGTGGAGTGTGTTTGCACCATTTCCTTATCCACGAAAGAGTAAGGAAAAGAGTAAAAGTAAAGTAAAGAGAAAGTAAAGAGGCCGAATGGAGTAGGCTCATTCTTTATTTTTTCCAAAAGTGGATTTGGCCAGGCTCTTATTGCTTTTGCACCATGTGCCTTAGACTTTAAAAAAAGAGCCCTCAAACACTAAAACGCGATGGAAATGATAATTAAAAAAATACATGTTGTCATACTCCACAACAACACATCCAAAACATTAGCTCTTTTTTTATTGCATAACAAAAACATTAGCATACAAAAAAAGAAGAATACAGTACTTTTTTACCGTAATAATATCAAAGGAACAAATGACTAGAAAATAAATAAAAATGTATAAATAAGAAAATGATCTCAAAATTGCATCCATACTTATAGCTCTTTTATTTTTTAAGATCTATTTAGGTTTCAATAAATAAAATCAATAATAAAAAAAATGTTAGGTTTATCATTGGACCATTTTTGTTTGTGATCATGGTACTTGCCATATAACCATTAAATTAATAAGCTAGTTTTGCTCCAAAGTTTCATTATTATTATTGTATTATTAATAATATGTATTATTATTGTAAAAAATCTACACAATAAAACTGATTTTTTTATTTTGTAAGCTGCACCTTTGGGATGTGGTTCACATCATGGATGTGCAGTCAACAAATCTGCAGAAACTGTGTGATGCTATCATGTCAATATAGACCAAAATCTCTGAGGAATGTTTTAACATCATACCAGAACATTTGGGCATTCATGTATTAAAAACT
>CAIGQZ010033231.1:6067464-6092925 GCA_903798205.1 Danio tinwini
AAGAAAAGAAAATCACAATCCATATTTACAAGCATTTAAGGGGCACTGTAAAAAATGTCCATGATTTCAACAGAAAAAAAAAATGTTACAGTAAAAATCTTTAACCTGGATAACAGTAAGTTTCCTTAATATATATGGTGAATAAGCGTAAATTCACTTTACCACAATTACCTACATAATACATTGACTTTCTATGCTTTTTAAAGGTTCTTTTTCATTTTTTTCTCTCTCGAGTGATGATCATTAGTGTTTTTTGTTATCTAATGTTGATAAATAATGTTTACTGCATTATTTTAATTTTATGTGTGTTACCATGATGTTGTTTAGTAGTTGTATGCATAACACATGGACACCTTTTATATCTTAATTTTTTTTGCATGTGTGAAAAGTTTGTGATGAGTTGTGGTTCATTATATGACTTTCTCATTCTACACTTGCTTATGGTTGTGTTGTCTGTGTTACAAAGCTATGTTGTGTAGATGTTAGTTTTTCAACACTTTGGTTGATTACTTTTGGTACAATTATTAGTTTTGTTTTTTACAAAATACAGTAATTTACTATACAATTTCGAAATTACTGTATTTTTAACAGTTGAATTCCGGCAACCACAGCTGCTGTATTTTTACTGTAATTTTGTTTACAGTGTAGTACTTTAAATCATTGATATGTAAGGACATTCCGGACAATTTTCAAGTGCACTTGCAAACTGAATTTTCAATAGAATTTTTTATATGTGGACGCATAAATTGTTACATAATCCAAACGCAATTGCAAATCCCATGTTAGTGTTTGCATTGATGCTTTCACAAATACTTAATGACTGCCACTTTTCAAGTGAAAAAGCCAAAAGTCCATTTGCAAATGCATTTCCCATGTCTTACGAGCTATGAGCCTGCCATATCTAAACAGCAATATTAATGAGAGGGGTCTGGACGCAGACCTGGTGCAGTGCAATCTGAGCTGCATCCAATGCTTTTTAATGCGCTCACCTAACCCCACCCCTAACCCTACCCGTCACAGTGACGTCACTCACTCCATTGAGTGCATCATGTCTGACATTGCATCGCTGAGGGATGCAATCTCAGCTTGCATCATAAAGGCTGCATCCAGATACTATTGATATTAATAGTTTCATTTGCTTTTTGCTTTTTTTCTGCGTCTTACATGTAACCTGCCAAAACGCAAATGAAATTGCAAATTTGAATTTCAGACGTTTACACTGAAACATGTCGATCAAACGACAGGGGTGGGAATATTTCAAAGGTGCTGTATGTACATTTTTTACTTTTCTTAAGCATAAAAATACCATAATATGTTTGCAGATATTAAGAAAACATGTTAAGTGAACATTCTTCTTTATCTGAAAAACAATGCTGAAGTCAGTTATTCTGCTTTGAAAATGTCTGTTAGGTGGCGGAACGATGTCTTTGTTTTGGTTCTTTTAACCCACCCACTGCCAGTTTAGCCAATTACATTTCAGCACCCCGAGCTGCCTTGTTGGAAAACCCTGTTTCCTAACAACACGCTACATGATGAGATTTGCAGGGATAAGCAATTTAGCTATTTGCACCAGAAGAAACACGACAGAAATTTAAATACAGCCATTCAGAAGCACAGAATATGCACTTACTCACGAAATAGTAAGGGTTATAACCTAATTAATACATATTTAACCTCTTTAACATTATTAAATGTACATGCTGAAACACTGATACGCTTTGGTAAGTCACAGTCCTAAAGTTCAATTTCAAATGGCTGATTTTATTTTCAAGATCTGAGGTGAACTATCTGCTGCTGCTTTCACTAGTATGGCAATACATGTCATGTAAAATGGCATTTAAACTCACATTGTTAGCATTTAACACTGAATAAAGCACATGAGGTGTACCTGAGGTGATCATTGTCGGTTTTCTGTTGTTCAGCTTCAATAAATAGAAGCCGTTTCAAATATATTAATTTGAGGTGTTGATTAGAACAAAAACTCCTTTTAATATGGAGAATTTTCCTTCTATTGCATGCCGTTGCTTTTATATAGAACACGATTTAAAAGCAGCCTTTAGACTCAATTGTAAGACTCGCTCCTGTTGATCCTCAATCTGGCAACCTGCACTTGTGTTTGTTTTAATCCAGGAATGCAATACCTAGTTCAAACTTTGGGTGTCAAACTTACATACCGCACCTTTAATGGTTGTGTTTGTATTGGGAAGTGACGTCACCCACTGTCTACGTAGTCCACAGAGTTGGTAAGCCAACATTCTGCATATGTCGTTCATGCATTAACAAGGAGCTGAACACTCAGAGCACCTACAGTAAGCTTTCATAATGGGGTTATTACTGATTCATAAGCGCCATCTACTGGCAGAGAATCAATTAGCTATTTTGTTCTATCAACTGTTTTCTGCAAGTGTGCTTTACATGTATGTAGTATAATTTCACAAAGTCAAATCATTGTTTTTACTTCATATTTTGAGATTATTGCCAATTCTGTAACTTAGTTTTGATAAAACTTTTTCTGCATACATGCAAAAAAATTAACCACTCAGATTTCACTCACCTAATGAAGTAGGGAGGAAATCTTGTTACATATTATGATTTGTATTCTACATGTTTCCACCCACAGTGCTAATGCAGCAGTCAGCCATTTCTTTTTACTCACAATAGCCATCACTGCATTAAAAACATCTGACACCTCCGGGAAAGTTTGCTTCTTTGATGTGCAGGTTTTGTCCCTCATGTTTTCAAAGACAGGCTGGAAAAAGAGCTGCGATGGACCTCCTGACCCAACAGATGTGACTCGACACAAACCAAATCACAAAGACCAGCCTAGACTTAAAGCAGAATCCAACAAGGGATCAAGGCATCATATTTCACTTCAGATAGTCAATAAAATTGGTTAAATATATATATATATATATATATATACAACAACATAAACAAAGACTAAATTACTCTTAATATAATAGAAGTTATTAAGTAGGTAGTAGTAATTATAATCAATTACTTATACACTATTAAAACTTGCATACTAATAATTATTTGTTAGATAGTTCTTATTATTAGAATGTAGTTCTTATTCATTACAAACTAAGGTACTTTAAAATATACTGGCACTTATTAGATACTACAGTAGCTCTTATTACATACTATTATTTGTTCATTTGATACTAGTTATTATTTCTTAGAAACTAGGTATAAGTATTACACTGTATTACACAGCTGGGGTGCCGAAACCCACGCAAAAAATAACGGCTATCAAATTACAGAAATTTACCGTAAAATAACAGACGGTAAATTACAGAAATTTACAGTAAAATAGCAGATGGTAAATTACAGAAATTTCCGTAAATTTAAGTTTCTGGTAAATTTTAACTACATTTTTTTTACAGTGTAGATTATAATTATTAATCATTAACACATACCAAATTAGCAAATTGGTGCAGTTAAGTGCTATTTTGAAAATGGAAAAAATGGTTAGCACACCCAGTGCATGGTCTAAAAGGGTTTTTCTTATTCTCGTAATGAGTTTGGGGTGTCCAAAGTCGATCCTGGAGGACCGGTGCTCTGGAAAGTTTAGCTCCAACCCTAATCAAACACTCTTGAACCAGCTAATCAAGCTTTTACTATATATATATTCTAGTATATATATTATATATACTATAAACTTCCTGGAAGGTGTGTTGAAACAAGTTGGAGCTAAACACAGCAGGACACCAGCCCTCATTAGCATATTGTTGCACTTAATAATGTTTAATAAGGTTTATTTACAATTTAAAAGTATGGTCTAAAATGCATAGCATAATGCAATAAGGGCATGTCTGAATCTGCTTTTGCTATTTTGAAAATGGAAAAAAATAGTCAGCACGCCCAGCGCATGGTCTAAAAGAATTTTTCTTTTTCTCGTAATGAGTTATGGATATGTTTTGGGTGTAACGTGCTTTAAGCCAATCTCCCATTCTCTTCAAAAGTGAGTTGAGGTCGCACCATGGCGTACTTTATAAGTGGAAAAACTGAAAGCTTAACTAATGAGGAAATGGATCTGTTCATGTGCGATAATAAAGCATGCGAGCAGATGGAAGGAGCTACAGTAGACTCCACCAAAGCACCTCTGCTGAAGAAGGCCTGGGAAGAAGTAGTGTATTTTATATTTATGTAGACAATAATAATATTTTACATTTTAATCTGTTATTCGTTCATAATTAAAAATATGTTTGTGCTGCTGTGCATCCCTGTGTGTGTAATAAGCCACAAACACTTTAAATAGCCTACAAAAACTGTGTCATTGACTTTAGACCAGCTTTTAGTTGATTTCAATTTCAAAATAGCAATGTGCTATCGATGCGCCTTAACACACCTGCACACCCATGGGCACACAATCAGACGCAAATGCAATTGCTATTTAAACAAAATGGTGCATGATGTCAAAAAGATACCTGTGCTGGGCTAAAACTAACAAAAAACACATGCATCATACCTGTCGCTGCATTGTAACGATCTTTACAAGAGCGAGCATGAAGAATAAATTGCCAGCAACAGTTCGCTAAATGGCCACCGGTGTCGCTAATAACAAGATTTCATGAATTCTACAGATTTATTCATTCATTCTCCTTAGGTTTAGTCTCTGATTTATCAGAGGTTGACACAGCAGAATGAACCGCCAACTACTTTAGACTGTGGGGGAAACTGGACCACCCGGAAAAAACCCACGCCAACACGGAGAGAACATGCAAACTCTACACAGAAATGCCAACTGGCCCAGCTGGGACTCGAACCAGCGACCTTCTTGCTGTGAGGTGACAGTGCTAACCACTGTGCCACCGTGCCGCCCCAATTCTACAGATAGCTTAAATCCTAAGATGTCATCTTTGGATATTAAATATCATATCTGAAAATTTTCACTTGCCAGCTATTTGTAGCTTTTTAAAAAGTACTTTTTTTATCCTAAGATACCGTAGTTTTTCAACTCAAAGTGCTTGTTCTCTCTCCATCCATTACTCTCAGTGAAGAAGAATCCGGTGAAGCATGTTTGAAAACTTTCCAAATGAAAGACCTTTACAATCTCCTCTGTCCACATCTCCTCCTTTCAAGCAGTTGAAGTCTGTCTTCTGCCTCCTGTCACTCTCTGGGCCTCATTCGTCTCTGCAGCCGATCATCTCTCCGTCTGACAGGCCCGCACTGGGACTATTAAAGCTAGAAGGCAAACAGTGCTGAAATCCTGAGCTCTGACTTCTGCTGCAACTTAAACTAACAATAAGTTCCAAAAGTCCCACGTTTCTTTTTTCTTTTTCTTTTTTAAGACCAGATATTTTTTTTAAATATCTGGCAAATGCTTTTGGACAATGTTGCATGCTGATTATATGCAATGTGGTTATATAAAAGTATATGTATGATGGTGTAATTACAAATACTAATATACTGCATAAACTCCCCCAATATAGATTTTTGTTATTTATTATATAACAAATTACTTCTGGTACAGCTTAGACTAACAATATATCAAAACATACCTTTTTTACCCCTAGACATTTTACTAATGAAATATCATGCTGTGTGCTGGCTACATGCCATTTGGACATGATAATTATTCAGTATCATGGTGTAATAATATATTTTGAAGTGACGCATAATACAATTCTATCCAATTCTAATTCTATCTATTTATTATATTATATCTGCAAGAATATATCTACCAGATTGTACCACAGTGCATATTATATTAAAATACCAAGTTTTTGGCCAATGTTGCATGCTGGTTATATTCCATTTGGACAAATTAAAAATATTTTAAAGCAGTAATGTACTGTATATCAAATGCTGATTTGGGTGATTATGTTATTCTGGTATTAAAAGTCTACAAATAAATAAAATAAATTTAAATGCAACTTTTTACAATAAAATTACATTGTAAAAATGGGGTAAAAATGTAAAAACCAGCATGATAATTTTAATATCTACTGTATCAACTATGACTTTTCAAGTGCAGTTGTTCAAATTTTATAAAATTGTCTAAATTAAAATTAAAACTAAATATTTTCCAAAATGCTTTTACATACCAAATCCTTAAAGTAATAGTAAAGCAGTTAATTAACACTAAAATTTAAACTTCTAAAAATGCTTCAAGTCACCTAAGTAAACTGAATGTAACTAATTGAAATTACAGTAATACATGCTTAATCAATAACTATGATTAATTTAAATGCAAATAAAACTTCAAATAATAACAAAAAATTATGTAAATTATTTAAATAAATAAATGAAAGATAATGTAATTTAATTTATCTTAAATTACTAACAACACCTGCTATTTTAAATGAAATTACAATTTTAATTAAATTATAGCAAACAATATATTTATAAATTATTTTATTTATTTTACCCCCTATTATGCATTATAAAAGGTTACATTTTGGTTTTGGGGGTCTCCAGCAACAGGCTGATATGCATAAAAGGTCATAAAACACTTCATTGTCTTGCATATGCATTGCATATGCATATGCATTTATTTTTACCTAATTATCCCAACGACTCCCGTATGATTTGTTCAGTGATTCACTTGTTCCCAAATCCATTCTTTGCGTGAGGCTAATCTGCGCTGATTTGTCTGATGACCCAGTCTGTTGTGATTGGTTGACGGATGAAGAGAAACGTCCACCATGGCTTATGAAGTAGTGAAGTTAAAAGCATATGTGTGAGCCCAATGCAGGAATGCATTAAAGCGATGCAGTTAAACACCAGCATATTCCTCAATTCCTGACCACAATCTCAAGTAATAACAATGACACACATTCAGTATTAATCTACAGAGTGGCAAAAGTTGAAATATTTTTAAAAAATTGACTGCGCCACGCGTGTGTAGAAACAGCTGATGGTGGCCATAGCAATGATAAAAGTTACTGACAAAGTCCCATACATTAGTAGTCTTTGCTGCTTCTACGTTTAATAGCAAACAGGCGGTGAATCCCATGCTGCAGTGTAGGTTATTGTATCAATCATCAGAAAAATGACAGGAACAAACACAGCACATGGTATACTGTGATACTGTTGTGAAAACGAACTTTAACTCTTTAACTTCATATTTGGCGTTGGCCCGTATCGACGTCGACGCATGCAGGCAAAAGATCCGAACAAAGGATGAATCATTAATTTGACTCTGAGTCCACTCAATAGAACACAGTGCATGGTGCACTTTCAGATTTAAACCTCAGCTGGATGTTTTCTTTCACTTAGAGCTCTATTACATACTGTATGGATGGTAATTTTCAAACACACATAATAGGGGCTCTTTAAAACACTAAATGAACATGAAAACATGCACTATATAACTAAAATACAATGCACTCTACAATCTCTAACATACCTAATTCTAACTTTTTTACTATTAGAAGCTTTTATCCAGTCTGTGTAAAATCATCAGTGTGTAGCAGGTGTGTGGACCTGCCATCGCTCAACAAAACTGATCATTCAAATGAGCCTCAGCACTTCTCCGACACAAGTGCTAGAACGCTAACAGCTCTGTTTTAATCGTCTGCTGTCTTCACTGGCCTTTTCAGCTCCTCAACTGTCAGTCAGTCGTCACTCAGTGTGTGTGAGTGTGTGTGTGTTTGGCCTTGTCAGTTTGTTTTGTGCGCCGTCTGACCTCCTTCTGAATGATATGTGTTCTTTCAGGCCTCCCGAAGCGCAACTGCAAAACCAAATTACCCAAGATTACTGTCAGTCGGCCTTTTCGCCGCCGAGGTCTCATTTACATAAGGAAAACAAGGCAGGGAAAAGGGCCCATTATTGAAAACGGATTTATGAGGGATCCCTCATGAATTAAAGAAAGTGCGTTGTATAATGTGGCTTTATTGTGTTTTTTTGTCCAAGTGCTGGGTTATGAACACTGTACCGTGAGTCCGGGGACCAGGACCAGGACCGGGATCTGAATCTCAATACGAGAGCACTAGTCATTCTTTTTGGATGCTGGAATGTAGAGCCGGGATCTTGTTTCTCTAGGGAATGAACATTGTGAAACACCGTGCAAGTCCGCTGAATGCTGAAATATCGCCAGACGGTCTTTTTACACATCTATACTCTACTGAAATGGCTCACGGCATGCTAATTTCTGCAGGAATAATAAGGATATACTAGAGCTGGTCACCACAAAGAGAGTTTGAGGCTTTAGATTGATTGAAAAAAGAACTTAGACGTGCATAACTTTTAAAAATATATTTTTATATGGCTTCTTATAGGGCTTGGTTGATAAACGGTATTATATTGAATCACGATACAATTTATGTCAATAACAATGATAAGCTCTGGACTTTTTTTCTCTATATTGATTTAAGAGCCAATCACACAGCAGAAATGTACAACAATAGGAATCTAAAGTGTGTTAATATTTGAGATGTACCGAATTTTCTGCCACTGAAAATTTATCAGCCAAAAATGTTATGTCATTTAATCTGACCCTCTAATTTTTGTGGCTTCAGTCATTGTTGCAGTACTTTTTAAAAAAAATTGAAAGCATTAACAACTTATATCGAAGTATATATTGTTATTGTTCAATATAGAAAATAATTACCGAGACTGCATTTTTGCCATATCGCCCAGCCCTAGCTTCTTATCGTTTCTTATTTCAAGAGTTCACCCTTAGCTGATAATTGATTATAAAGCATGTTTGGCATGCTGTGCCGGGAGAGAGCCCTGAGTTTGTGAGATCCTCGAGCCCGGGACTCCCTCCCGTTGCAGGGCAAGAGGAGAGTCTGAGCTCAGGTAGGTCTCGAGAACTTCCCTGCTTGATAATGGTAAATGTAGATTATAAAGAGCTATAGAGAGTGTATATTGAATTCAAGCTTGTCTATGATGTCGATTCACTTTTGTCAATTTACTTATGTTACATGTTTTTGGTCTGTAGGAGGAAACCGGAGAGCCCAGGGAAAACTCACGCAAACACTGGGAGAACATGCAAACTCCACACAGAAATACCGACTTGGCTAGGTAAGATCTGAGCCAATGACATTCTTGCTGTGAGGCAATGATGCTAACCATTGGGCCTCCGTGCTGCCCTGACGAGGAAAGGGGAGGAGTAGGGGTGGAAGGGGGGATTCTTCAAGATAAAGATGGCTAAGGTAAGATACTCTGGTTATTTATAGTGATTTAGGAATTGTCTGATTGGTGAATCTTGCGTTAGCTAATGAGGACCAGCTGCTATCAATCATGAGCACGAGCTCCTCTCGAAATTAGTTTATAAATAAACTTCACTTAAGCAGTTAGTTGAAATGCTTTCTTTAAATGCTACAATTAAACTAAGTGATCAAATATGATTGTTTTATCTTTATGATTTTTATGACAATATTACAAAGGAGAAAAAATAACAGGAATAATAATAAAACAAATAAATTGAATTAATGAATTAATAAATAATTTTGCATAAGTGCATACAATGAAATTAAAGCAAAGCAACAAACTAAAAGTTAATTGAGAATGTGGCTTAACAAAAAACAATAAAATTATTCAGTACAATCTTAAACAAACAATACACTGTCATTAAAAATTAGAATATGAAAAAGGAGAAGAAAGAAATGTTACATTTGTTGGAACAAAGACTTTACGTCTACATCTGACAAGAAAACATGTTCTTTGACATATTTCTTATATAGGTCCCAAATTTTCTCAGACTTGTAAGATGAACCTTTTATAGAATGTCTACTTTTTTAACTTTAGGAAAAAGAACATCACAAAACGATTGTGTTGGAAGTTTCTGATCCTTCCATCTTAGCAATTTTAGATGTGATTAAAAATGTATTTATACATTTTTAAATAATTGCTATTAGGGCTATTTTGAAAATTAATTTAGGCTAAATCCTTATTTATTGTTTACTTATTTTATATTGATGAATTGCTTTATTTAAAGTGTGTTTGCAAAAATAACTACAGATAACAATAATTATTTAAATCTAAAAAAACAACTGAAATTTACCTTAAAATGTTAAATTGGATTCATCTAAGGGTATACTCACACTACACTGTAAAAAATGCAGGCTTCCACACAACTCCTTCATGTTGTTCCAACACAAATCGATTAAGTTTTCCTAATTGTTTTCCCAAAAAAGCTTAAGAATTGTGTCGATTCAGCTTATTTTAAATAAGTACTTTGAACAACCAGCAAAAAAAAAAAATTTAGTGTAGGCTATCCAAACAGTGTCCGGAAACATGTGACCCTTATTTGCCAGTTTGTTTGACATGTATGAGTGCTCCATATCATGCCAGGGCGTGATTCGATTAGCTGGCTCTGGCCCAACTGGAAAAGGTGGGCCAGAGAGCAGTTTGGTTGGGTCGTGAAACTGAAGAGACAACGTCACTTTTAAAGCACTGTTTCATATGGATGTTTTAATAATTTTTACTTTTCAATGCAAACTGTCATAGTTTATCAAAGATGCAGCACGGTGACTTCAATAAAAATTAATGAGCGCCAAAAGTAGTGGATCTGTTCAGCAAAATTTGACTGTGTGTCACTGCATCGCAAACGACTCAAAATAACACAAACATATAACTAAAGCAATCTCCTTTGTACTAAGCGAGAGCACTTTTCTTCCTGTTAAACTGAACAGTCGCTTCATCAAGGCATGTTTGGACTCAGAACGTAAAAAAGCAGTGTGAGTGCGGGCCGTCGGGTAAGTGGGGACAATCTAGCTAAGGCTCAGTTCAAGGCAAACGTGCCTAGTGTGGGTACACCCTTAGACACAAGTGTCAAACTCTGCACAGAACTAATTGAGTTTTTCAGGCTTGATTGAAACCTAGAGGTAAATTTGTTGAAGCAGGGTTGGAACTAAACTGTGTAGGGCTGAGGCCCTCTAGGACCTGACACCCCTGATCTAAGATAAAGAGTTTTATTCAAATTGTTTGCAACATTTACATAATACTTATAAATTTTCCATATTACACATTTCATTTGTTTTCAACAAGAAAAGCCTCAAAAATGACAAGGTTTATATTCATTCTCAAAATAAGGCAAAATCATGCTATACTTTTACTTTCATATATAAATGGGAATATTTGATATTAATCATCATGACCTGGATAAACATCAACTTGCTTTGTGCAAAAGGTAAAAAACTAGCTTTTTTACAAATGGAAAGTGAAAGAACAATCAACAACTTCAGCATCAATCAAACCTGGAAACAGTGCAACCATATTAATAATTGATGCCCCCAGTGCATGCTGGGAACATTGCACAAAGAACTACTTGAACCCAAATTAATGAATAAATTCAACTGTCTTGGTATACGTGTTGGTTTTAAAAATGTTTGCTTTGAGAAAGCACAGAAAAAGTTGAAAACTTGGGAATCTTTGAAACTCTGGGGAGAACAAAATCTGAATGTTTTTTGTCCTCAATATTACATTTGCCTAAAATATTTTTAGACTGTGGCAAGAGCTAGAGCCAAATCTTAAATGCCTTTTTTCAATTTAAGTAGTCAAAGAAGAGGCTGTAGGCTTTGAAGGGTTGTATGGTAGCTAAGATTCCCTTTAAAGTCTGTTGCCTCAGAGATTGAAAAAAAAAAAAAAATGCACAGAGCACATCCTGTAACATGTCAGATGTGAGTGCTTAGCATTTGCTTTTCTCGCTCGACAGACTTGGGAGACTTGGGGCCAAGTGGTTTGCAGCAATTTCCTCTGAAACGGAGATGTGGGGTTCAGACGAAAAGTGAAGGAGGACACGGTGGGCGGCCCTGCCTCATCTCACACCAACAGAGGCCTGACTCACTCATAATGGATCACCCAAAAACCAACTAGTAGGAATATACTCTTTATAGGTACACCTCTTCAAATTAACACAAATATCTAATCAGCCAATCACATGGAAGCAGCTTAGTGTATTCACTGTATGCACATACTGTGGATATGGTCAAGAGCATCTGTTGAAGTTCAAACTGAGTATCAGAATGGGGAAGAAAGGTGATTTAAAGGCATAGTTCATGCAAAACATGAAAATTATGTTCCTAATAACTTACCCTCATGTGGTTACAAAACACTGAGACGTTTGTTCGTCTTCAGAAAACAAACAAAAAAAAAGATATTTGGGATGATATCTGAGAGCTCTTTTATCATCCACAAACAGCAAGGTACCAAAAAACATTGTCAAAATGTCTTCTGGGTTTCGATAGGATACTTAGGAACAATATTTTTGGCCGCAAATAAAACTAAGCTAATGACTTTCTTCATTATTTTTGGAGTTATTTCTCCTCAGTGTCAGTGTAATGTGCTGTGCATTGATGTTACCACAGATGTCAGCATGTGACTTCAGATTTTGTTGAAAAAATCTTTAGCGTTCCAAAGATGAATGAAGGTCTTGAGGGATGGGAACCACATGACGATGAGTAATTGATAACATAATTTTCATTTTTGGGTGAACTACTACTTTGAGTAGGGCATGGTAAATCAAACCACCTCTAAGGTTTAAAGAGAATGGGCCATCATGTGAGTGAAAATGCTTTGTTGATGCAAGAGGTCTGAAGAGAATGACAATATAAAGGCAACAGCAACTCAAAGAACCACATATTACAACTGAGGTCTGTAGAAGATCATTTCCAAACACATCATTTACATTAAAAAATATATTTTTTACTTGTTCATACTATTTAATTAAAATGAGCTGAAACAAAACAATTCTTGAGATTTCATTGGGACAATTTTTATGTTCAATACACATAAATTTGTTAAAAGTGTTGTTAACTTAATCAATTTGTGTTAGGACAACATGAATGAATTGTGTGGAACCTTGTATTTTTACAGTGTAGTAACTTGAAGCAGATGAGCTACAGCAGCAGAAGAGCACAACAATGCCACTGCTGTCGGATAATAACAGCAAACTGAAGCTATACTGTTGAAAATTGGAATATCTATATGGAAATTGGAATTTCTGTTACATTTGATTTAGAATGTTCAGAATTGGTGTAAAACTGCACAAAAGTATTGATCCATCTTGCTAAAGAACTAAAGGGTCATGCATTTGAGAGGTCTTTGTGACACACTTTCAACTCTATAGTACTTAACTGAGTATCATTAAAATGCCACAGCCAACCTGAGAACTGCTGCTGACCATGTTCGTCCCTATATAACCACAGTGGGTCATCTTGTAATGGCCACTTCCAGCAGGAAACAGTTCCATGCCACAAAGCTCAGATCATCTTAAATTGGTTTCTTGAACATGTCTATGAGTTGATTATACTGAAATTTCCTCCACAGTCGCCAGATCTCAGTCTAACAGAGCAGCTTTTGAGATCTGGTGGAATAAAAGATTTGCATCACTGATGTGAACCTATCAAATTTACAACAACATGGACCAAAATCTCTGAGGAACTTTCCAGCAACTTGCTGAATTTACAGCAAAATGCAAATGACAAAAAGTGATAGTTCACCCAAAACTTCCCTCATCATTCACACACACTCGAGTTGTTCGTAACTTTTAGCAATTTCTTTCTCTACAAGATATTCAGAAGAATGTAAGAGAAACAGCAACAATTAGTATCCATAGTAGGAATGAAAGGCTGTTTTTTCCCAACATTCTTCAGTATATCTTCCTTTGTGTTCAACAGAAGAAAGAAAGTCATGTTGGAACAAGTGAAGGATGAGTAAATGATGACAACAATTTAATTTGTTGGGTGAACTAACACTTTAAGGCAGTTCTTTAAGGCAGGCAAAGCATAAGACGGCTCAACCTGGTACTAACAATGTAAATTAAAGAAACCCTCACATGCTATTTTGTATCCTTGTCATTAGTTCACTTTGCATCTCTATCGCTTCTTATTATAGCTGAAGATTAAACTTAATTATCACCTGGTAATAATGTAATTGGAATCAGTTTCTCTATCTATATCACACAATCATATTTCTCTCTCTCTCTCTTGGACATTCTTTAATTTACACAGGAAATCACTAAAGTCAAAATTCATCTATACATGCAGCCACAAGGAGCAGCTCAGGGGATAATCTTCTAATTCCTGAGCAGCAGTTAGAAAGGTATCGCATCCCTGTCAAAGAAAGCACAGCTCCATATCCGTGTAATACACCCTATCAGCACTGCTCCGTTGACCTCTACATCCAGAGTGTGTCATTGTTAATTACATTTCCACATCTCTATTAATGCAAAGTGTTAAAGGGGTCTCTAATTGAAGAAAATAAAGGAATGGGAATTTTTTTCATATTCTGGCCAATCATTGAGTCTCATTGAGTCAAAGTCTAATAAAAATTGCACACACTGGCCAACAGATAAATTTGGTTGTTGATCCATTGCTATGTACACATAAAGTTCAGAAATTCTTTATGAGTGACAACTGGATTCAGCTTTCAATTACCCCCCCCCCCACTCCACCACCTCCAAAAAAGGCAGAGAGCTACAACAGAAATTAGCATATATGCAAATGCACTGAACAACTAGCAGTTAATAAGGTTTTTAAATGCATATCACAGTTGACTCACTTTTGTTGGCAGATCTTGATAGAAAAAAAAACTGCAAATAAGAACAAGATCTCAAAAAACACTTACCACATACCAAAATATTGTGGTGTTCACTTGTTTACTTTATTAAACTGTATTGCTTCAGCCCTAATGTTGGGTTCTGACCAAATCCAGACCACCACATGACTCTAGTTTACAAGCAGGATGTTTTTCTTTTATTTTCCACTCAAGCTGAATTATTTGAACTTGGCCTGGAATATCAAATTGAGGCGAATTGTGTGCATTTGTAGCAAACGTGTTGCACATTCCATGCCATTTGCTTCTATATCCACCTATATTTGCGTATTGGCATTAACTTGGATTTGGTCATTTAGCAGATGCTTTTTGTCCAATGAGACTTACAAAAGAGGCATTCAGCAATTCAACAAGAAGAGACAATACAAAAAGTGCTAATTATAGAAAGGAACTGTTGGTGCTCAGAGAATTTAGACCTACAGTAAGGAAAAATTGGGAACAGGGTTATTGTATATAACAAAAACGAACAAAAAACCCCAACTAAAATTCAAAAACATTTCTGATAACTGATTTTTTTTTTTACTACAACTAACAGTTTGTATTGTGTACATACAAAACTAACTGAAACTAACTAAAATTATAGCAAAAATATCCTTCGTTTTCGTCTTTGTAAATATATATAATACATAAGCCTACTCTATGCCTTTTAGAAGTAAATCTATTTACTTTGCGCTGCCCGGTGTTTGACCCTTACAACACCTCAGAGTCTGTAATTCTGATGCCATTGGCCAAATCAAGCCTCCAGTCAGTATTCGCTATTGCTCCTGTGACGAAAACACTTAGTGGACATGACCGCAGCACGTTGACAACATTAAATACGACTCAAGTAGAGACTTAAAAGTACTAATTCAACATGTTTGTCACCAATAATGTTTTTTTTTCCGTATTAGTGAGTCCTATCATTCTTTTTAACTCAATCTTCTAAGTGAACCAGTTAAACTAGTTCACCAAATCGAGCTGAATCATTTGAAATGATTCGTGTCTCCAGTAAGCACTAATCCACAAACTACTTTCTTTTTAACATGCCTGATACCCTCCTCTGACTCGAGTATTGAAAAAAACAATTTGCAGAGTTATTCAGTTATAAGAACAGCATACAAAGATCAGATTTGAGAAGTGATGAACCGAAGATCCAGCAGGTGAACCGAACACAAACAGTACATGACAGCCTGCTGTGACTGAAGCAAACTTAAACAACTGCAGCGCAGGTAAACCGAGGGCTTAAATGAGAAGATCTGGCGAAATGTACATTTATTTTTATAACAGAAAATCATAATGGAATTTAAATAAGTGAATCATGCTTCAGTTGGGTTGCAAGAATTAATTGTAAAAAACTTTCAGATCATGGTGATGTTTTAACTGGCTGAAATTATGATTGCTGTCTACATACAGTATTTTTGATATGTTGAGTCCTAACATGGGAGGATTGTCGCTAAAGATCTGGTTCGCGTTAAAGATCCGAATGTCCCATATGGTGTATCTAACCTTAGAAGCAACCTTGCACACATATTGTACTTAGGGCTGCTATCTTGAGGGCTATTGTATTTGAATTTGAGGATGGGTGAATGGTAGTGGTAGATGGTAGTGTTCTAATGATTTAGAATCTTGCACCTAACAAATATCCTTATTTACAAATAAAAAAAGAAACTAAAACTAACACTGAAACTAATAAAAACTAAACTAAACTAAGCAATTTCAAAATATAGAAACTAATAAAAACTAGTAAACTTACCTCTAAAATTGAATTAAAACTATCTGAATTTGAAAACAAAAAGTCAAAATGAAATACAAAGTAAAACTAATGAAAAATCTAAAACCACTATAAACTTGATTGGGAATGGGAAGATAATTTCACCAGCGAGAAACAGTGAATGAAAAGCTTCTGGAAATTTATTGAGAGCCTCTTTGTGATGGTACCACAAGGCAGTGATCACTTACCGAATGGAGGATCCCGGAGGGGATGTAAGCCTTTAGGAGCAGATGAAGGTAAGAAGGTGGAGAGCCTGTGGCTGTTCTTTAAGCAAGCATCAATGATTTGAACTAGATGCAAGCCTTAAACAGTAACCATTGCAGAGAGATAAAGAGAGGTGTTACACAGTCTCTCTTGGGCTCATTGTAGATCATCGTCTGTAGAGGGTAGAGTTTTAAGGGTGCAAGACGGGAATCCAACTAGAAGAGCATTGCTGTAGTCCAGTCTTGAAATGACAAGAGCAAGGACCAAAAGTTGTGCAACATGATCTGTTAGGAAGGATCTGATCTGATGTTGAAAAGTGGAAATCTGCATAATCGAGTGCTGTTAGCAACTCCCTTTGCTATGGAAGACTCTTTATGTAGTCTACTGGAATGCTTAATTTTGCTTTTGGTGTCCAAAAAAAATCCAACACTCAAAAAATATTTTACTTATTTTAAATGAGCTGAAACAACACACTTCTTCAGATTTCATCGGGACAACTTAAATGTTTTATGTTCAATCTACACAAATTTGTTTAAAGTGTTAAGTTACTTTATTGATTTGTATTGGGACAACATAAATGCATTATGTGGAACCCTGCATTTTTTACAGTGAACATTAGACATACATCAATATAGATGCTTATATTAAGAGGACATGGCAACATTTGCAAAGCATCCCTCCAAATGTAAACAAAACACAATGGCTCTGTTGATGGGAGTTAATAATTAATAAGGATCAATAATTAATCAATAAGTCTTTGATCGTATGTATTTGAGTTGCATAGCTATAAAAATAGCAGATACCACATGCATATCTAAAATAATTGCGTCCCTGTTATTACAATGTGAATGGGGATTTATCATGAGTTCATGAGTTTTCTACTACATATTTCAGTAAGACACATAACCTAAATTTTACTAAGTTGTATTACTCAGGATTCTTTTTAAATTTAAAGTATCTTAAGCTTACATTTTATAAAGCCTTCCCAACACGGCTGGGCTGTTTTCATGGAGGTTGTTGAAAACGAGCAATAGAGGTTCTCAGGATTAGAAGAGGAGATTTGGAAACACCTAGGGGTGCTTGGAAGACTCAGATTCCAACCCTACAATGCGACAAAGAGCTTTGTATGGAGATCTTAGGCTTTAGTCCTTGCTATCACAGCAAAGTCCACCCCAGATGTTTCACATTCCATCATGATCCTAGGGATTAAGGGAACACAAGTCCCGGGCACCTTTGGATTGCAGTGCTTACGCAGGTTGCCACATACACACACAGACACACTGGTGTGGAGATGACAGAAGTTATATGCACATCAAAAGAGGGTTCATTTTGTGCTTGCGCATCCAATGTCCTAACTCTCCCTAAACCCTCAGAACACTTGGGTTATAAATACAAGGGGTGTGTATTAATAGCGAGCTTTATGAAAATAAATCTTTTTATCGTCCCACATGCCAAAATCTGCAAAATTATTTGGAGGAATTGTTGAATAAATAAATGAGAAACTGTTGTTTGGCCCCAACAGCTGTGAGAATTGGGTCCCTTGAGCTGTGACTTATTTATGTGTTTGTTGAGATTCCTATTAGCTACTATAAACCTGATTCTTCTTCCTCTGCTTCATGCAAAAAAACAACACAATACCAGAAAAAATGTTGATTAGTAAACTATTCTTGAGAATTTAAATAACTGAATGGTCTTCATTGATTCATAAAACAGCATTTTGAAAGTCAATATAACATATAAAGAAACATTCTAAGTGAATCTATATGGCTTTTGATGATACGCTGAGTTCTTGTCAAGCGAAAAAATCTGTCAGTGCAAGAAACAGATTAATATTTGCAACATTATTACCTTTAATCCACAGCCTCAGCAAAAGGTCCTGAGAGCATTCATGGCAGTCTGGAGCTTTCTCACGCATAATGATAGGTTGCAAGATAAGCGCAAGTAACAGGGCTTCAAACTGTGACTAAATGTTCACATTTTGCGACCTTTTTTTCCTGCCAGTGTGACTAAATCTTGCTTGAGGTTGCACTGATGGGACTACCAAGTGATAGCTTTTGCCGTTCCCTTCTGTATGAGAAATATTCTACACCAAACACACCAATAGTGGAATGAAACAGAGCTACTCATCTGAACTGCATCACACAGGTTATTTATCAGTTTGCCCCAAAAGAAAAGACTACACTGACCGGTCGTGACCATGTCACCACTAAATGGTGTAAGATCAGGTAAATTATGCGTTATTTTAACAACCCCAATTGTGCCTATGATTTAATCTAAGCTAAATAATTCTCAACAGCACTGACCCAGAAAACAGTATAATATTTTGCTAGAAGACGTTACGGTCCATGAAACATTTACCATGCTTTTACTGCAGTAATAATAAAGTAACCATAAATTTGGCTCAGAAAGGTGTATTTTTTAAATACATTACTGGAGTAATTACGTATATTACAGTATATTTTTAAGTCATATCTGCTGTTGTGCAATTTTTAGTTTAATACATGTACTGTTTTTATAATAAATACCATATAGACTACTTTTTTGTACTATAGTAGTGAGGTATCATGCATTACAAATGCATAAAAGATGAGATTAGGGTTATTATTTCTACAGATGGTGCTGTTTTTATATTATTTTATTTTTATTTTTTTTAATGAAAACAAATTCGTGATACCAACTCAGTCAAATGTGCATTTCCCAGAGACAAAAACCTGTCATATTATTAATATCACACTCTAAAAAATAACTCAAGAGGTCTGCTACCACTTCAGAGTTTAATACATTGTTGTAACTTTAAAAATCTAAATTGCTGATTAGATTAAAACCTTTAAGTTGACAGAATAATTTTCTTAAGATTTCAAAACAGGAAAATATTGCTAATTACATTAACCTAAATATGTGGCTAATTTAAAGGTAAATGTATCTTTCAATTAGTTTAAAACAATATTTAACTTGTAGCAACCCAAAGAAATTGGGTTGATAACTCAATTTTTCCACACTAATGGAGTTGTTTTGTACTTTTAAGTCCACACACTGATGTTTTTGTTATTTTTCATACTGTTTAAATGGGACAGTACATGTTTTTGTTTTGTAAAACAATGAAAATATGTGGTTTAAAACAAAACAAAAAAATACTGGAAAACAAAAATGTTGTTATTAAATGCATTTCTTACAAGCAACTAATTGAACAGTAAATTTGAAAACAAAAAATTTGAACAATTTCAGCTACTTAATTTATTTGAGGTTCTAAACTTGAAAACTTGCATGTAATTAAGTACATAACACTGGATTTGTTTTAAATTTTAATAAAAAAATAACTAGTTGAAGGCAGCACGGTGGCGCAGTGGGTAGCACAATCACCTCACAGCCAGAAAATCGCTGGTTCGAGCCCCGGCTGGGTCAGTTGGTGTTTCTGTGTGGAATTTGCATGTTCTCCCCATGTTTGCGTGGGTTTCCTCCGGGTGCTCCGGTTTTCCAAAGACATGCGGTATAGGTGAATTGGGTAAGCTAAATTGGCCGTAGTGTATGTGTGTGAATGAGTGTGTATGGATGTTTCCTAGTGATGGGTTGCAGCTGGAAAAGCATCCGCTGCATAAAACATATGCTGGATAGTTGGCGGTTCATTCCACTGTGGCGACCCCAGATTAATAAAGGGACTAAGTCGAAAAGAAAATGAATGAATGAATGAAAACTAATTGAAACAATTAAATTTTTTGAGTACTCGACTTAAAAAATGTAGTTTATGCTATGAAAAATGCCTTTGATTGAAGAGGAAAAGGTCATTTGGCTAACATAATAAAGTTTGTTGTCTGAACTTCTTTTTGTCAGATGTTATCATAACTTGAATATATTGATGCAAACGGTTGCGTAATTATTTTTGTTTGGTCTAAACAATATTTTTTAGAGTGCACAACTGCAGCACCACCAAAAAAGAGTTCTGTGGCACTGCTCCTAAATATCAGTCTGGACTTTTGTTTCCTTTCACCTATTTTATGTGCATTTTGGATATGCGCATTAAAAACGGTTGATCGAAATGCCAAGATTCTCATAAAAAACGTATACGCATAACTGAGTAGGACAAACTTTTTATTTAATAAGAAAAGATGTGCTTAAACTGTGATGGAAACACTTTAAGCGAACAAATTCCAGTATGCGCAATAAAAAAGTCATGTGATTTAGTTATAAGAGATCATGTGATGATGAAAATGTGTGCGAATGGACAAACCAGCCAGCTAAGATGCTGTTTTGGTCATTCTAAAACGCCTTAACCATTTCAGTATTAGTTTTATTATATTATAATGACCTCCAGAATCAAGAGGGTCTGTGCTCCACGTCTCACGCCTTTAAAATGCCACCACGCATTCACTGCGTTTCAGGATTGTCTTCTAAGGCACAAGTCATTTAATAAATGAAGAAAAGACGCACGCAGCTTCTTCAATTTCTATTTTTATTGTTGATATTTGGCACTATTTATTTAGGAACTGACGATTTTGTTCCCTCCGACCTGTTGGATGGAAACGCTGCTTTATTCGCACATCTTTTATGTGATAATCCAGTTTTTGCGCATAAAATATACTCGTAGTTTTGGATAGAAACATAGCTATTGATATCCCTGTGATCTTAAAATGGTACCTTGCCATTTCTGAAAATTGAGTCTATTTAATTAACCAATCATTTGTCAGTAATACAGATGAAACTGGGACAATTTTAAAACACTGAATTGTGTTATATCACTATGAATAATGTTTAGTTTTTTGCGCAGTTTAATTATTTTGCCTAATAAGACCTCATTATATCATCAGGAGCCATGGATATTAATTTTCTTTTGCTTGCATATTCTGCTGAAGAAGAAAAAAAACACATACGTTTTTGATTGCCTGATGCTGAGTAAATTAATATCAGTTTCATTTTTTACAACATATCTTTTTTCTAACCACTTTTGCATATTTGCTCACAAGGACTCTAGAAACCATTTACAAGAGGCTTGTTCTTATTTATTTTTTTTACATTCATAATGCCTGTTAGAAGCACCGCTAGAAGAAGCATTAGCTTTGTTTTTTTGTACGCTGACGTCTCATACAGCATCCAAAGCAAAGCTGACAGGCAACTTGAAACCTGCCAGTCGACTGAAACAAGACAATTGTTCTCAGCTAAATCGCTGAAACATCTTTCTAATCAGTGCGAGCGTCTGCCGAGCCAGGGTTGTGCTGAAACGGACAATGGACGCAGCAAGCAGAAGTTTTGGGACGGTGTTGAAGAATCCGATGGATCTCATCCAAAGCCCCACAAGCTCAGCCTTGGGGAATTAGGCATTAGGAATGTTGTCGCAGCACAAGAAAAGATGGGCACCAAACACCAAGTGGAGTCTTTACTCCAAAGAGTGTCTTCTGTTCGATCTGACAGGACACATCCAAGAAAGAAAGGAGAGTTTCAAATCAGAGAGATAGGCAAAAATTAATCTGTCTGCTCGAATAGTTTCCATGGGGACTGACTTCATCTTTAATTGCTAGTTTGAACAACGCATGCTAAAAAAAATTGTTGTTTTGTTGATGACCTGCAATGCTAATGAGGAACTCTTCAAGAAACTTATCTCAAGCTAACACAACGTGCATACGCTCCAATTCAAAATTGCTGTCATTAGCATGTTCAAAAGAATGCAAATCAGTTGAAATCCTTTATTTGAAGAACTCAATGTGAGAATAAAAAAAAATATATATATAGTGTCTTTAATAAGAATTAGCATCAAATGAATTAATTAGTTAAAGCTGAAGGGTGTATTTTTTTCTTAATTACAGCTTAATATACACTGACAACCGTAAGAAAAATACTACATATCTTCATTTGATTAGCAATATGTGCAATAATTCCACATTTGCATATATTTGTGTATTTTTTTAAAGGAAATAGATACTTTTATTAAGTCAGGCAGATAAATTGCTCAAAAGATTTTTATGCCATACATTTTTATACATTCTGATTAGCAAATTAGAAAGATTTTGAAAGAATCGTCATACTGAAGACTGTAGCAAAGATTTTCTGTAAAAATATTTGAGGATTAAAGATGTAACAGGTGTTTGTCTTCAGAAACCATTGTTATTATGCAGGCTCAAAGTATCTTCACATCCTGAAAGCAATCATTATTTTAAGTGGTTAAAAAATTATTTTTATACGTATTTCAATACTCTGTGGAAATTGTAGGACCAAGAAAAGTCCATTCAATCAAACCATTTGGTCCAAAAATTACGTTAGGCTGTCCAAACTGCCTGTGATGTAATAATGCATAGCTCTGTGCACCATGTTTGTGCAGAAAGGATTACGTTAACATAAGCACGTTCAGACAGAGAAAGGCAGGCAAACATCAACAATTTTCTACCTTCTTTTGGTATTGTAATAACTAACTGTACTATAAAGTTTACTCTGTTGAATATTACAAGATGTATTGTCAGAGGTGGAAAGAGTAATAAAATCTTCTACTCAAGTAAAAGTACTGTTACTTACAAAAAAATTTACTTAAGTAAAAGTAAAGTTGCATGTCTATAAATCTACTCAAGTAAAAGTAAAAAATAACTCGTTAAAAATGTACTCATGAGTAAAAAGTAAAGAGTAACTATTTCTCAAAAGGGACAAGACGATATAAATCTCCAATTATTTTTTTTATTTGTATAAGTAATAAAGACCAATAACAAAAATGATATAATTATTTAAAATATTTTACTGATTATCCTATTTAACAATTTATACAAATTCACAAATTCTAATGCAACATCTGCTGTGTTAGCTAAATTGGCTATATGCACACAGACTTTTAATTTTTAGCCAGGCAGCCCAATTGCTTCCGATGAACTGTCTTTCCATTTCAAAATTGTCACGTTTAAGATCTGATTTCTTTAAAAATCTGTGAAATTCACTGCCTATTATATGATATGATATATATGATATGAAGTGGGTCTCAGATCGGACAAGAAGCACTGCATTAAAGTCCATTTCCCCCCGCTATGTCTTTAAAATATAACAGTTTGTTTTACTCCAGTATTTTGGTTATTGCTAGATCGGATACAGTTGCAGTCGGAAGTTAACGAGAATTTTTTATATTATTTATTAAATTTCACATTTGTTGTATTTTATTAACGTCGTCCCCTTCTCCCCAAACCCAATTGTCACATTAACGTAAAAACAGTAGTTGTATTAAGTATTTATTTATGTTATCTATTAAATTACCCAATAAATTGCATTTTTTAAAGCCTACCCCCACGCCAACCTTAAACCCAACTGTCACAGTACTGTAAAATATTAATTATTGTTATACATTCATTCATTCATTTTCTTTTCGGCTTAGTCCCTTATTAATCTGGGGTCACCACAGCGGAATGAACCGACAACTTATCCAGCATATGTTTTACGAAGTGGATGCCCTTCCAGCTGCAATAACACACTCATTCACACACATACACTATGGACAATTTTTAGCGTATACCCAATTCACCTGTACCGCATGTCTTTGGACATGTGGGGGAAACCGGAGCACCCTGAGGAAACCCACGCCAACACGGGGAGAACATGCAAACTCCACACAGAAATGCCAACTGACCCAGCCGAGGCTCGAACCAGCGACCTTCCTGCTGTGAGGCAACAGCACTACCTACTGCGCCACCGCGTCGCCTATTGTTATACAGTGTCATAGAAAATGCTGCTATATTGATGTGCATAGCACACATCCGGTCGTCCGCGTATCCGATCTAGACATTACCTCGGTATTGTTGCTACTGATGGCGCCAGTGGTTACGCCATCTTTCATCTAATTTTACACTTGAACAACTAATTGAGAGCTTAAGTCTATTTACCTGAATGTATTGTAACTACATTACAACATCGATGCTGTAAAAACAACCTTGTGAAATTGAAAATAGTCACATTAAGCTTTCACCGGAAGTATATCGTTGGCTTTAAAACTCTAGCGGTGCGTAGAGCCCACTGTGCATAAACAATTTTGCTCCAAGTCCCTGTTAATATCTAATCTTTGTGCTAATGAACATTAGCAATGTTACAAACACAGTTGGGCAAGTTACTTCCAAAATGTAATACATTATATATTAAAAGTTACTGTCATTTCTTTTTTTTATAATTAGTTACATTACAATATTAATATCTCAGAAATGCATTACACTACTTTTGTATTACTTTTAGGTTACTTTAACCAAAATAACCACAGAAATATGACTCTCATGAATTAAAGTATGAATTTTCAATAGTATGTCTGTTTTCAAATACATTTTGCTATTAATTGTAATTATTCTGAGAGATTTTGTTAGCACAAGGAGTCTGACAACAGCCAGTGCTCCATACAGAGATCAGATCATTTGACATACTCTATTTTTTTTAAAATATATATTCATAGCGCTTCACTTTTTCCAAATTTTTTATGTTACAGCCTTATTACAAAATATATTAAATTAATTTATTTCCTCAACATTCTACACACAATCCCCCATAATGACAAAGTGAAAAAATAGTTTTTGAAATTGTTGAATATTTGTTAAGAATAAAAAAGCTGAAAAATGTACATCAGTATTCACAGCCTTTGCCGTGAAGGTCTAAATTGAGCTCAGGTACTGTACATTCTTGTTCCACTGATCATCCTTGAGATGTTTCAGCAGTTTAATTGGAGTTCACCTGATAATATTCTAATAATATATATATATATATATATTATATACTAATAATATTTCTGTATAGTCGATCAAATGAACTTAAACTGTTAAAAATGCAACAAACATTTGTTTTGGCCCAAATTACAAAAACAAACAAATTTAAAATCGTTTTAGTAGGTTTTGCTTAAGTTGCACACTAGTTTGATTATGTAAACATGTCATTATAACTATATTGTATAAATATTATTACAAAGGCCTACATCATGCTGACAATCAAAAACTAAATGACATGATACAACAGGCGATTGTCCTCTGAGTGCACCTGAAAAGACATGAATGACACTTCTCATA
>CAIGQZ010033231.1:6110824-6137833 GCA_903798205.1 Danio tinwini
GCCAGCTAGCGAAGTGCTATGCAGGTAAACCTCACTCCTCTGACCTCGAAAGGTGATCTAGCGACAGACGTTAGAGGCTACGGTCTTTAGCCTCCTTGTTAGAGCAACCGACTTCCATACAAAGAATCATTGGTTCAATCCCAGATCAGACTGGGTAGGGTGCAATAGGACTGCTGGGTTACATGTGGGAGCTCGTCCGGGGTGGGAATGAGGTTTGGGGGGGGGGGGTGGTGGGGGATGGGGGGGGGGGGGGGGGGGGTAAGTGTGACAGAGGCCAGCTAGTGAAGTGCTATGCAGGTAAACCTCACTCCTCTGACCTCAAAATGTGCTCTAGCGACAAACGTTAGGGGCCATGGGTTTTAGCCTCCTTGTTATAGCAACCGACTTTTATACAAAGAATCACCGGTTCGATCTCAGCACAGAACAAGATGGGTGCAATAGGACCAGTGGGTTACATTATCTTAGGTATTTGTTATTATTTTAGTTTTCCTTGTCTGTTTTTGTCATGTTTTTGAAATAGTTCGACCTGGCCGTGATATATTTCATTTTTAGTTATATTTTTGCCACTTTAACTTACAACTAACTGAAACATTAATATATTATTTTTTCTATTTTAGTCCATTTATTACTTGCTTTGTCCTTTATTATTTTTAAATTTTATTTTTTTACCTTTTTTCAGATTCAGTTTTAATACACTTGCTGAAATATCAGTATTTATGTACATCATTTATATTTATACTTTGCTTTAATTTGTAATTATTTCAGTTTTATTTAAAAAATAAACTTCATTTCATTTAAATAAGTAAAAAGAATGCCTTAAAAACAAACTGAAATAAAATTATTTTAAATGAGGTAGAAATGTTTTCAATTCCTCTTTATCTGAATAATAAACTATTTATTTATTCCTTTTTCATTTTTATTTATTTAACAACAGGAACAACGACAAAGTTTGATTTATAGTTAAATACAATAAAAATGATTTGCAAACAAATGTTTTACACCTCACAACACACACAAAAAAACCTAATATTTTAAATCCTGAAATATTGATACAAGCTAACATATCACAAAGACCTTGTTCTTACTTGGGTAATCTTTGGGGTGAAGCTTCTCCGACCAGTTTCCATAGAAAGTCACTCTATACTTGGCTGTTCCACAAGCGCAGCACTCTTGAGCAGGTTTTTCAGTAATCGCAATAGGATCTATAAAGTAAACCGACATTCAGGTAATAGTCATTTTGCTTCATCAGAACAGTGATCATTTTAGTTTTCCATTTTCCATTCTTCTGGTGGTGGCAATACAATTTTGGTTTCTCTTTATCTTCAACCATGTGATTTTTGCCACCTCTATCTATACACACATGCACTTATATAACCACCAAACATGCATAAACACAATCATCATCAATGCATATTTTATGTAGCAACATCAAAAGCAGATGCCAGGAGGGAAAACAACAGCTTTTATAGATGTAAAAAAACACTATC
This sequence comes from Danio tinwini, assembly GCA_903798205.1. NCBI lineage: Eukaryota > Metazoa > Chordata > Actinopteri > Cypriniformes > Danionidae > Danio > Danio tinwini. The sequence continues at coordinate 6,112,312 of CAIGQZ010033231.1, forward strand.
ACAGGGATGTGCATGAGAAGCTTTACAATTACCTTTCTCGCACAATCTTTTGGTAAGCGAGCCCTCGTCTTGGAAGAAAATGATTCTTCGCTGCACAACACTGGCCCTGTAATGAAGACATTACAATGCTCATCCAACTATTGTTGCCTTTTATCTGTCTTTCATATGTAGTTGGGAGAAATTGTGCTTACTGTACCACCGCTATTGCATTCACAACTGTAGTTTAGTGGGAAGAGACGATGCATCTTTGAACAGTGCATTGTTACATTTGCATAATGATACCATCTAAAAAGATATTTTCAGCTTGGCTTTTAAAATGAAGCCATATAAGCCCTATTTACAGCTGGTGTTAAGATGCCTTTTGGTCAACAAGATGACAAATGGAGGAGGGAGACACATCTTAAAGTGATAGTTCAACTGAAAATTAAAATCTGTCTTATTTATCCTCCACTTGTTTCAACCCAGAGTTTTTGTACGTTGAGTTTTGTAAGTTGAACATAAAGAATGAAGAATGATGCCAGCCATTGACTTACATCGTATTTTTTGCTTCCTACTATGGATGTCAATGGCTGCTTTCCCTTTAATATTCTTCAGAATAACTTGTTTTGTGTTTAGCAGAAGGAAGAAATTCGTTAAAGTTTAGAACCACTTGAGGGTGGGTGAGGAAATTTTCATTTTTGGTGATCTATCCCTTTAAATGCGCTGATTCAAGTTAAATTGTTCTCCAAAAATTCTCCAGAAAAAGTTTTGTATGCTCATTTATAACCAGAGAAATTACCTTTAGAATGCACAGCTTGGTTTTGACCATATTTTTAAAATGATCTGGAATATTAATGAGCTAATCTGAAATAAACAGATATAAAAAAATTGTACTTCTTTTCTACCAAATCTTATATAAATTTTTACCAAATAGCGTTGATGTCTTTTTAAATTAGAGGTAGAGAGGTTTATTTTGGCTAGAAGGAGTGAGTGAGCAATCTTTAAGCCACCGGAGTAAGCTAGTTGTGTTGTAAATGAAATATAGGCAAAATTATAATTAATGTATTCTCTACAAAATGAACCAACAAAGTTATATTTAGGGACCTAGGGTGCGTAGGCCCTATTGGAATTGCTCCATTTCGCATTTTTGAGGGTCTAAACATGCTCGAAAACTTACGAAACTTTGCACACGCACCAGAAGTGGTAAAAACTTAAGTTTGTTATAGGTTTCGGAAATGGGTGTGGAAAAAATAGCTCAACATCGCCACCTATGCACTGTTGACGGAGTGACCCCCAAGCTACGATTCACACACACGTACAAAAATTGGCAAAAAAAATTGGCCAATACCTACAAAAAAGTTTCTTATAGCGAAATCTCAAACCCAACAGGAATTTGGATATTTTAACTTCCTCTGCAGAAAAAGTGCAGTTTTTGCTATTTCCAGGCGTTGTATTTTAACAATCTCCTCCTAGGGATTTTATCAGATCAACACCAAAATTGGGTATTATCATCTAAAGGCCTTGCCGATGTTAAATTGGGAATATCTAGAGTTTTCGTCAAAGGGTGTGTCCGTGGTGTCCTCACAAACTTTGATGCTTCGCCATGAAATAGGATGGTGTTATAACTCAGGCATGCATTGTCCTGCACTGACCTGCCTTAAAATCCACACGTTTGATAAGAATCCTGACCTAAACATGTTTACATGCCAATATCCAGTTACAGTTATAGTGCCACCTGCTGGTAACAGGAAATATCATGACCGAAGGGCGACTGACAAAAGGAAGTTTGGCATAAATCTGTGATTTTCTCAGGTTTTTTAATATATATCAGCTTAAATTATTATTGTCCACTGTTCGCTGTCATCCTAAGGCCACCGGGCGGAGGTGAGTCAGGGTGCAAGGTCCCTTTCATCACTGCTTGAAGCTTTAATTAGAGTTGTATTTTGAAGCTTTAATGTACAGTAGTCAACATTTGAAGTGGATCACCAACTTTCATCAAAGTTGTCCTCAAATTAAAGAACAACACCCATTTTTGTTCTACACTCTCAGAAATGAAGGTACGAGAGCTGTCACTGGGGTGGTACCTTTTCAAAAAGTACACATTTGTACTTGAAGGGGTCCATATTGGTGCCTCAAAAGTATATATTAGTACCTACAAATATTAAGAGGAACACTTTTGTACTTTTTAGGTACCAATGTGTACCCTTGAGGTATTAATATGGACCTTTCAGGTACAAATTTGTACCTTTTGAAAAGGTACTACCCCAGCACACGTACCTTTATTTCTGAGAGTGTAGGACAATTTTGAAAAACATTTTTGATTTACCTCGAATGTTGACTACTGTATATAAAAACACATATATGTAACAGAGGCCAGTTAGTGCCATGGTTATTAGCCTCCTTGTAAGAGCAACTGACTCCCATGCAAAGAATCGCCGGTTTGATCCCAGCGAGTGAGTGGTGTAGATCCGGTGGGTTACATATACATGAGTTAATATCTACATAAACAGATAATCAAGTGTATTCGCATCCCTTCACACATGCACTGAACACTTTCACAATATACATGTAAAACTTTCAAAAGATATATTTCAACAGACTTTATGCCTGTTAAAATCTGTATATGCCACATTCTGACATGCTGTGGCTGGCTGAGAATGGCTCCTTAAAGCCCTTAAAGGTGTGTGAGTGAACACACACTGGCGCTACTATTCACCATCTGTCCATGTCACTTAGCAATGTATAGAAAGCAATGTAAAGATGCAACACGGTGGGCTTCAGTCTCCCAACTTCTCCCATTTTCAAAATAAGAGTCCCACATACATAGTAAGTTTAATGTAAGCTTAGATCATTTAAAACAAGGAAAACATGATCACTGTGGTAATCTCACTAGGAAATGTTGTGGTCAATCAAACGCAGCCTTCCAATTGGTTTGATTTTAACTGGGATTTACACTCACAAGATGTGCAGTACATGATAAGGTAACAATGGTGTTTGAGGCTCATAGTATGTTCATGTACTGAACGCTTATTATTTAGCTATGCCAAAGTATATCCTGGAAGTGTAAACAAGCCCTCCGAAAGTGATGTCAATATGTTTACCAAGGGTCTAAGAACAAAACAAATGCATTCAACAATATCATCCATGAGGGGCGATGAAGGTTTGAAGCTCCTTTAAACCTGCTCCTGATGGAGAACCCAGGAGACTAAAGCCCATTTGGCTTAGATCGACCCATGTGGAATATCAATGGTGAGTCCCGGTACTGTCATCCCTCTAGAGTCTATTGCTGCTGTCAGTCAAAGATGTGACATGCGGTATATCTGTCCATAATGCTATGCCCTCCTGAAAATAATCCCACATGTTTTATGTGGGTGGCTTACAAGAGAATCTGGGCCTTATAAAACTCTGGTGTTCGCAACGTGACAGATTCTTGGCTCACAAACTTGGTGCATAATTTTTCAGAAAATGACATAGTAAAGAAGTCTGATTGCTGTTACTTTTCAAGGACCTTTCACACACACACAAAGTTAGGTTAGGAGCAAAATCAAATAAAGCGAGATCATTCAATAATTTTGTAGCACAATGATCTTCTTCAAGGATCTTTCACAACAAACACAATGCAATTTTTTAGCTAGCAGCAAAATAAGATAGCAGTAAAATCAAGTCAAGGTGTATTAAAACTAATACATTTTTTTTAAATACATTTTTCAGGTCTGTATGAAGTGTAATATGAAGTAGTATCTTGGATTGTGTAGCTTTTGCTTCTCATTTTTGAAATGCTTCTCATACAGATGTCACAATATTTCTCACAAATGATACCCATTTAGTCAGATATGCATGAAATATACTTCATATTTTAGTAGTTTATATGAAGATGATAACAATTTAGTTTTTAAAAACATTCACTTTGGAACTTTTTTCAACATTGAGCATTCTCAGGCCCCAAAATTGCTTATAGTTTTAACATTTTAATTGTAAAATACTGTCATAATATAAAATTATACTATTTATATAGTAGATTTATAAATGGATTTGCACCTAGTCTGTCATGATAAATCATTTTTGCCTGGAGTTATAGTTTTGTTTTGTTTTATTCTTATGTTTGTATTGTTCGGGTATTTACCAAAATCTGCTTCAATTTCATGTCCACAGCTCCTTCAGAAATATTATTTCCAAGAAAAAACATGACATGTTCAATACTTATTTTTCCCATCGTATATATTTACAGTACACTGTAAAAAATTTGACCCTAAATTCACAGCAAATTACTGGCTGATAATTGCATTACTTTCAGAGTAAAATATTGTGTGTAAATTCACAACAAATTACTGTGAGGTTGTTAACAGTAATTAAGTGTGATTTTGTTACATTAAATTACTGTAAAATACAGCCATATAGTGTAACTTCACAGTATATATTAATGTCCATTATTGTGATTTTACCATATTATCTTGAATATCTTGAAATCATTTTGGGTGTTTAACAGTGTTTGGTTTTATGAATCAATTACTTTTGTTCCAGTTTATTATGTTTTTGGCTAAGCACAAAGTTATGTTTATTAAATATTATTTCATATTTCCATGTTAACCTTATAAAATGTAATAAAGGTGCAGTGCACCCAAAAATGAAAATTTACAATGACAATGACATTCAATTCAATGACATTCAGTTCAATACAGGATAATTTTCTTTTAAGGTATTTTTGAAGATGTAACTGAATTGTTTTTGGGGCTGCAATAACATTATGTTATTTCTAAATATCAAAAAAAGTGCCAATAGTAGCATAAAAGTTCATTTGTATTAATGTCTAAGTTATGAAATAAAAAGAGTCTGAATTCCTATAATTAACATGCAAAAGATATAGCCCTTTTTACAGTAATTTGCTGTAATCATGCTAATTTGATTAATTTCACAATACAATTCTGAACACAATGCATGACTGTAAATGTTTACAGTTAAATCATGTAAAGTGATACTAATGTAATGTACTGTGAAAAATTACAGTAACGTTGTGAAAATCGGGATTTTTTTTTACAGTAGTCATTTTCAGTCTTTTGCTCTAATGTGGGCAGTAAATGTTTCAGTTTCACTTCATCCCCACATACAAATGTATGATGTAAACCTGCCTTTTTACTGGTCAACAAAATCTTGATCCATTCTTATCAAAACTGCTTAAATCATCTCCTCCGTTGGTGTTTGGCCTTGATCATCTCATCAGAACACCTAAAAGCCATTTATCTCCAAAAGCTTGTCAACAACACCATCACGTTTGCAGCATCTTATCAGCTATCCGCAGCTTGATGGCACCATAGAATCAAAGGAAACAAAATCCAGATCAAAAACTTCCTCCTGATGCCTGGTCTGTTTGACATTTAACTAGAAAAAAAGTGCTGGAGGGATTCCAGAAGTAATTGCACTTTTATTTGATGTTCATTGGATGCCATTGCCAGTTGTGCTTTAAAGCCTGAGCGTTGGCATTCGGCCTGGTGCTACAAGGTGCAATGTTTTCACGGTTTTAACACGCCAAAGCGAAGTGACAGGAGATACACCACACAGGCACAGCAGATGCTTCCCAGCCAATGTTTATTGGAAAAAGAAACATGCATCCCTGCTCTAATAAGACAGATGGATGAATTAAAAGCTGCTATAATATTTCCTTGAGTTCACAAACGGACGGAGATGAGACCTCGTAGGTGATGAAGGGTTCTGGGTAAGCCGGAGGAGAGATTGCTTTCATTTTTAAGATGTTAAGAAACAGGAGAAAGGACAGAAGAGGACAGACAGGACGAAAGGGTTGAATGAGTAAGTGGGTGATAGAAAGAGAGCAGAAGAGAATGAGAAAACGGTGCAGGAGGACACTAGGTTATAAATACTCACACGGTGAAGGTTTTTAATTGTCTCTGGATGGTTTTGATTTCACAACATTTGGGAGCTCATTTAGGTATACTTTAAAAGAGAAAATGGTTTATTCATGAAGCACTCACAAACCAGTTGAAATACTTTAGGAATATTTAAATTGAGGACCACAAACTTAAATGTGAATCATAAAATATTCTAAATTAATTAATGAATAAATATAAAGTTTAATGGATTGAATCAATTTTATGGGAGAAGTATTTTTCAATAACATTCTTTAATAAATTTTACTATATATCCTGAAAAAAGATAAATGATTTAGGGGGGGAAAATGGCATGATCTCATATGATAATTTAAAAAGACAGTTGAAGATGTTTTTATGAAACCTAAAAGATTTCTCTAAAAAGTCCATCCAATCAAGTCTTTTTTTTCTTTTTTGTCTGATTCAATTACATCAAATAAAATTTAAATACAAATAAATCGAAAAAGTTAAATACAAATCTTCTAAAGACTCTGAAGTTTGTTTCTTGAGACACATCAAACAAGAAATATGGATGACGTGAAAATGGCTTCCAAAACAGCAAACATGTTCGCATGACAAGTAAAAACAACTTTGAGTTCTCAAAACCTCAAAACTGAAGTGAAATTGATTTGTATGTAGGCCTGTGGCAATAAATATTTTTTGTTGAGATACAGCTGAAATCAGAATTATTAAACACCCTTTGAATTTTTTTTCTTTTTAAACATTTCCCAAAATGATGTTTAACAGAGCTAGGAAATGTTCACGGTATGTCTAATAATGTTTTTTTCTTCTGGAGAAAGTAATATTGGTTTTATTTTGGCTAGGATAAAAGCTGTTTAATTTTTTTTAAAACATTTTAAGGTCAAAACTATTAACCCCTTTAAGTTATATTCTTTTTCTGGTAGTCAAGAGAACAAACCATCGTTATACGATAACTTGCCTAATTAACCTAGTTAAGCCTTCAAATGTCACTTTAAGCTGTATAGAAGTGTCTTGAAAAATATCTAATCAAATATTATTTACTGTCATCATGGCAAAGATAAAATAAATCAGTTATTAGAAATGTGTTATTAAAACTATTATGTTTAGAAATGTGTTGAAAAAAATCTTCTCTTCGTTAAACAGAAATTGGGGGAAAAATAAACAGGGGGGCTAATAATTCTGGGGGGTTGATAATTCTGACTTTGACTATATTATCGCAAAAATCATTGTGATAAGTGTCGTTTTAAGACCATTTTGCCATTGATATTAATTATACAAGAGCAAATTAATGTAAATAGACAAACACTTTCAAAGGACATTTTCATTCTTAACTCTTTCATACATAAGTTTTAAAGCTGCTGTATGTAAGTTTGTGATTCTTCTAAAACATAAACATACCATAATATGTTTGCAGATATTTAAGAAACATGCTTGTTTATCTGAAAAACAATGCTAAAGTCAGATATTCTGCTTTGGAAATGTGCATTACGTGCCAGAACATCTGTCTTTGTTTTGGTCCCTTTAACCAAAGACTATAGAATACACAAGACGTGTCACTCGTATATATTTGAATGGGGAAAATTGTAACAGTCAATGAGGCGAATGAAGTCCCGCCTTCTAATACAGTAGCCAATCAGCGATCGCTATATGGCGAATAAAGCCCGCCTTCTAGTACTGGAGCCAATCAGCGATCGCTATAGAATGACATTTCTCCGGGGGAAGGGCTTGGACTAGACGTGAGATTATGCAGATTTTGTGTGAGTTGAAAATTTAGAAATGAAACTAAATAGACAGTTGTTGTTTAATTCTATTGATTATTCATTATATAAAATGTAATCGTAATCTTGGCAATTAATTTTAGAGAATTTCTCCATTCAAACAGAATGCCCGAGGCATTTCAAAGATGGCCGCCGAGTGAAATGACTTGCCTTAAAGAGACTTTGCTTTAACACACCCACTGCCAGTTTAGCCATTTCTATGGGTTGCCTTGGTGGAAAACAGCACATTTCATTCATTCAGTCATGAAGGCTCTCTGAAGGAGTCTGTGGCCGAAAATGCAACCTCCATGGGCAGTAACAGCCTCCGAAATGAGACGCAGATTCAAAGTTTCACTTGAGGTGGTTTTAGCAAATAATATAAATATTACAAATGTAAAGTTTATGTGAGCAGGTTACATTGTAACCGTGTGTCCCAACAACACACTGTGATAAGCAATTTGTGTGTCTGTACCAGACGCCACACAACAGAAAAATTCAAATACAGCCATTCAGAAGCACAGAATAATGCACTCACTGCACTCCAGTAAAATGATCAGGTTTACAGTCTTATTAATACATTTTAAACCTCCTTTAATGTTAATAAATGTACACGCTGAATCACTGATATTTGTTGGCTTGCACTAGAGTGACAAAGTGAGAGAGTTGCAAGAAATAGGGCGACACAGTGGCGCATTAGGTATTGATGTCGCCTCACAGCAAGATGGTCACTGGTTCGAGCCTTGGCTGGGTCAGTTGGCGTTTCTGTGTGGAGTTTGTATGGGTGGGTTTACTCCGGGTGCTCCGGTTTGCCCCACAGTCCAAAGACATGCAGTACAGGTGAATTGGGTAGGCTAAATTGTCCGTAGTGTATGAGTGTGAATGAGTGTGTATGGATGTTTCACAGAGATAGGTTGCAGCTTGAAGGGCATCCGCTGCATAAAATGTGTGCTGGATAAGTTGGCGGTTCATTCCGCTGTGGTGACTCTGGATTAATAAAGGGACTAAGCCGAAAAGAAAATGAATGAATGAATGAATGAATGAAGAAAAATAATCTTTTCTAAAATACAAATTTCAAGTGTTGGATTGAAAACTCCTTTTAATATGGAAAATATTCCTTCTATCGCATGTGGTTGCTTTTAGTTAGAATTTTTTTTAAAATCAGCCTTAAATCAGCCTTTAGGCTAGAGTCAGGCACACTCCTGTTGGTGCAATACCTAGTTAAACCACTGGGTGTCAAATTTATATACTACACCTTTACAGTTTTTCTCAGTCACCTTGGTGCATTTCTCACAACACTATTTACATTTGCACAACAGTTAATGCATTTCTCAAAACAATTAGTCATTTGTGCACATCATAGTAGCAGTTTCTCATTCCTTCCAGCAAATTGCAAATGCTTTTGGACATGCATCAACTGCTTTCATACAACTCTCTGCTGTTTGTAACATTATTATTTGCTTATGTCATTTCAGTCAAAATTAACTAAACTTGTGAATGCTGAATAGTCATTCCATATAAAAATAATAGTCCTTTATTCATTACTTGAGTCATTACATACAAAATGTTGAACTAGTTGTCAAAATCTGTCAACCAAAGTTTATAAAAATCTTTTAAATCTTTTTTTTTTTTCTGAAAATGTCTTCTAATTTGAACAATTTCATGAAGGATTTACAGACCTATGTATGGTATAGGTTCAGTTCCAATATGTACTGCAATATTGTTTACAGTTGTGCACAGCTCTACCCAAAAAGAGTTTATGTTTGTTGTAAATAAGGGTGTATTTATTCTTTTGCACAATGCTGTGAATAAATTAGAATTGTAAAGAGCAAATGCAGTAAAAATGTGAAACATAAATATTCAGTGTCTTGTACTCAAATACCTCACTAAATGCAGTGATGTCTAACTTTACTGTAGTTTTTTAAATGGCTGTGCAAATAGTATATAGTGCTGTCTTGAGCATGTTAAGGAAGTGTCACCAAAATCTGACATTTTTGCATTGGAAAAAATTTACTGTCATAAACTGTCATAATGAAAACATAACAAAGCCATTTGACTATCTTGTTCATAAACAATGGTGTCAGTACTTTTCATTTTGATGACACTGACACTTTCATTGACATAAATACTTGTTTTGAGGAATGAGCTATCCATTTTGAGCAAGTGACACGCTTTTGCAGGTTATCCCCTAGGTTTTGCAGTTTGTACTAATTGTTTTGAGAAATGCATTAACTGTTGTGTCTTGTGAGAAATGCTCAAAAGCGACTGAGAAAGCCTGTAAATACTCCAGTGGATCTCGCGTGACTGTTATTTAGAATGCATTGCTTTAATGCTTCTATGGCAATGCTTTATTAAAAAAAATATTTTTTAAAATTTATTATTTAAAATTTATTATGTGACACACCAGAGCATGATGATTTATGAATGTTGTTTTTTGTTTCTTTTTTAATTTTCCGCAAATATTGACAAACATCCAAAATATATTGTGAAATGTCTGATAATCAGATTATCAAATATGTGTAAAAACATGCATTTCAGTTTAATAGTGATCATATCTGATCTACGACAAGTGGTGGGCGCCCCCATGTTAGCCTGCGCTGCAGTGGCGAGATTAGAGCTGCAGGATTTACAACCAAAACTTTATATTACGCAATATAATAATGTATTGCTTATTGACACAGGCCTATTTGGATGACACGCAAAAAAACAAACCTAAGTTGCAGCCTTTCATGAATCAGGTGATCAGATCAAAAACCACCATGTACAAAATTGAGCGCCCATGCGAAAACAAATGTCAGATTTTAAATGACATACTTTCCATTAAAACTAATAAAAATGCAAATAGCTTTCTTCAAGTTTCACCAGCCTTATCAGTTCACACCAGGTGAAAACAGACACCAGATTCAGAGAAGTTGTTAGAAAGCGTGGTTTAACTGTAGGCACACATAATGTGGAAAAATGCATATGTACACCACACTGTGTCCAGCAAGCAAGAGAGAGAGACTTTCAAATGTCTTTAATGCATCAAAGGCACTTAAAGTTGTTTATGACCTCAGAAGGAGTGGGAGAAAGAGAGATAAAGATACAAAGACAGCATGAAAGCATGAGGGGGTGGAGTGGAATCATCGACACCACAGCGCTGACAGATAATTCAGATTTTGTTTGGTCGAGGTCCACTGCTGTTTATGTACAGCAAACCCAAGTGGGAGGATGTTGTTTGAATGCTCGGAATATATAAAAGGCTCTTAATTTTCATAATCGTCCTTGATTCTGAACAAAAAATAAATGATGGAAAAATCTCAAGGGCAATTTCGCCGGCTCGAGATTAAAATACAAAAACATCAATCAATCAATCATAATCTCATTGTCTACTGATGGTCCTAAATTTATTTCCACTTACTCAGCTTTAAATATGACAGAAAGACACTTTGTTTTGCACTTTCATTGCTTTTCTACAAGGTGACTGATAAAACGTTGAGTAAATGAGACAAGTGTTCAGCCTCAGTATTTTATTCTAGACAGTACGGTTTTCATTTTCAATTTATTGAAAGTTCAGTTCCATGAGCATTCATCTATGAGGCCAAATTCTCAATGATTCTCATTTGTGTATTGCTATCTAAAGCCATGCTAAGGGTAGAAATAAAAGATAAGCAATTGCATGAAAACTCACTTGAGAGTGACACAGCCGCTGCCAGAAGGTGGCGCTGTCCAAAACACCTGTATCCGCGTGCGTCTCCTGGGAATGCTCTCTGTGACAGCTGGAGGACAGTTGGTCATGAACTGCGTGTCGCTTTCGTCAATGAGCTGTAGGACAGGGAACATTGGCACTGAGGTCAGTAAGGTTTTTCCGAAATAATGGTGAGGCAGGTTTGTTTTTGAAATGTACTTTGGTGCGACTGCTCTGTCAGCGCACACCAAACATGCAGACTGAGACTCCTGAAAAGATCAGTCAGTGATGGGAATAAAGGCGTTATAAATAAACGGCGTTACTAACAAAGTTACTTTTTTTAGTCATGGATAATCAAACTAATTTGAGTTTTCCCTATTAAAATGACGTTATCGTTACACAATAAAATGCAATTATAAAATTGCTATATAAATTGCTGTAACCGAGCTCAAGTGGTTTTCATCTTTCTCATAGATAGATAGATAGATAGACAGACAGACAGACAGACAGACAGACAGACAGACAGACAGACAGATAGATAGATAGATAGATAGATCTTTGCCATGATGACAGTAAATAATATTTGACTTAATTAGGTTAATGGTTAATTAGGTTAAGTAGGCAGGTTAGGGTAATTAGGCAAGTTATTATCTATCGATGGTTTGTTCTTTAGACTATCAAGAAAAAATATAGCTTAAAGGGGCTAATAATATTGACCTAAAATGATTTTAAAATTAAAAACTGCTTTTATTCTAGCTGATGTAAAACGAATAAGACTTTCTCCAGAAGAAAAAAATATTACCAGCCATACTGTGAAAATTTCCTTGCTCTGTTAAACATAATTTGGGAAATATTTAAAAAAGGAAAAAATGTCAAAGGGGGTTTTATAATTCTGATTTCAACTGTATAGAATAGTGTATAATTATATATTTTTTATTTATTGTCCATTTTATTCAACATATTTACTTTTTTTTTTTTAAGTAAGAGTTGTTACTCTTCCTAGTATTTGGTTAATTTTAAAATGTTCAGTTACTAACTAGTAACTATAATTAATTACTTTTTTATTTTAAGTAACGTGCCGAACACTGATCTCAGTACACTTCCAAAAAAACTTTGGCACTGTTTGACTGAAATATGATTGCAACAAAAATAAAAGACAACTACAGTAAATAAATACAGAAAAATTATGGCACAAGATGCAAGCCATGAAAGAAATAAATGCTCAAGAAAGCATAGCTTGGGGTGGGAGGTTGCAGTCACGATTTTGCCCTTTACAATTTAGTACAGGTGTCTCCTTACAGCAGATCTTCATTTGAGTGTGATGGGAGAATTATTTACACTGTTTTGATTCTTTTACCCATTTTAAAGAGATAGTTCACATGACAATTTAAATTTACTCAGTATTTATTCACTGTCAAAAGGTTCCAAACCTTGATGATGACTATGCGTTTCTTTCTTTCTTTTCAAAAGAAGATATTTTGAAGAAAGCTAAAAACCTGTAACCAGTGACTTTCATAGTAACTTAGGAAAATCAAATAGTATGAAAATCAATGGTATCAAGTTTTCAGCTTTATTCAAAATATCTTTTGAGTTTAACAGAAGAAAACCAAGTGAAGAACAAGTAAAGGGGGAGTAAATGATGACGGAATTTTCATTTTAGGGTGAAATATCCCTTTAAAAGCTGTTAATAACTAAATAAATTATAAAAGCAAACAAAGTAATCAAAAATGAATTATAAAATAAAATCCCAAACAGTAAAGTCACTGAAGTCATTAAGCACACTGTCAAAAATTCAAAATCTAAAAGATACCAGTGAGATGAAGTGAAATAAGTTATTTACTTGGAAAAAGGGCAAATGTTTAAGTCGCATTAGTGCAGAAGTTAATGACCCCAACCCCTAATAGTCATTATCTTTACTGTTTCACAAAAATGAATATAAGATGGTAGCAGTGAGGGAAGACACAGGTCCGCCTGTGAGGGGGGACTGCACCGTAACAGTATAAGCATATGGGATCGCCTAGTGGGGATCGCACATAGCGGGCACCTATACCCAGAACGCGGGCTGACCAGTGGGCGACCAGAATGGGCCGGCCCAAAACGCTGGCACATTTCGCTGACCAAAAATGCCTCCAGATACTCACCCATTTGGCCGATGCGAACGCGACCAGCAGAGCTGTCTACCTGGACAGAAATCTTAAGATACTGAGTCGAGTGATCAAGCAGACCTCTCCTAAGAGAGATCTCCAAGTGGGTATAAGAGGGGAAAAGGAATAATTAATATCCATGTCTCGCGTCTCTGGGAACTGGATGATGAGATGATGCTTCCCAGCGCTGCCAGCGCTGCATCCTCAGGGCGGGGATGATCGTAACGTCAACCCCTCAGAGCGGAGGGGACAGCCTTAGCTCCAGCCAACTGAAGAAAGATAGCATCACTCTGATCTGGCATGTTCGGGGTTTCCTTCTCGGAGAAAAAGGTAACCACACAGCGAATAGACTCAACTTCAGGGTGTGGGCACCTGAGTGACGGTGTTAACCACCTAATCGGTACGTCACCAAAGTCCTCCGTGCTCCATCTATGAACCATACGTAAGACATAGATCTAGGCGCGGGTGCCAAACAGTGCCTATATCCCCTGCTTCCAGGGGATGTGCCAGGGAGGGGCCATCATGAGGAGAGAGTTGAAAGCAGGTCCGATTGGGCCAGAGTGGCGCAATACGAGAGCTGTTCCTCGACCTCCCTGACTTTACACAGTATCTGTGCGAGTAGGCTCACTGGAGAAATGCATATTACACCCCGGGGCCAGCTGTGTAGCCAGTGGACTTCGCAGGGTTCGCCAAGTGGGGAACTCAAGCGAGAGCGCACAAATCTCTGAGTTAGAGAGAGAAAGGCGCAGCCCATAACAGCTGGCCAGTCGGGGGTGGAGCCTCCATTTTCCCAGGCGAAACTGCCTTGAGAGTACATGGGCTGCACGGTAAGCTCGGTGGGGAAAAATGGAATGCAGCGATTGCACCGCGTATGAATCCGAGGGAGCAGACGGCGAGCGAGCTGAGACATGCGGCGGGAGCGGATACTCCCTATACGGTTGATATACGCCACCACCGCCATGCTGTCTGTCCTGACCAGCACGTGCTGTCGCTCCAGCACCGGTAAAAAACAGCGGAGAGCGAGGAACACTGCCAACAGCTCTAGGCGATTGGCATGCCAATGCAACTGGGTTTCTTTCCACAGGCCCGCAGCTGCATGCCCGCAACACACGGCCCCCCAGCCAGTGCTGGAAGCATCTGTCAAAATGACAATATGTTTGGACGCCTGTCCTAGAGGCACTCAGGCCTGTAGGAATGAGGAGTCGTTCCAGGGGCTGAGGGCGCGGTGACACAGCGCAGTGACAGTCACTCTGTGTGTGCCCGCGTGCCATGCGCGTCTGGGGACTCGATCGTGAAGCCAGTGCTGAAGTGGTCTCATATGGAGTAATCAGAGTGGCGTGACAGCGGCTGCGGATGCCATATGCCCCAGGAGCCTCTGAAATAATTTCAGTGGGACCACTACTTTGCTGTCGAACTCTCTCAGACAGTTCAGCATTAGCTGAGCGCGCTCTCCAGAGAGGCGTGCTGGCATGGTGACCGAGTCCGGAGGGGAGGGCTGGAGGTGTGAGAGAAAGGAGACCGTCCTCCCAGACCTCGTGAGCCGTTCCCTTTTTTCCGGATGGCCCGTCTCAGGAGCGCTTCGCGGTCCGTTAACCGGACTTAACGGCACCCTGGGACGGGAAGCGCTGATTGCCTGTGAGGTGCTTGGCGCTGCCGCTGGCCGAAGGGGGGGGGGGGTCTACATCCCCGCCGATGGACCATCATATCTGACTGCACTGCCGTGAATTCCTGGGTGAATCCACCAATGGTGTCGCTGAACAGGCCAGACTGGTATATGGGGTAGTCAAGAAAGTGAACTTTGTCGACTCCTAATAAGGACTAATGTGGCCATCGTCCTTCCCAGGGCACACGCAGCGGACTTGATGTCCGTGGAGCTCAGTCGGGTGCGGCACTTGTAACAAGCCTGGGTCGGAACTACCCTCGTGCAGCTGTGCCAGCGCGTGCGCATGGACCCTAGTGTGCAGGGTGGAAGCAGCCCGGCCCGCGCCTGTGTGGGCTCTGGCTCAGGAGGCAGAAGACCAACATGCCTTGGACGGGAGATAAGGCTGATTCGATCAGAAGGAGGCACACGCGGGCCCGTGATGGCACTCTAAATCTGGGGAATCGACTCGTACTCCCTGGCTGCTCCACCATCAAAGGTGGTGAGGTAGAGGCGCACGCAGATCAAGCAGAGAAAGGTGCCCTCAAGACTGCGTGAGCCCACTGTACACTTCCAGGAAGAAAGGGATGGGAGGCTAGAAGGTCTTGCCTTTTAATCCTCCACATATACCCATCTAGTCAGTCCGTCCGCGGGGTTGAAGGATAAACCATCTCCAGACCCACGACCGAAACAGCCCGGGAAAGCACGGTTTTCATGTCTGTTTCAAGTTTGGCCGCTGCTTCGCTTGCTTCTGAAGGGAGGGAGCGGAGGGGGGGAAATCCTTCATCAGACCATGACAGCCCAACCTCCGATGCAGTGGTGGACATCTGAGCCTTGGTGTCATCAAGTGAGAGGGCTTGAAAATGATGCGCTGCACGACCGTGTTGCTCTTTTAGGAAATTCGCAACAATACATACCGCTCTGGAGGACCGGACCCAAAGGACGCCAGGCAAGGGAGAAACCCAGCTCGACCGTCTGCCGCTGCGTGTCACACACTCTGGACCGGGAGATCGCTCTTGTTCACTCTCTGTCTGAAACTCAGCTGGAGGAACCCTCATCGACTCTCTCAGAAGGCTGTTGAAGTCTCTGAAGTGAAAATGATGCTTGGCTTTGCTCGCACTGTGCTCTTATAGCCAAATTAATTGCAACGAGCATCAGGTGCGCAAGCTGAAGCTGCCAACTCATTGGCATTTCATTGGCCCATTTACATACTCTTTCAGATGATTTCTAAATGAAATCCCCATAGTGGAAATTTTTTCTACATGGCATTGAAGTTCCCCTCCCGAAGGGGAACTTAAGTTATAATTGTGATTTTAAAAAATGCTAAAAAATATTTGAATAAACAAAGTAGAAAAAAATAAAACAAATGATTGGATAAATAACTGAAATAAGTATTGATATAAATGATTATATGTATAAAAATGTAGGACAGTACTTGATGATTCTGTCTAAATGGAATTGAATTGTTGTGTCTTTGCTATTGGTCAATCTCATGTGAATGCCATGTTGAGCCACCTTCTCAGAAAGTAAATGTGTGTCCTCAAACAAGAGACGTCAATACAATTGGTCAGATGAATTTTAAAATGTGATTTGCACAAATAAATCGATTATAATAAATGCACAAATTTTCCATAAAAAAGTCATGCTGAGATTAAACAACACAAACATTTAAGGTCAAACTTGAAACAACATGAGAATTTTCTCTTTTTTCCAGCTAAGCTATTTCTTTATCAGATGAGGAAATCAAATCAAAACAAGAATAACGGGAGTCGGACTGATTTCATTTTAGCTTTTTTTTGCTTCTAATGATGTAACCGTTTCTAACTAAACAGCAGACTAGTACCATAAATGAGCTCAGTGTTGCATCTAATTTCATTTGTGGGCTAAAACGACTAACCATAAAACAACAGGCTGTTTCAACATCTCTGAGTATTGAAGACAAATAGTTGTAACTTACAGTTGTGTTTTACTTCAAATAAGAGCTCATGTAAACCCACAAGGCATTCTGATACACTTAACAACCAGCAACTTTTGGGGACAAAATGTCTAGAATTATGAAAAAGGCATCGCTGCCATCTACACAAATTAATTGGCTTTCTTAATCTACGCCCAGTAATAATGTTTTTCTTTATCGTTTAGTCATAATTTGATGTATTACTGCTTCCATGATTACTAAAAATGTAATTTAAACATTCATTTTTAATAAACTTGTTTCATTAAATGCTTTCCTCAGGCAGTGATGGTGAAAATTTAATTGCACCAAGCAAACAGTACCATGTTTAGTGAAAAAAAGTGATATAATGAGCCTAATTTAAAAAAGAAAATGGTATGTTTATGTTAGAGAAGAATGACAGGGAATTTAATTGCACACCCTGTCTTTTTAAGATAGATTTTGAATAATTAATAAACAAGATTTTTTTTTTGTCTGCAAATATTTACCCTTGGGGTGTCACGGTGGTATACAGTGGGTAGCACGATTGCCTCACAGCAAGAAGGTCACTGGTTCGAGGACCTGCTGGCTTAGTTGGCATTTCTGTGTGAAGTTTGCATGTTCTCCCTGTGTTAGCGTATAGGTTTCCTCCGGGTGCTCTGGTTTCCCCCATAAGTCCAAAGACATGTGCTAGGTGAATTGGGTAAGGTAAATTGGCCGTATTGTATGTGTGTGAATGAGAGTGTATGAGAGTTTCCCAATGATGGGTTGCAGCTGGAAGGGCATCCGCTGTGTAAAACATCTGCTGGATAAGTTGGCAGTTCATTCAGCTGTGGTGACCCCTAATTAATAAAGGAATTAAGCCGAAAAGAAAATGAATGAATGAATGAATGAATGAATGAATGACATTTACCTTTGAATTTTGTAGGAAAGTGCAAAAAACTAAATAAAATTTAATTTAATTAAAAAAATAAATAATAAAGTAAATATAAAGACTTCTTCGCCTTTTTAGAATGTCCCATTATTTTGCACATTTCAATTTTTATGTAAACATAAATAAATAAATTAGATAAAAAAAGTTTTCCAGACATATATTGCTGCTATTGACACTCTGCAACTGAATTTGTAACAGACAGTTATGTGCTACTTAAACCTGGAGCTAATGATAACCCATGAGGCAACATTTTGACATACTTACTGTAACAACTAAGATCACCAACTTCTGTTGCAACTTTTGTGAAAATATTTCAGAAATTGAAAAAAATATACAGGTACAATCCACACACATCACTGTAAAAAAATGCTGGGTTCCACACAATCGATTTGTGTTGGGACAACATGAAGGAATTACGTTAATTTATTCGTTTTTACGAATTTAGGTAGATTGAACATAACACAATTAAGTTGTCCCAACAAAAAAAGAGAATTGTACTATTTCAGCTCATTTTAATTAAAGTTTGAACAAACAGCAAACATCATTTTGTTGAGTGTACAATGTTAAAAAATGTACACAATTCATTCATGTTGTCCCAACACAAATCAATTAGGTTAACTATTAGCAATTAAGTGGATTGAACAAAAAACTATTAAGTTCCAAAAAAATCCCAAGAATTGTGTCGTTTCAGTTATTTTTAAATAAGTATATCAAAAATATCATTTTTTCAGTGTATAATAATATTTGCTCAATCATAAGACTCATCTTCATCATTTAGTCATAATTTGATAAATTACTGCAACTGCTACTATGACAAATAAAAATATTGAAACATCCATTTTTCATAATAATTTCTTTCTTCTGGTTTAGAAGGAAAATGTGATAATAAAATGAATTTAAAAATGGTGTTTGTGTTGAAAGAAAATACATCAAATGTAAATAGTGTTAAATCATGAGGCAATATTGTGACATTTAACAAACCTGATCACAAACATTTTTGTCAACATTTGAGAAAAAATGTCTGATAGATTTTGAGTGCTTAGTAAATAAAGTAAGGGTTTTGTTTGCAGAAATATACCAGTTTAGCTGTTCATCATACACTTTTTAGTAAATAGGATATGTAATGAAAATATAAAAATAAAATGAATGAATGAGTTAAAAAATGCTTATCAACATTTTTAATAGATAAATTATGCTATTGCTGTTAAGGCTAATTTAAAAATAAATATGTGAATGTATTCTAAAAATAGAATGTCAGTCGATATAAATATTCAGTGTCTGGTTTAATTTGATTTTATAGAAAGAATAAAATAAATAAAATAAAATAAAACAAAATAAAATAATGTTCAATCTTCATTATCTCTTACATTTATACTTTTGCACATTGTATTTTTAATATATGTATAATGACACTACCAATCAAAAGTGTGTAGTCCGTTTTTTTAATTATTATTAATTTTATTTAATAATTTAAATAAGATTATTCTGCTCATTAGGCGGCATTTATTAAATGTAAAAAAAGGCTAATTGTTAAATATTTATTAAATATATATTTATTACTTATTGTATGTAGTTTCAAATGAAATTAATAGTCCAGTCAGTATTGCTTTTATTGCTAATACCATTATTATTATTATTATTAATAATAATAATAATAATAATAATAATAATAATAATTCCTATTAGAGTGATTTCTAAAGCCTCTGAAGACTGGAGTAATGAAGCTGAAAATTAAAATCACTGGAAAAAATTATTCAATGAAATCATAAACTACTTTTGAACAGTTATTTTATAGTGCAATAATATTTTACTATTTTACTGTATTTTTGATGAAATAAATGCAGCTTTGGTGAGCACGAGAAGCTTATTTTGAAACATTAAAAAATCCTACTGACACCAAACTTTTGACCGGTAGTGTAAATCAAATTAATATCAAATGAATTATCAAGGTTGTGCATTTCTACAAGCAAAAATAAATTAATACATACATAAAAAATAACAATAACAGCATACAAAGCCTTCCATGCATATATTGCTGCTACTGTTTACAAAACCCCATTGTCCAGGGAATGGAAAATTCCAGTGAGGATGGAAAAGTACAATTTTGTTTGCATGTTTCAAAACGAAAATCGCTGCCAAATGTCCATCGAAGAGTAAAATCCTTGCGCGTGGTGCATAAAGTCCTTCCTCCCTCTTTCTCACTCCCTCTTATTCTCTCCATTTACACTTCCCACTCTTTCCCTCTAACACACACGCACACACAGACCCCCAAAAAATGCACACAGTATCCTCAGCTTCTGTCCTTCACTTCAGCAAAGAACATAAAGGCTGCAATTTTGGCATCTCAAGCAACCTTGTCGCACCCTTGTTCAAAAAAAAGAAGAAGAAAACAGTGAACCGGAAACGTCTGAATTGTTATGGAAACTAGGCTAAGAATATGCTTGGACTGTAAGACTATGAAATAGAAAAATGTCCGGGTGTTTATTTTAAAAGAGGCCATGAAGACGCTTGCACTGTTTCCTGGGTCTGTAAGTGGCTGTCTTGAAACCAGCTGGGGGAAAAGTTGTGGGAAAACAGAAGAGAAGAGAGAAGTGTGTTTGTTTTAATTGTGGCTCCTGGCGAGGCTGTGTGGCCCCGGCTCCTGGGGGACAGCGAAAGACGCTTTCTGTTTGCTCTTTTAAACTCTGCCTTTTTCAGTTTGTCTCTCTCGAAAAAAACACGAAAAAAAAAAGTCTCCTGGAGGAATTGAGGATGTTGCATCTTCAAGTGGGTTCCTCGGAGAGATTAAGCAAACCGAACGGCAAGATGCTTTTAGATGTTTATTCCGCCCGTGCTGGTTTTGGCCTGAGAGTTGTTTGTCAATTCGTGCTAGCATAAGAAGTGTAACAGCTTTGTATATGAACTGTCACGATGACTGATGAATGTGAATATTTTGAAAAGCACGGTAAACAGACAGAGGGAGCAAAACAGCTTGGAAACTTTTCAGGGTTTTAAAGGGGACATATTACGCCGCCTTTGGTAAGATGTCAAAATAAATGTGCAGTGTCCCCGGAATGAGTGAAAGTTCTCATTAAAATACCTCACAGATCATTTATCCCAGATTTAGGTTTGCCTCTATTCGGGTGTGAGCAAAAATGTGTCTAATTTGTGTATGTCCCTTTAAAGTTTTATTTCAGTCATGATGACATATGTGTACAGTAAAGTTACTGTGCTTTTTTCTTTCTTTTTCGAATATTTCCCAAATGATGTTTAACAGAGAAAGGAATTTTTTGCAATATTAAATACTAAATCTTCTTTGCGTTAAACAGATTTTGAGGAAAAAATATAGTGGGGCTAATAATTCAGGAGGGCTAATAATGCTGACTGTATTTCCAAATGAAAAGGAATACCGAGTAGGGGTGGGGTTTTATTTTTGCATTCAGCAAACTTATGGGTTCACACCAATAGTTAAATTAAAGGTGCAGTAGGTGATTGTCTTCAGAAACATTTCTTGTTGTGCTGGTTGAAAGTCTCTTCACATTCCAATAATAATGATTAAAGTAAATGATCTAAATGTATTTATATGTGTTTTTATGTTCTGGGTAAGGCATAAGACAAAAAAAATTTCATTCAATTAAATATTGTCGAGCTGACAATTGCCATAATTCTGATAAGTAGCCCAAACTATCTGTCAGCAAATAGCGATTTGAACAATTGTGCACCTGTTCAAGCAGGCTGTGGTCATGTGGACACGATTAACAGCGCTAAAAACAAAAGCTTAATCAAAACTTTTTCAAATCCTAAATCAATGTTAGAGTTGCTTTTGCACGCTGGAGGAAGGATGACACCATGGCTGAAGTATTTCTTTTAGACAGGTAATGTTATATTTTAAAACTATTTTAGTCATGCAAAGCTGATCTAGATTTTGTTGTTTTGAATGAGTTAACTTATACGCACAGAAGTATTGTTTAGCCACTGAAATCTTCCGGCCAATGATTGATGTGACTATTTTCAGTTTCATAAGGGACCTTTTACAGCGTCGATAATGTAGATTTTATTTAGTTTAACAACAAAACATAAGTAAATAGCGCTATTCCGCCTAGCCTGCTTTACTGAGATGAAGTTGGTTTTATAGGCTATTCACATTGGTTGATTTTGTTTACCATGCTACTTTGAATATTCGCTCTGGAATAGCATGTAAGTATGACTTGGTAATAAGTGTAAATCCTGCAGCCCGCCGGCCAATCACTAAGCATACAGTAGTAGCTTTAGTAGTCGCTTTTTAGTAGTCGCTTTATGAGAGAGTGATGACAAGTTTTGCTTGCTAACTACGAAACTAAAAACGTGCTAGACATAATACAGTTTTTCGTTCAGAATTGTAGTATTATAAAGTTTTCTAATTGGCAAATGACATGGTCTAGTGGGTCTCTGTCATCTTTATTGTGAGCGTTCGCGATTTCAGGAGGCGTGGCTTTGGACGACTGGGTAGTGATTATATTTTTAAAGATATTATGCTAACCGGTAAGCATTTAGGCAGATCACCTACTGCACCTTTAAGCATTTGTGTGAGTAGATTACATAAAAAAATTAATGAAAAAGCGTGACTATATGCAAATTTCCACCAGGTGGCAGTAATGATATGAGATATGCAATACGTTTGTTGCGATCACATGAAATTTGCCACTATCATATCTTGAGGTGAAAAACATTAATTTATTGATTCATTTTCTTTTTTTGGTTTAGTCCCTTTTCTAATCTGGGGTCAACACAGAGGAATGAACTTATCCATCATATGTTTCAAGCAGAGGACATACACTATGGATAATTTTAGCTTACCCAATTCACCTATACCGCATGTCTTTTGACTTGTGGGGGGAAACCGGAGCACCCGGAGGAAACCCACGTGAACATAGGGAGCACATGCAAACCCAGCCAAGGCTCGAACTAGTGACCTTCTTGCTGTGAGGCAATCGTACTACCCACTGCGCCGCCATGATGCCCAAGTGAAAAACATCCCACAAGTAAACAGGAGCAATTTACGAGGTGTTCTGCATTTGGTGTGAACCCAGAATTACAGTTGGAGGGGCGTGGCAAAGCATATTTTACCAAATCCGTCAAACTGATATCATCAAAGAAAGACTGCCCTTACAAAGAGGATGCAAATTGTAAGATGATTACCAAAACAAACAAATTTATTGTTCAACTTAAGACTAAAACTGAGTGCTTGTAAAATAAACATACTGTAGCAAATTTAGATTTCATGTGGACTTTATAAGGAAATGAGCTGCTGCTTTCCAAAAGTGGGTGAAGTCTTTGCACACTATTCTGACAGAAACAACAAAACAAGTCAATGTCAAGCAGCCAAAAAAACACAAATGACCAGCAGTGGATTAAAGCCTTACATGTTTAAACAACGCAATAATAGAGAAGAAGAGGATACAACTTCTAGACTGATCCAAGACATTTCTAAAGGGTTAGTGGATTATGTAGTTGTTGTAAAGTTGACTGAACTCATTGACTAGCTCTGTTCTGATGTGCTGGCCTTTCCAAATAAGCATTACGTCATTAGTAAAAAGTCTAATAAAAAGTCTTTCCATAATATATGTCTGTTTATGAATTAAGGCTGATTTATACTTCTGCGTCGAGTGATCGCTGTGATAGACGGCGCATGCCTTGCACGTGGTCGTGTCTTTATACTTCAGCGTGCTGCTTGTGTTGCTCTGCAATAAAACTTCTGAAACGCTAGCTAGCAGTAGGTTTTTATGTTCCTCTGTATCGACTTTTTTCACAGGTATTTAGTTTTTTCTGAATGCCACATTAATGTACAAGTAGCTAAAACTCGTTCAGGCGGGAACTGGGACGTGCAACAACTTTAATCATAAGGTAAACACAAAATGAAGGTTTCCATCAGGAGTTCCTACACAGGACTCAACACTAGTAAACACTCACTTCATCGGGCTCACGGCTCTCAGTACCGCCCACACTTGTCACCGCTACAAAACCGACCAATAACAGAGCTTGCACTACACGTTGTTGCGTCATGAAGTTACATTTTTTGAGAGGTCAGCTACGACGAGGGGTATGTGATCATGCAAAGGCTGCACCGGACCATACGCGTGCACTTGATGCAGAAGTGTAAATCAGCCTTTAGGGTGACAGTGAGCATTTTCTTGATAAATCAAAATAAATATGACATAGTTCTGGTCTGCACAAAAACAGTCAAAGCCAATTGTAACTTCAGCAACACATAAAATTGTTAACAAGAAGATTCATAAAGGATATTTGGAAACATTCTCAAAATGTTGGAGCATGAAGGGTTGGTTTTGACCCATCCTTAAAAACAACAGTAAGCTGACTATTGTCATGAGTCTATGGAGACTTTCATGTTTGTTGAAACGCTTGAAATGTTTTTTCTAGTGTACATATTGTACATATATGCTGCTATAGTACAAACAACTGAAAAGGCAAATGCTGCAGTGGCACAATGGGTGGAAACCAGCAGCTAGCACTCTGCAACTCTCACATGGTCGCCCACTGAAGCTAAGCAGGGCTGTGCCCGGTTAGTACCTAGATGGAAGACCACATGGGAAGGCCAGGTTACTGCTGGAGGTGGTGTAAGTGAGACCAGCAGTGAGACCAGTGATCTGTGTGGATCCTAATGCCCCAGTATATTGATGGGGCCTCTATACTGCTAAGTGATCGCCGACGACTCTATGTGATCATTAAATATCCCAGGATGTCCTTTGAAAAAGAGTAAGGGTTTAACCCTGGCGTCCTGGCCAAATTTGCTTTTAGTGTGCAGAAAAGCGCTTTATAAATGTAAGGAATTATTATTATTAAATGTGCAGATTATGTGTCATAATATATAATAATATCCCTTTCATACTTTAGTAGAAGGGTGAAATCTGTACCACTCACATTTTAACATGCTTGCAGAGAAAAGCTCACCAAAAAAGTTGTCATATTTTTTCATGTTTTCTGGGTTGTTACAATAGATGCACAAGGGACCCAATTATAGCAATTAAACACAGAAAAAGCATGGTTTCCATATGTCCCGTTAAACAACCTGAATGCAACCAGAAAAATTTTTATTCTGCAGATTGTTCAAAATAACCAAACTTCTACTAGATTTAAAGCTGCTCCAAGAGAAATGCATTTGCAATCATTTTCAATGGGCAAAAATTACATTATACAAGAGCAAGCTAATAAATGGGTCAAGCTCCCTGCTAAACTTGGGCTTGTAAAAATAGATTCTTGTGTTATAAATTGTGCCATTAGACTGCAGAAGACACATTCATATTTCTCTCAGACATCATTTCATACGATGTATTGCATACACAAGTAATATAAAACTAATAAAGAGCCATGAGATGATGCTCAGTTTTTTGGGGGTCCTGATGTATTCAGTGTTAAAACACATACAAATACACACTCAAGAGACTTATACATTTCTAAATGAAAATTCCAGTAAAATGTTATTAATTAAATAATGTCATTATTTTAAAAGTCGACCTTAAAGGGTCTAATTCTAACAAAATTTCAAGATAATTTCAGAGTTGATTTATTTAAAGTTATTAAATTATGGAGTTTATGTTTTATAGTTTATTAGAGTCTAATTAAATATTTAATTATCAT
>CAIGQZ010033231.1:6145345-6185030 GCA_903798205.1 Danio tinwini
AGAGAGAGAGAGAGAGAGAGAGAGAGAGAGAGAGAGAGAGAGAGAGAAAGAGAGAGATGAAGGTGAGAACTATTTTTTATTTTATTTTTTTGGTGAACTATCCCTTTAAATAGCTATTGCAGTATCAATCTGTTTTGCATCCAGATGTCATTTCAGTAACATTGACTTTAGACAAACCTATTGGTGATTTAGCCAGATGGCAATTTAATGTTCATGGAGACAGCTTTTACAACTTAAGGAAATGGTTGAGGTTGCCAGGAAGCTCTTTATTTTTAAAGTGCTAAAATGGTTATCAGATACATCAGCGCACATCATATAATCTTTCTGTTTATCCTGAAACATCATAGTGAATTCTGAAGCCGCAGCACTGATAGAAAATTGTTCTGGGCCACATGCGGTTTAGAGAAATGCTGTTTAAAAGATCAGGTGCGAAACAACTCTCATGTATATGTTAATGACATGCCGCATCAGCAGTTTAAGACAGCTGGAGAGCAGGACAGGAGTGGACCTGCAGAGCTAAAAGCCACTCGCTGCCTTTCAAGTCAAAGCATTTCAATCGGTTCTAAGTATTATGAATAACACATCATAAGGCTCTGGTGCTTGTTTTTATGTTGTGATCCCTGAAGAAAAGGCTCCCTAAAGAAATGTTTCTGCTTATGAGTGACAGCTGTTTAAAAGTGCTGAAAAGGCGCCTGTGTTTTGCTTATCTTTTTTCTTATCTTTTATGTAAATGTGCAAACTACAATTTTAAATGTTTTATGCATTTAGGGGTCATGCAAAAAGCACCTAAGAACATCCAAAGTAAAGAAGGTAATTAAAGAGTTAAAATTAGGAATAAACTTATTGAGTTGCAGATGTGACACAGAGATACTGTAACGTTAGAAAAAATCTAAATCAAAAATTTTTTTTAATTTTTCAAAAAATCTGAAACAAACATGATCTACAGTTGCAATCAGAATTCTTATCTTTTTTAAATATTTCCCAAATGATGTTTAACAGAACAAGGAAATTTTCACAGTATGTCTGATACTATTTTTTCTTCTGGAGAAAGTCTTATTTGTTTTATTTTGGATAGAATAAAAGCAGTTTCTAATTTTTAAAACCCATTTTAAGGTCAAAATTGTTAACCTTAATCTATAGAACAAAACCATCATTATACAATAACTTGCCTAATTACCCTAACCTGCCTAGTTAACCTAATTAACCTAGTTAAGCATTTAAATGTCACTTTAAGCTGTATAGAAGTGTCTTGAAAAATATCTAGTAATATATTATTTACTGTCATCATGTCAAATATAAAATAAATCAGTTATTAGAGATGAGGTAATTAAACTATTATGTTTAGAAATGTGTTGAAAAAATCTTCTCTCTGTTAAACAGAAATTGGGGAAAAAATAAACAGGGGGGCTAATAAATCAGGGGGTTGAATAATTCTGATTGCAACTGTAGTAGCGAACTATATAGTTGCAGATTCCAGAAATAGTTCCTTATGTACAATATAGTTACAATAGTGAGAAATAGCCACAAATGAAAGTTGGAGTTGTTAGAAATAGTTGCACATGTGAGGATTACAATTGTTAGAAATAGTAATAGTGAAAAATTGTTGAAATGTGAGAGTTAAAATTGTGAAAAAAAATAGCAAAATGGGAGATACAAAATTACAATTGTGAGAAATGTCACACATGAGATATAAAGATTCAATTTTGAGAAATTGTCGCAAATGTGTGATATAAATTTGCGATTGTTAGAAAAAGTTGATTTACAATTGTTTAAAACAGTAATAGTGAAGTTATAATAGTGAGAAAGAGCCACAAATATAAGACAAAGTTGCAGATCCTCACAAATGCAAGGATTTACAATTGTTAGAAATAGTAATAGCAGGAAATTGTTGCAATTGTGAGATACTTAAATTGTGAAAGTCGCAAAATGTGAGATACGAAGTTACAATTGAGAGAAATGTCACACGTGAGATATAAAGTTTCAATTTTAAGAAATTGTCGCAAATGTGAGATATAAATTTGCGATTGTTAGAAATAGATGCAAATAGAAGATATAATGTTAAATTTGTAAAAAAAAAAAAGAAGTTACAATAATATGTAGTGGCAAATGTGAGATATAATGTTCCAATAGTGAGAAATAATCACAAATGTGAACTGTAAAGTTCCAATAGTGAGAAATAATCGCAAATGTGAGATATAAAGTTGCAATAGTGAGAAATAGTCACAAATGTAAGACAAAGTTGCAGTTGTTAGATCACCACAAATGCGATTATTTACAATTGTTAGAAATAGTAATGGCAAGAAATTGTGGCAAATGTGAGATATAAATTTGCAATAGAAATAGTAGAAAATAGGAGATATAAAGCTACAATTGTTAGAATTAATCGTAAATAGGAGATATGAAGTTAAATTTGTGAGAATAGTCAAATGTGAAATATGTTGCAATTGTTAGAATTAGTTGCAAATGTGAGATATGAATTTACAGTAATAAGATGTAGTCGCAAATGTGTGGTATAAAGTTACAATAGTGAGAAATAGTTGCAAATGTGAGATATAGGGTTATAATAGTGAAAAATAGCCACAAATGTAAGACAAAGTTGCAGTTGTTAGGTCCTTACAAATGCGAGGATTTGCAATTGTTAGAAATAGTAATAGCGAGAAATTGTAGCAAATGTGAGATAGTTAAATTTGTGAAAAAGTCGTAAAACGTGAGATATAAAGTTTCAATTTTGAGAAATTGCCGCAAATGTGAGATATAAATTGGCGATTGTTAGAAATAGACGCAAATAGGAGATATAAAGTAATATTTGTGAGAAATTATCATAATATGAAATATAATGTTGCGATTGTTAGAAATAGTTGCAAATGTGAGATATGAAGTTACAATAATAAGATGTAGTCGCAAATGTGAGATAAAGTTACAACAGAAAGAATTAGTCGCAAATGTAAGCTGTAATATTCCAATAGTGAGAAATAGTCGCAAATGTGAAATGTATTGTGGCAATTGCTAGAAATAGTCACAAATAAGAGATACAAAGGTACAAACGTAAGAAATGGTAGCAGATGTGGGATATTACGTCACAATAGTGAGAAATAGTCACACATGTGAGACATATTGTTGCAATAGTGAGAAATAGTCACAAATTTGAGATATAGAGTAACAATAGTGAGAAATAGCCACAAATGAAAGACAAAGTTGCAGTTGTAAGAAATTGTTGCACATGTGAGAATTACAATTGTTAGAAATAGTAATAGTGAAAAATTGTCACAAATTTGTGAAAAAGTCACAAAATAGGAGATACGAAATGTCACAGGTGAGATGTAAAGTTTCAATTTTGAGAAATTGTCGCAAATGCGTGATATAAATTTGCGATTGTAAGAAATAGTCACAATTAGGAGATATAAAGCTACAATTGTTAGAAATAATCGCAAATAGGAGATATAAAGTAAAATTTGTGGCAAATAGTCAAAATATAACATTTAGAAATTGTTAGAAATGTGAGATATAAAGTGACAATAATAAGATGTAGCCGCAAATGTGTGACAAAGATACAATAATGAGAAATAGTCGCAAATGTGAAATATAACATTGCAATTGTTAGAAATAGTCGCAAATGTGAGTTAAGAAGTTACAATAGAGACAAATAGTCACAAATGTGAGATATACTGTAGCACTGCAATTGATAGAAATAGTCGCAAATACACTGTTAAAAATGTTGGGTTCCACACAATTCCTTTACGTTGTCTCAACACAAATCATGAAGTTAACTTAATAATTAAAAAAATTGAAGTGAATTGAACATTAACCAATTAAGTTATCAAAAAAAACTTGTGTTGTTTCTACTCATTTTAAATAAATAGTTTAAACAAGCAGCAAAGTTATTTATGTTGCAATTTAAGAAACAGGCACAAACGTGAGATAAAACTATGTGAAACTATATTATTAGGTTTCATACAGTGTAAAACTTTTCTTTAATTTTATTAGGTTTATCGTTTCACTTTCTTTACCAGATGAGCACAGGGCTAATTATGTCCACAAAGAGCATTATCCTTGGCCCCCCTAAACGCCAAGCCCCATTATGCAGGCAAATGCAGTGGCCTCTTGTCCTAAAGTGATAAATGTTCAAATCAGTGGCAGCTAATGTACTGTGCTGGGGACTTTTTCTCTTAGTACCATTCTAATTGACTGAGGGCCAAGTGATGCAAAGAAAGTCCATATGCCTTTCCCCCCCCAAAACACCCTCCATCCTCCAACCTTCCCTTGATAATTAGGAGTCGTAGCTGTGAAGAACAAGCATGAGCTCTGCGTTTTCTCTTACCTCAGTTGGCATATCTTCTGGGTGATTGTTTTAGACTTTCATTGCTGATTTACAGGGTGTTTTGTAATTCGGTCTTGAAATTTAAAAGCAGGCTCCCCTGCTTTGATTAAGAATTTATGGCTGCAAATGGTGCAGGTATAGTTCAGGACAACCGGAACACGCTTGAACACAGATAACGAGAGCTTTCTGAATATGGAGATAAGATTTTGGTTAAATAAAAGGAACAGAAGAATCTCATCTGCTGTTGGAATGCGTATTCCTCTTGACCTTTTAAAGTCCAATGCAGTCCTAGTGCAAAAATAATAATTTTTTAGTCTCTTACTCGTTATATAATGTTACTCGTTATATATATATATATATATATATATATAAATTCTATAATTATAACTCTTACTCATATTAAAAAGTGCAGTGTAATACATTCATGCATTAAGTTGATAAATGATTACTGTTTTTAGTGGTCTGTTGTCAAAACAATAATAATTGTTTTAAAAAGTTTAGTTTTAGTTTTTTGTTTTTTTGTTGTTTCATTTTGTTTTTCAAATATGTTGAATGTATTTTATTTTATGTTTGTTGTTTTATATATATATATATATATATATATATATATATATACTGTCTGGTTCTCGATACTGATTGGCAGATAACCGTGAGATATTCAAGTAATATCAGCACTCGTACAGCCTCTTCACCTTTGTGTATTACTCTGCCCACACGAGTGGCAAGCAGAGGACTACAGTTTGACAAATATTGCAGCTGTTAGACAACATAATATACTTTTGAGGCTTTTTTAAGGCAAGAATGTATTTTAGATTGCAACTATGCAGTTTATTTATAAGGATAGTGCCTATTTTAAATATTCATAATTCCGGAGCTTCAGCGCGTTGGCAGCCATCAGCCTGTCATACTGAGCAGAGCAAAGATGGTTGACATTCCGCCACAACATGGCGACAGGGCCGCATAATAAGTCCTTAGTAGAGAGAAAAAAAGTTTTTTTTCAGCATACTTTGCAAATTACACCTAAACAAATCATTACAGAACAGGTAAGTGACATTCTAATTCTATATCTCTCTTATGTATTTTGTAGTGCTGTATTTATCTGATAGTGTTTGCTTTGCTCTGGTTTTTCAGGGTTAATTAATGTGATCTCCCGATTGCAACAAAAAAATATTGGGAAATCTCTGTAGATTGATTGCATTTCATGCCGTTCAGCCTTATAATCTTAAAATGTGAGCAATATCACCTGTTTTGTCATCACTTTAGACATTATGCTACATTCAAATTCTAACTCTAAAGTGACGTTGGTGAAGTAGTAACTACTGTTCTGATCTGCAGCTGCAGTTTATGAACAGCGGAAGAAAGTAATTCCTCTTAAAAAAGGGTTTTCCTCTTAAAAAAGGGACTCTCCGTGTTTGATTTTCTTTTTTTATATACACGGTTATGCCATCGACTGTTGTATAAACGCAATATCAAACTCATACTGTAGCAGTGCAATGTAGTTGTATATCCTCACTGGTGGGACACTATACCTGCAGTCTTGAGCCAACACACGCCTACCAACAGTACCGATATACAACCATATCGCACTGCTACTTGTGTGATATTGCTCATATATTCATTCATTCATTCATTTATTCATTTTCTTTTCGGCTTAGTCCCTATATTAATCAGGGGTCGCCACAGCGGAATAAACCGCCAACTTATCCAGCATATGTTTTACACAGCGGATGCCCTTCCAGCTGCAACCCATCACTGGGAAACATCCATACACACTCATTCACACACATACAGTACACTACGGACAATTTAGCTTACCCAATTCACCTATACCACTTGTTTTAGGACTTGTGGGGGAAACCAAAGCACCTGAAGGAAACCCTCGCGAACATGGGGAGAACATGCAAACTCCACACAGAAATGCCATTTGACACAGCCGGGGCTCGAACCAGCGAGCTTCTTGCTATGAGGCGATTATGCTACCCACTGTGCTGCCTTGCTCATATATATAACCAAAATGAATAAATTGTTTTAATTAAATATAATACAATAAAATAAAACACATTACTTTTTTCTTTTACATTACTTGATTTCTTGTTGTTGTAATGGTTGCAGCTGGAAGAATCAAGTGCATGATATAACAAATACAAACCAAAAAGGCTTAATCAACCAACAAGAGTGATAACGGGTATCTAGGAACAAACAAGATATGAAAAAAATACAATAACTGGCAATTCACTGACACGAAAGGGGAACTTAAATACACAAGAGGTAATGACTAACTAAATGTAAACAGGTGATGGAAATGAAGGTCCATGGAAACAGATGAGTGGCAGGAAACAGAACAAAGGAAAAATGAGGCCAAAACTAAAAATGAAACTGAGACTAAATGTGACAGTTGTCGTATAATTAAAAAAATATATAAATAATATCAAATAAAGGTACATTTTTATACAAATAACAAACAAGCAACACACTAAATAAAATGCTAAATGTTGTATAAATATGAAACAATTTTATAGTAGATAATAGTAAATATTATTATGGTTTTTAACCATACTATAGTGAATTATACTGTATATGTTAGAGTATTTACAACACTTTGTAAATGAATGCTACAGAATACTGTAGTAATAACTATAGTGAACTGATAATGGGGGAGCGCGCGGCACAAAGTAACTAGGGGTTAAATGTAACACTGAGTTTTAAGGTATTTGCTCAGGGTTAACCATGGCATGCTTCAGGGGTTTTCACCCCAATGTCAGCAGACGTCTTCCTGCCAATTATTAAAAAAGTTTGGTGAAATTTGGATGAGAAACACAGGAAAAACCATTTTTGCAGCATAATTTTTTTTATTATAGTCAATATTTTTTATTATTTTTTTAAATCTGTGAAAGTATAAACGAAAAATCTTATATTGTTGTGATTACAGTCTTCTGGGCTAAAAGGCTTGCCCCGCAGATGGGGTAAATAGTAAAATTTTTACTCCTGGCACTTTTGGCAATACTGCACAGAAACCACAGGTCCGGCGATCATAATTTCAGTGCTTATTTGCAGGAGAGGCTTGTGTGTTATTGGTTAAAAAATATATGGTTTGTCTAACCCTATTACTTTGTTCAGTATTTGACCAAAACCAAAAAGTGTTACTTTATGCCCCGCTCTCCCCTAAAAACAGTAGTATACCTGAGATATTGCTACAGTAAACTGTGATTTATTGCACCATAATACTCTATAGACGTAGAGAATTATACTGGTTCATTTGTTTATATTACTTATATTAGTTTTTGTGTGTGCCAATCACAGAATTACCACAACAGATTAATTCAAGTATATGTTACTATAGTGTGGTTCAAAACACTATAGTATTTACTATAAATTACTATAGTATTTTTTCAAGTGGGTATTTTATTTTCTATAAAACATACTGCAAATAATATTACATTATATATATATATATATATATATATATATATATATATATATATATGCTTTTCTGTTGTCTTTTTGATATTTATATAAGACTCAACCAAAT
This sequence comes from Danio tinwini, assembly GCA_903798205.1. Taxonomy (NCBI): domain Eukaryota; kingdom Metazoa; phylum Chordata; class Actinopteri; order Cypriniformes; family Danionidae; genus Danio; species Danio tinwini. Next base: position 6,153,193 of record CAIGQZ010033231.1, read on the forward strand.
GTCAACCAAAAAACAACAAAAATGAAAAGTAACTACTTTGTAATTCAGGGTTTCTGTACAAAAGTATCCATTCATGCAGGTTTTTATTGTCTGAAAACATTAGTTTGTGAGAACATTAAATTCATAGATTGTTATTGTGAATTATAGGCTTATGAGATTAGCTTTCAGGAAAAGGTTAGTGCAATTTGTGTCTCTGATAGTTGCCTTTACAAACAATGTTAGACTTGAGTTCCTCCCCCAAAAGGACAACAACAAAACATAATTTCCCCTTCCAAGCACATCAGAAGGCCTTGTAAAAGTGCAGTACAAGCATGCAACCATGCATGGGATAAATGCACAGTGACATATCAGGTCAATGTCTGCTCTTTCTCATTCAAATCATCATTTCAGTCTGTCGACAACATGCGCCGAGGTCAAAGCATGACAAAACGAATGTGTTCTGACAATGATAAATTCATCTATTCTAGAAAGAGTCATTATTTTACACTGCGCTTGATGAACGTGCTGCCAACTTTCTTTTGATTTATCATGAATGAATAGAGCCTTTTATAAACTGTTTTTAAAAAAATGCATTTCTAATCAGAGTCGGTTTTGAAAAAATTATTTGAGTACACATAGTCTGCACTCATGCAAAATGTCATGATAAATTAATGCGGTTTTGATTTTATAAGCAGCTTTAAACTAAAAGACAAACAAAGAGACTAAAAAGGATTTAAAGTCAATAAAAATATATATAAGAAACTTAGTCCTCATTTACTCACCCTCCAGAAACGTATGACCTGCTTTCTTCTATAGTAGTTCTGAAAAAAGAAAGAGAATAAATGTATCATACAAGTGATTGCATGATTTATTTATTATGTTTCTAGTCACATAATAGCTTTGTATGTAAAAAATTGTAAAGTTTAACTTATTCATGGCAGTCTTCTCCTCCAATGAGAACTAACAGCTGCAACTGGATCTTCAGTGAGTTTATAAATGAATCATTTGTGCATGAATCTTTCAGAGTTTTATAAACTTAATCACTGATTCATTTAATAGCTTTAAACGAAAAGCTTTTTTTATTCCTTAAGAACAAAAAAATTATAAACAAAGCAATTTTATGATATTTACTGAACAATGAAATCCGAATTGTTAGATTGTAAACATAAATTGTAATTTGAAGAAAAAAAGAGGGGGGGGGGGGTAATTTAATTATGACTCGTGCCTGGAATTCGGGGCCGGCCTACTCTCACGTTGTCCTGAGACCCCGGCCTGGATATGTGCCCAAGGTTCCTACCACACCGTTTAAGGACCAGGTAGTGAGCCTGCAAGCGCTGCCCCCGGAGGAGGCAGACCCAGCCGTTTCATTACTTTGTCCAGTTCACGCTTTTGCAAATTTATCTGGACCGCACTCATAGGTTCAGATCTTCTGAGCAGCTCCTAGTCTGTTATGGTGGTCGGCAGAAGGGAAGTGCCGTATCTAAAAAAGGTTGGCCCATTGGATAGTGAATGCCATCTCCCTCGCTTACCAGAGCCAGGGCAAGCCGTGTCCCCCAGGGGTTCGAGCACACTCTACTCGGAACATCGCATCTTCTTGGGTGCAAGCACACGGCGCCTTTCTAACAGACATCTGCAGAGCTGCGGGCTGGGCGACACCTAACACATTTGCAAGATTTTACAAGCTGCGAGTGGAGCTGGTTTCCTCAAGGGTATTAGGTAACTCTAGGTGATTCGGGAAACAACTCAGTAAAGGTGTAGAAATACACTTGCTGTGCCATTCTCCCTATCACGGAGATACATGCGTTTATTCACTCTTATTCACCCCACTGGCTAACACTGCAGAGATTCCTCCGAGGCCCCCAGCATCTGACTCAGCAGAGGAGTCAGATGCTGCCCCGTTACGTTGTAGGTCTGCCCGCTGGTCAGCCCGCATTCTGGGTATAGGTGCCTGCTTTGTGCGATCCCCACTAGGCGATCCCATATGCTTATACTGCCGGTGCATTCCCCCCTCACAGGCGGACCCGTGTCTTCCCTTACCGCTAACCATCTTATATTCATATGCGTACTCCCTCTTCTCAGGGCTAGTCCATATGCTCTCTTGCCACCAGTCTCCCTACTTGGGTAGCAGGTGGCCTCCGCAGCGTCCTCCCTATCGGGACTGCACGCTTCCCAACGTACTGTCTGATAAAATTCCTAGAAATTATCTAGAGGCATCCGGACTCCTGAGGGCCAGGGAACACATTGGAAGACCATGCCTCTGGTGACGCAGGTGCGCTCATGCTCTCTCTTGCCTGGCCAACCTCTCATCGGGGGCAAAAGTAAGGTTCAATCATTATGGCATTTTCCATAAATTTCCCCATAGTGGAAGTTTTTTCACATAGCATTAAAGTTCCCCTCTCAAAGGGGACACTTCGGTTACTAAGGTAACCCTCGTTCCCCAAGGGGGGGAATGGAAATGCTATGTTCTTTCGCCATAATGATTGCCCCATAGCTGTTAAGGTGAAAGTCTCCTCCGCTAAAAAATTATGCTTTGGCTTGGCTCACACTGTGCTCTTATAGCCAAATTAATTGCAACGAGCATCAGGTGCACAAGCTGAAGCTGCCAACTCATTGGCATTTCATTGGCCCGTTTACATACTCTTTCAGATGATTGGCTTTCTGAATTAAATCCTGATAGTGGAAGTTTTTCCACACAGCATTTCCGTTCCCCCCCTTGGGGAACGAGGGTTACTCCTCTCCATTAATAGCTGATGTGTGGTGAGTGTATTGTCGCCGCTGTCCTGTGGCTGCCGTGCATTATCCAAGTGGATGCTGCACACTGGTGGTGGTATGGAGAGACCCCCCCCCCCCATTATTGTGAAGAGCTTTGGGTTTATGGCCATACACAATAAACGCGCTATATAAATACACATTACATTACTATATGTCTTTTGAGGTCACCTTAGGAAAGCCCTTAAATTTGATTCATTAAACTACTTGATGATCGCAAGATATAAACTCAGAATTAAGTGATACTCAGAATTGCAAGAAAAAAGACAGATTTGTGAGGTTTAAAGTCTAAATTGCAGGGAATAATTTTCTTCTTCAGTGTAGATCTCACAATTCTGATCTTTTCTGCCATTCTTAGTTTACATCTCACAATTCTGACTTTTTTTTCTAACTTCTGAATTGCAAGAGAAAAAGTACAGGCGCATAATTATGATGATCATAATCGCTAGATAAAAATTTATTTGTAACCCTGTATTTTTCGTTCCATACTAAGCTTGTATTTTACAATTATGTGTTTACATTTTATAATTCTAAGTTTTATCTCCAAACTGCAAGGGAAAAAAAGTCAGAATTGTGAGATTCTAAAAACATTTTGTGTTTATACCCGGCAATTCTGACTTTATACCTCACAAATCAGCCATTTTGTTTTGCAATTCTGAGAATCAAACAGTTTCGAGAGTCTACAATCTTACAATCGAGAGTTTAAAATCAAACAGTTTCAAAAGTTTACATCTTGCAACTTTGACTATTTCTTCAGATGAAACTCAATAGTTTAATGAATCAAATTAGAGTATTTTCCACAATGAGAGCTATCATATGAACTCAGAAGACTTGTCATATTGTGCATGAATCACTTTAATAGTGATTCAACTGAATCAACATTGAACCACTTTGAGCTGAATAATGACACTTGTCTTTTTAGAGCTTTATACAGCTAAAATTGTATGCAAAGATCTTTAAACTGAAGGACTTTCCAACATTAATACTGCTCTTTTCATATTTAAAACAATGAAGCTGCTTTTGGAATTATATAAATAAAGTGCTATAAAAAAAAAAAACGCCACGATTTATTCACTTTCATTACATGGAAAAAAGAGTGTCCAGAATATTCCTCGGAAGAAAGAGCGTCAAGCTGCTCTGGAACGACATGAGAGCTAACTTTTCATTTAATACGAAACAACAAAAGGGTGCGAGGAAACTACCGTAACAAGCCAATAAAAAGTCGAGCACCGCATTTCCTCGTCAAAGTTATTTTTTGTTATTTGCGAGGGTGCTTTTTTATGGTGCTGCTAAAACATCTCTAAAAAGCTGCAAGCAATTTGAAGCGCCCATAAATCCAGTTTAATTGTTTTAAAATGGCCTGTAAATTCAAGCATGTTTTGTTGATTTCTGATGTACAGAGCCACCCGAGCCCAATGATATCATGGTGAACAGCGTCGGGTTTTGCCTTCCTGTTTTAATTGGAGCTTAATGTACTCATGCTATCAGCGAGGAAACCGCTTCAGACGTTCCCTTTTGATGCACCATGTGTCAGAATAATGAGCTCTGGATGTAATTTAAGCCTCATATTAGTGCTTTTAAAAGCTAGGATTAATGTTTGCGTCCTAAAAATAAATTTTAAGCATAAGAAATTGTCATTTGTTTTTAGGAATGCTTATGTGTATTAATTAACTAAAAAGAATTGGCTCGTAAGAGTCATTTGAGACAAGAATTAATATGCCAATGTGCATTTGATTCACTAAAAATAAACCAGCTCATTAGAGTTATAGGTTTCTGAATCAGACTTCTCTCGTTAATCACTTAAGAATCAGATCACACTGGATGTATCTGAATCACTATAAAGAACCAACTCATAAAAGGAGTCATTTGTTTGTGAATCAGACTATTCTGTTTTTGATTCACTAAAATAAATAGCCTCAAAGGAGTCATTTGTTTGTGACTCAGACTATACTGGGTGTTTGACTCACTAAAAATGAATAGCTTCATAGGAGTCATTTGTTTGTAAATCGGACTATACTGGATGTTTAATTCACTAAAAATGAATAGCTTTATAGGAGTCATTTGTTTGTGAATCAGACTACACTGGGTGTTTGATTTACTGAAAATGAATAGCTTCATAGAAGTCATTTGTTTATGAATCAGATTATTCTGTGTTTTTGATTTACTAAAAATGAATAGCTTCATAGGAGTCATTTGTGTATAAATCAGACTACACTGGGTGTTTGATTGACTGAAAATGAATAGCTTCATAGGAGTCATTTGTTTATGAATCAGATTATTCTGTGTTTTTGATTCACTTAAAATGAATAGCTTCATAGGAGTCATTTGTTTGTAAATCAGACTATACTGGGTGCTTAATTCACTAAAAATAAATAGCTTAATAGAAAAAGTCATTTGTTTGTGAATCAGAATAGTTGCCTGCATGTATCTGTTAAATTAAAAGGTAATAGCTCATAGAGTCATTTGTTCATGAATGAGAGTACAGTAATTTCCGATTTGATCTCTATTTGATTCACTACCAAGAACTGATTCACAAAAAATCTTTCTTTTTTTTCAGGAATCTACTATAGTGTTTGTGAATCAGAATAGCTGCCTGCATGTATTTGATAAACAGATAACAATACAAGGTACTTGAGTTATCAAATTAAATTGTGTGTGTGTGTGTGTGTGTGTGTGTGTGTGTGTGTGTGTGTGTGTGTGTGTGTTTACGTGTTTTTGTGACATATCAGGACACAAATCTGTATAATGACATGGGTATGGTACAGGTATTACAAAAAGCAGGTGAAATACCTTTGAGAAATTTCTCAAAAAGCTTATAAATCCTTATAAATACAGTTTGAACAGTATAGAATGAATGGAAACCTATGTAATGTACCCACTTTTCACAAAAACAAACACTAATACCAATTCAGTTTTTATTTATTTATTTAAATGTTAATTGCTATTTATTGTATTTGTCATGTCAAAAAAAATTAGCCACTCGTAATATACTGCATCTGCTAAAAGTGCCGTTTTTCAGCTCTAGCTTTATCTGCACGTGGCCTATGGAGTTAACTTGAATTAATAACATTTAATGTGAGTCATACTTCTTCTCCAGAGCACATTTAAATTCAAGAGATATGATTTGCTGTTCCACCCTTAATGGACTTTGATTGTGTTCTGCTGCTCTGAGTCACAAACACAAACCGAAGCGAACGAGGGCAGCGCGTCTAGTTTCATTCAGAATATTAAATCTTTTTGAACACAATACTAAAAGCAGTGTCAGCTCAGATCCCGTTTTTTTTTTTTTGTAACGTGACACAAAGTGCGTGTTTTAGCAGAAGGAAATGGCCTAAGCCTTCTCTTTTCAGATAACAGAGGTAATTACTGTGGTTTGGACAAGACCAGCACTGTTGGGCAAATTTAGCGCATAAAACAGGCAGATTAGAATACACTCAAAGCAATAGTGGGATTTGAGATTACAGGTGGTCTCGCACATAACCGCTTTATTTCAAGAGGCATTGTTTCATGAAGTATTCTGAGAGTGGATTCGTTTGAGGAAAGAGGTTGCTTGCAACCCATTCTTCTCTTTTGACATAATTAGGACTTTTTATTATCCCTTTTGGGTCTCCAAATTCTTCTTTTCATGCTTAAAACAAGCTTTTTGGAGGCATCAATATTTATTAGTTTTTTTTAAAGCATTAAATTGCACCCAGAGCTCATTATTTTAACACTTGGCGCATCAAAAGAGAACATCTGAAGCGTTTTCTCAATGACAGCATCAGTATATTAAGCTCCAATTGAAGCAGGAAAGCGAAATTTAGCCCTGCACAAGCAGACAACTAAGATTCTTGAAGCAAATGACTCCTATGAGCTGGTTCTTTATAGTGAGTCAAAAACATATAGGCAAATAGTGATTCATTCTCAAACAAATGACTTATACGAGTCAGTTAACGTTTTTGTGTGAATCGAATATTTGATATAAGATACAATATAAGGTCCCTGAAATGGAAGATTTGTTTTAATTGATCAAATGCAGGCAACCAGTGTGTTCTGATTCACAACCCAAATTACTCTTAAAAAAAATTAAGATTTTGGTTCTTCGTAGTGAATCAAACAAGATGCTGTATTAATATCACACCATGCATTTTGGAATTCTAAACATAGATTTCTATCATTGTAAGCACACCGGGATTGTTCATATTTCTGCTGCACCATCTGAATAGTTTCATTTGAAATAACATGTGAATGTGTGCGTCTGGTGTGGGATACTTCCAACTGTCATGTGTGTGTCGTGTCGTGGTGCTGAGCGGCGTATCTGGTGTGCGACACACTTTAGACACTACTGTATTTTCAATCACAAACAAGTGAATCTAATGATCTTGTTCTTTTTAATTGATCAAATACCTCCAGGCAACTATTCTGATTCACAACAAATGACTCTTATGAAGCATTTTTTTAAACACCCAGTATAATTTGATTCACAAACAAATTCCTGCTGTGATGAGGCTATTCATTTAGTGAATAAAATACATGCAGGTGTGTAGATTACTGAAAAAAAGATGTGAATGGTTCTTTATAGTGAATCAAATAGATTCCCAAACAAATGACTCTAATTAGCTGTTCTTTTAAAGAAATTAAACTGGTTGGCATGTATTTTCAGGAAAAAAAAAGGTTTTATGGGCAGCACGGTGGCGCAGTGAGTAGCGCTCTCGCCTCACAGCAAGATGGTCGCTGAGCCTCGGCTGGGTTAGTTGGCATTTCTGTGTGGAGTTTGCATGTTCTCCTCGTGTTCGCGTGAGTTTCCTCCAGGTGCTCCAGTTTCCCCCACAGTCCAAAGACATGCGCTATAGGAGAATTGGGTAAACAAAATTGCCAGTAGTGTATGGGTGTTTGCCAGTGATGGATTGCAGCTGGAAGGGCATCCGCTGCGTAAAACATATGCCGATAAGTTGGCGGTTTATTCCGCTGTGGCAACCCCAGATTAATAATAATAATAATAATACATTTTTATTTTTAGGCGCCTTTCAAAGCACTCAAGGACACTTTACTGCAAATCACAAGCACATAATAAAAATACAAGCAGTAAAAACAACAAGCAGCATAATATTAAACCAGCTAATCATTAAAAGCTATCCTAAACAAAAACGTTTTTATCTGAGATTTAAAATTGGAAATGGAGATGGAGTCCATCTGGCGAGTGTGCAAAGGCAGGGAATTCCATAACTTTGGTGCTGTACAACTAAAATCCCTGCCACCAAATGAGTTCATCTTAAAGTTTGGGACAGATAACAGTTCAGCAGAAGATGCTCTCAGTGAGCGCAAAGGAGTGTACAAGTGAAGCAGATCAAAAAAGATAGTGAGGGACCAGGTTATGAAGAGCTTTTTATGTTAAGAGGAGGATTTTGTATTATATACAAAAGTGAACAGGGAGCCAGTTCAGGTGAAAGAGAATTAGAGTTATGTGATCAGAAGTACGCGAGCAGGTAACTATCCTGGCCACTGAATTCTGAATTAACTGTAGTCTATGAAGTTGCTTATCAGGGATGCCATATAGGAGAGAGTTACAGTAATCAATTTGTGATGTAACCAAAGCATAAACAAGCACTTCAGTACTTTGTTGAGATAGTGAAGAGCGAAGTCTTGCAATGTTACGCAAATGAAAAAAGGCAGAACGTGAGATATTACTAATATGAGAACCAAACGAGAGCATGCCACCCAGTATAACCCCAAGACTTTTCACGGGGGTTGAGAAATTGACTGGGGAGTTATCAATAAACGGTAAAGGATTGAGCTTTGGATAAAACAGACTTAGAGCCCATCAGAAGAGCTTCAGTTTTACTGGCATTTAACTTTAAGAACTTATTAGTCATCCATATATTAATCTCATGTAAACATTTGATAAGGTCAAAAGGGGGGTGGGATGTTGTAGGTTTTGTGGAGATATAAACTTGGGTATCATCTGCATAAAAATTAAAATGTATGCCAAATGAATAAGTAAAGGCACTAAGCCAAAAAAAATGAATGAATGAATGAATGAATGAAAAAGTTTTTGTATATGTTATAGTTTCATAATATTTAATCCACTAAAAAACAAACCGATTCATAAGAGTCATTAATTTCAGGAATCAAAATATCTACATGCATTTGTGTGTCTGCAAAATTACCTGGCTCATAGGAGTCTTTTTTTTGCGAATCTGACTACCTAGATAGCATACAAATGTAGGCCACTTTAGGCAGTTATGCGGCACTGGTGTTATTCTTTCGGCCCAGACAAAATTAATGTGAGGCTGTAGTGGCCCACCTGTACAATGGCAAAGGGGGGCCAAAGATTCAAATTCATACATGGGCCATTTTTGCACTTACGGCAAAATGTACTCTGAATGTGAGCCTAATGTGGCCCATGTGGAAAACTATAAATTTGGCCCAAATGATGGAGGACAAATGTGGGCCACAGTTGGCAAAAATGTGGCATAGTCATTTAAGGGTAATCTGGGTCTAAACCTAAAGTGGCTCACACGTGTAAGTGCAAATGTGGCCCAGTTATCTTAATACATAAAATAACCACTGCCACTTTTGGCAAATATTAGGCATAATAAGCCCTGGTTATTGTGGCTGTGAGCCTAATGTGGCCCAGAGAAAATATGGCAAATGTGGCCCAGTTATTTTAAAACAAATGTGGGCCAGTTTGGCAAATATTCGGCAAAGAAAGCTATGGCTAATGTGAATTTCAGGCTATAGTGGCCAAGATAAGATATGTCAAATGTGGCCCAGTTATCCTAAAACAAATGTGGGCCACTTTTGGCAAATCTGGCTAATATGGCTGTAAGCCTAAAGCGGCTCAGAGAAGATATGGCAAATGTGGCCCAGTTATCTTAAAACATATGTAGACCACATAGACTAAAGTCACCATCATGGAGAAAAGTGTTTGCTTTAGTTGGGCTCATAGCTCATAGTTTTGGGCTGCTGTAAGTTTTAAGAACTTGAAAAGTGTATTCGTTACAGCAAACAAGCCAAGTAAAAAAAAAAAAAAACATCCAAGTGAGGCACAACTTGTGATGAAATAATATAATTCACTTATGTAACCAATGTTTCATCCATTATTAGAAGTAACGTAATAACATGCTAGCACATGCCACAGAATTATGAAGGTTTATAAGCAAAAAAAATTATATTAAACTTCTGCTCACAAAGACATCAATAATCAACGTACATATAAACCTCAACAACGGTGATAATTAACAAAATGAACAAAACTTACAAACATCACAAACAGGAGACTAAAAGTGACAAAATCAACAACGTCAACATATACAGCAGAAACAAAAGCAAATAATGAAAACTGTAGCATCAATAAGCTATAGAATGTATTCATATTGCAATGCATGCTGGGATTTTTGTACTTTGCCACACCCAGCAAGTGTAAGGTGCAGGCCAGATCTGGGGCAGAATAAAAGCAAATTGTGGCCCAGAATAGGGTCAGTTCTGGTTAATTTGCTTGAATTCTGGCTAATTCTAGCATTAAACAACCTGTAATTTATGTGGCTCCTTGTTCTTTCACATTGACCGATAGCAATTCGCCTGCATACAAAGGAAGGAGCACAGCTTACGGACGGGACTACTAACATTAAACTAATCCAGCTGGATGTAAAATAGCCTAGTTCAGTGGTGGGCAAACTTTTTAGACCAGAGGGCCACATCAAGTTTTGCAAACCAAGTGAATGGCCACATGTCAAATCTTTCAAAAAATAACTTTTATTTATAGTGGCAGTATGCATGGAATAATATGTAATATCGTACAGAATCATGTTACATTAACACAAAACAGATTTTTTAATAGTTATTATTAAGTCAAATTTACAAGTCAAATTAGTTTGCACTGCTATTTACATTTACTTATTAACCATCATAAAACAATAAAGTATAATAATACTATCAATAATAATAATAATGTAATAATTTTTTACAGTGGAGAATAGAAAAGATGTTGTCTTATAGAAAAAATCCTACAAACACATTAAAAATAATTCTTAAAGTTAACTATTCAGTCAAATGTACATTAATCTAATATGCACTGCTTTTAGAATATACAGATCAATCATCATAACACTTGATGAAACCCCAAATCTTTGATAAAATAACTTTTTAAAGTGGATGTATGCATGAAAACATATATTCTATGACAAAAATTACACATTTAACCAGCAATTATATTATAATTTGAGTCAAATTCACAACAATCACATTTGAGCTTGTATTAATATGCTCATAAAACTATGAGATAAAAAAGAATAAACTGAGGGTGTACTCACACTATGTACAGTTGCCTTGAACCGGGCCTAGGCACGCTTGTCCCCCTTCTGTCTCCCCCTACCGGCCGCACTCACATTACGTTCGGGCGTGAGCACGCCTATGTCATCGATGATGTGATGTTCAGTTTAAGAAGTGATCTCGAAAAAAAAAAAAAAAAAGGCATTTTGCGCGAAAGTGCATTTTAATATCCGAGAGTGTGTTTTAATTTTACTGTTTGCGCTAACTGTACCACGTGCAATACTGCCATCAAATGGCGTTCACTTGTATAGCATCATTAATTTACTAATTCTGAAACCAAACTGTTACTCAGAAGCAGCATTTTAAAAACTCCCTCGCGGGCCGGATGAAAGTGTTCAGCTGGCCGCATATGGCCCGCGGGCCGTAGTTTGCCCACCTCTGGCCTAGTTAATCTTGCTTACGAATGGCTTGAATGAGCAGATCCTATGCTGTTGTTACCTTACTGTAACCTACAGTTGCAAACGCTTTGTATAAGACAGATTTTATGCACAAATTCTGCAAATTGGTATAATTTTTTAAATGCTGTTTTATTTAGTCTACGTCAGTTTTACACATTCACCGAACAACGTCTTCTTGTCCAAATTATGGCAGAGTTGACAGTGAGAATGTCATCCGCTGTCCTGTGGCTGTCATGTTTCAGCGACCGCTAGCGAAGCCGTAAATAGCGATACATTGCTTCGAAGGGCTCTTCCAGTGTTCTACTCTGCTGTGAGAAAGGTCTATTGATTCCCAAAGATTGATAATGAGATTGAAATAGCAATTAATCAGCAAATTGGTTATGTTAACCATACTTGATTATGTTATGAGAAAAAAGGATTCATTGGATTTACTACATTTAATTTGTTTGTTTAAATTCAGCCCATATAAACTGTTTGCAACCACTTACCTTAAAAAAAGTTAATCCAATGAATCATTTATTTCAGTGCACCTCAGTTAAAAAAATAAATAAATCAAATAAATATGCAAGAGTATTAACCGCGCATGGTCTTCAGGATAAAATATTTTGCATGGTTATAAAAGAGATTTCACAGTTTTTTCAACTCCAATGCACACAGCAGTTCCACCGAGACCTTTTACTTTCCAAATCGAAACTCCAGAGGACTCGAGGGTCAGAGGAACAAGTGAATGATGACACTTCTCAAAAGTGTGGCCAGGGTGAAGCTGCAACCAACAAGAGAGAGGAAATTAATGAGCACTCGGTGGTTCGTGAAGTGTGCTTTTGCGTGGCCTTCTCGATGCAGAGCATGCATCTGTCGTACAACAAGGGGCAAAAGCTTAAGTGTTTATTCCATCAGACATCAGAGAGGATGTTGACATCGCGACAGAGAAATTTTGGAGTACTAGCTGAATAGGGTTGCCAGGTCTTTAATCTTTTTTACATTTGGAAATATTAATAAAAAGACCAAGCAAAATTATATACGATACCTGTCAATAGTTTTGAGTAAATTTTTTTGGAAAGTCTCTTTATGCTCACCAAGGTTGAATTAAATTAGTCAAAATATTGTAGAATACTTGGACAATTTGAAAGATCTATTTTTCTATTTCTATGCTGACAAGGTGATGAAAAAAAATACACTCACAGGCCACTTTTTTAGGTAAACCTTACTAATACTGGTTTGGACCCCCTTTTGCCTTCAGAACTGCCTTAATCCTTTGTGGCATAGATTCAGCAAGGTACTGGAAATATTCCTCCATATTGACATGATAGCATCACTCGGTTGCTGTAAGCTTGTGGGCTGCACATCCATGATGCAAATCTCCCGTCCCACCACATTCTAAAGATGCTCTATTGGATTGAGAGCTGGTGACTGTGGAGGCCATTTGAGTACAGTGAACTCATCATGTTCAAGAAACCAGTCTGAGATGATTCGCGCTTTATGACATGTCGCGTTATCTTGCTGGAAGTAGCCATCAGAAGATGGGTACACTGTGGTCATAAAGGGATGGTGATGGTAAGCAACAGTACTCAGAAAGGCTGTGCTTTTCTAATGGGCCTAAAGTGTGCCAAGAAAATATCCCTCAAACCTTACACCAACACCACCAGCCTAAACCGTTAATACAAGGCAGGCTGGATCCATGTTTTCATGTTGTTGATGCCAAATTCTGACCCCTACCATCTGAATGGTGCAGCAGAATTTAAGACTTATCAGACCAGGCAACGTTTTTTCCAATCTTCTATTGTACAATTTTGGTGAGTCTGTGTTTCCTGTTCTTAGTTGACAGGAGTGGCACCTGGTGTCACCAACTGCCTCAAGGTTAGACATGTTGTGCGTTCAGAGATGCTCTTCTGCATACCTCGGTTGTAACGAGTGGATATTTGAGTTACTGTTGCCTTTCTATCATCTCAAACCAGTCTGGCCATTCTCCTCTGACCTCAGGCATCAACAAAGCAATTGCGCTCACAAAACTGCCGCGCACTGGATATTTTCTCTTTTTCAGACCATTCGCTGTAAGCCCTAGAGATGGTTGTGCATGAAAATCCTAGTAGATCAGCAGTTTCTGAAATACTTCGACCAGCCTGACTGGCACCATTAACCATGCCATGTTTAAAGTAACTTAAATTACCTTTCTTCCCCATTCTAATGCTCGGTTTGAACTGCAGCAGATCGTCTTGACCATGTCTACATGCCTAAATGCATTGAGTTGTTGCCATGTGATTGGCTGAATAGAAATTTGTGTTAACAAGCAGTTGGACAGGTGTACCTATTAAAGTGGCCGGGGAGAGTTTATTGAGCAATATTAAAAATATTAAGAACAGTTTTTTTAGTTTTTTTTTATTGGTAATACATAATTACTATGCATCTTAAATTTGAAGGGAAAAAATTAAGTAGATTATTTTTCATATTTTATTTAAATTTCAGCTAGTTGCAAAGAAAAAAATCTCAGTTCCATGTAGTTAAAAACTAAATGAACAAAAATAAAATTAAAAAAGATATCAACGTTTAACCTATAACTATATACTATATAAACTATAACACATTAAAATGAAAACCAAAAACCAAAATAAAACAAGAAAAACACAAGTTATTGAACAATATAAAAATACATAGACTTGTATCACAACAATAAACATAATTTTAAAATATATTAAAAGTAAAAGAACTATTGTAAATTTCAATAAAAGTTCACAATATTTTTATTTTATTATTATTATTCAATTATTATTGTTATTAATTTTCTATAATAATAATAATAATAATAATTATTATTATTATTATTATCATCATTATTATTATTTTAAGGAATTTCTGGTAAAACTAAATCTTAGTAAAGATATGTATAGGTAAAATAAATAAATTCCTACTATTAATACCCATTAATAATTACTATACTATAATTACTATTAATACCCATTAATAGTAATTAGAATTAAATAAAATAAAAGTCAGCACAAGAATTTCATGTTTAGATAAAAACATTGGTTATACTGAATAACACTATTTCAACATTGTATTATTTTCAAAAACATATTTGAAGTTTCAAGGCAGACACTTCCATTTGCTCTTCTTTCTATGAAAATAATATCACTTTTGTTTATTTAAGCTAATGCAGACACCAAATAGTCTCGTGTTTGATGCACAAATATGAAGACACTTATCTAATATACACATTTGCACCTTGTGTTGTTTATACAGTCAGATACAGTCAGTTGGCAAGTGTTTTGGATCATGCATCATTTTTCTAAATAGCCTGCCATCTAAAGGCAGTTCAAGGCGAGATGGAAAGATTCTTCAGAGAAATGAAGCGTCAAGGCAGTAATGTAAGCGATGTATGGCACTTACAAATCGTGTTGAGCAGATAAAAGCAAGGAAAATTCACTGACAGCACAGAATGTAGACACATCCAAGACCACATCGCCTTCATTTAGTATATTTGATAAATTTTTATGCCAAGATTGCAGTACACCTATTTTATGTGCACTATGGAGACTATATACATTTTGTAAACATTTAGTTTTTTCTGAAATAATGTAACTATTATTCAAAGTTTTAAGGGATTTTACAGACCAGTGATTTACAAAACAACCAAAACATGTCAATAAGAAAAACCTGTCATTTATGAAGAAAACACAATGATCAAAATCAGAAAAACAGCAATGATTTTAGCATGAACAGTTGGATTACAACAAACATTTCTGAAGGTTAACACTGTCAAAAATGAGGAAATCACTAGTCACTCACAGGATATCACTAGTAGTGCTGCATAATATTGGAAAAAACCTGATGTAGCAAGTGGGGCAGGGCCGAGAGCCGACCGTCACCTGTGTGCGCCACCTGTCTCGAGTCTCACGGCGGAGCTCTGGATCATATAAGGAGGAGAAACAGCTTGTGTTTTGTTTTGCTTTCAGTTTGGTGGTAATCTCCATGAGTACTACCTGTTTGTTTTTTGTTTTCATTTTTAAAATCATTTTAAAGTTTGTCGGTTCTCCTTCTTCCTGAGGGCAAGGGAGCCATCAGACAAAATCCGGGGACTGTAATCTTCAGTAGGTATGGCACTAAAACTTTAATGGTGGATCTTGAAGAATCTCCTCTTCCACCCCTACTCCTCCCCTTCTCTGACAGGGCGGCACGGTGGCCCAGTGGTTAGCGCTGTTGCTTCACAGCAACAACGCCACTGGTTTGGCCCTCTCCGAGCCGGTCTGTGTTTCTGTGCGGAGTTTGCATGTTCTCCCCGTGTTTGGGTGGATTTTTCGAGTTTCCTCCCATTGTCCAAAGACATACACCATAAGCAAATTGACTACTTCAAAATAGCATCCTAAAGCCGAAGTCACACTAGAGTTTGAGCTTGCAAAATTCTGTCGTACGGCGCTGCGAAAAGGGGCTGGATTAAACAAGATGAATAGACATTAAAAAAAGCGAGCGATTGCTCCATGTTTTAAATTTCTGTTCAGAGTGGTCATGTTTTGATCCTGGATTGGTGTCACGCAGTCAAGTGATGCTATTTCGCAGGTCAGAGTTCACCAAGCTTGAACTTTGCATCGCAGCAACCTGCAAAACTCAGATGCATAACCCTGCGTTTCAGGTCTGACGCATTCGCGTGCGTATAAATAGAAGTCTATGGGGAGAAAAAGCCCAGTGTGACAGCGGCTTAAGGCAACTCTTAATGAAGTTTATTTATTTATAAACTAATTTGTTTATTTATAAACTAATTTCAAGAGAATCACGTGCTTAGGATTGCTAGCGGCTGGACCCACATTATCCAATTCACTATGCATCAATCAGATGATCCCTAAACTACTACAAATACCCCGGGTTTCACATCACCGCTATCTTCACTTTGAAGACAGCTCGGCTCGCATCAGCTGCTACTGCTACAACAACAACAACAACAACAACAACAACAAACAACAATACTACTACTTCAAAAAACAACTACTCTCCAACTATAACTCCAACAACAAGTTCTACAACAACTTCAACAGCAACATCAAAACCTTCAACTTTAAGTGCCTCACACAATGCATCTGCTGTGTCTTCAACCCAATTCTCTATCAAGAGCACAGTCTACAAACTCCGCCTAAACTCGTAAGACGCCGGCGATTCAAACCATTGCAATGAAGCCAAACTCTCACCGTTCTCCAAGCGGTGCACTGCGGTAATGTACATAGCATACTTCAAAGGGAAGCCTCACAAAAAATAACCTCTCTCCAACAAAGACTAAACTTTTCTTGAAAGACTAGCACGAATAGAATGATTTCCAAAATGAAGGCAATCCAATCCACAAAACATTAGTCCACAGCATATTCATACGTTGACAATCATTCATGGGATGAACTGTTATTATCCAAACTACTCGCTGGATTGCGTTCAGTAGCGTCTCCAGTCATAACAGTAGTAATCCTGGTCTAGAAAATGGCCGCCGCCTTTTGATTGACAATCAATTGAGCCAATAGCTGAAAAGAGAAGCGCCACTATCCAATGAGTTTTAATTATTTAGGATTCTGAAAGTGTGCTCTAATCTTTATCAGTGTTTTGTGTTTTAGAATATATGCAGCAGTTAAAAACTTCTCTTTTACTCCTGTTTGTATAATGTCAAATAGGAGTAAGCGATGACCTCGAAATTTGGAAAACTGAAGTTGGTCGTAATTTTGATCTCCACTGTGTAATGAATATTTAGTGAAGTTTTTATTTGGAGCGACATTTTGCCTCTCCAAATTTGATGAATCAACAAAATTTTTAAAAAGTCAACATGAAATATGCCCTTTCTAAAAAACACACATAAATGAGCTTTGTTAACATTGTTATACCCTAAAAACGAAACTAAAATATGCACAAGTGCTTCATCATTTAAATCTAAATTCTGTAGGAGACCAAACAAAGTAGCACAACCACAGGGAGCAGCAGAATAATCCATCTCAATGAAGCATGGAATCATACAGAAACAGACAAAAAGACTGGATGGAAGACTAATCAAACCTGCAAACCAAAACAGACATGGTTAAATGTGTATTGGATATCAGATGGAGAATAGACTTTTAATTAAATCCGGATTGTGGGCGCTCGGCAGAATCCCAAAGGCACGGTCTTGTTCCTAAAGACAAAAAAAAATAAATTCAAATTTATTGTGCAATTAATTCACATCAGTATTGGGTTGGCTCAGCGTCGGAATGTTATATGATAATATGTCACTGAATCTTTTGCAGGAATGCCAAGAGTCCTCGTTTGCCAAATTTTTTCTCCATGGCAACTGGAGACAGTATCCTGATTAAGCTTTTGTGCATAAATCGACCAAATAATGATGCTAAAAAGTACTTTGTCATAATTGGACAGTTTTGCCGGCTCATCCAATATATATGCAAATTGTGCTGTGTTTGAGTGGATATTAATTTGGTCGAATGAAACGAAATATGTCTTGCGCTTCACAGCTAATATATGCCAAATTGACACTTGGCCTTTTATTTTTAAGTGAGAAATGTTTGTGTACTGGCCGCCGGCAAGACAGCTGTCACTTTTCTTTTTTTTTTGTGGTAAGAACTCAAACATTGAGTAAAATGTAATATAAATAAAATCACACTAAAGTATGAAAAGCAGCTAGTTTGACAGTTAAAAGTGCATTTAGCTAATTCTTTTGATTAAAATCATGCAATTAGTAGAAACACGAAGTCTCTTTTGTAAAACACTTTTGTAAAAGGAACTATTTTTTTTCCTCCATTCATACACATCTGCAGCTGCATGGTCAGAACAGCAGAAACCGTTACTAATTCACCAATGTCACTTTAGAACTAGCATTTGAAAGATTGTCTAGCGTGCTGCCTAAAATGATGACGAAATGCTCACATTTTAAGATTACAAGGCTGAGCGGCATGAAATGTCATCAGTACATACTATGGTATAAATACAGCACTACAAAATACAAAAGAGAGAGATCAGAGCTTAGAGTGTCACTTTCCTGCTCAATAATGATCAACCGTCTTTGCTCTGCTCAGTATGGTACGCTGATGGCTGCCAATGTGCTGAATCAGTGCGCTGAAATTACGAATATTTAAAGTAGGCACTATCCCTATAAATAAGCTGCATAGTTGCAATATAAACAACTACCTCCTCGCCTAAAAAAGCCTCAAATGTACATTATGTTGTCTAACAGCTGCAATATTTGTCAAACTGTAGTTCTCAGGTTGCCACTCCTGTATAATTGTAATACACAAGGGTGAAAAGGCTGTACCAGTGCTAATATTACTTTAATATCTCATGGCTATCAGCCAATCAGAATCGAGAACTAGACAGAATTGTTGTATTTATATATATACACAAGTTCTTCACTCATTATAGCAAGTTTTGGACTTTTTTTTCTAAAAAATGTAATGTTATTAGAGTAACATAAATTCTGACTTTTTTATCAAAATTCTAAGTTTAAATCTCACAGTACTTCTACAAATTTCATATCTAATAATTCCAACTTTTATTCTCAGAATTGCAAATTCAACTTCTTAGTAAATAATATTACACTACTCTAAATCATGATCTTGTAATATCTTGATTTATAGTTTTGAATTTGCAGGTTAAAATCTTGCAATTCTTACTTTTTCTCAGAACTGTCAGCAATTTTAGTTAGAATTTTTCATTTTTAAATCAGAATTACCAAAGAGAAAAAAAAATGAATTCTGAGTTTATATCTTGCAATTCGGACTACTTTCTTAGTAGTACTTTTCTACAAGTCTAAACAATAAAAAAAAAAATTATAAAAAAAAAGTGAAAACTGAGGTTTACATTTATTTATTTAGCTGAGGCTTTTACCCAAAGCGACTTACAAGTCAAGACAAAGGAAGCACCTCAAGTCAATGCAAGTGAGCTAATAGAGGCAAATTACCTCCAGGCAGCACAAATTATGCAAAATACTACGTGTTTACCGCGAACATGTGGAATTTGCCCCAATCGTGACTAAACTCAAGCTGTAAATTTGTGTAAAGGGTAAAACAAACTGTAGTGAGTGACGTGGTGCTCTGCATTTGATGTGAATCTGCCAGACAAATAGCACAACATTTACAGAAACATAGAGTGTTGATAAAAAAAGTGTCTGGTGCATATGGAGAGAAGAAAGTGTGTCCTACATAAATAGATATATATTTTAAAAGATATATTTTCATGGCAAAAAACAGCCTTACATAATCATAAAGTAAAAAAAATATATATATTTTTGAAGATACTAGTATTCAGCTTTTGCAATTGAAAGGCTTAGTAAATTAAAGTTAGTAAGTATGGTAGTAAGGCAAGTCATTCAATAATTGGTTTGTTCTGTAGACAATCAAAGAAAAAAAATATTGCTAAAGGGGCCTAGTAATATTGAAATTAAAATGGTTACAAAAATGTATCTAGCTGAAATAAAACAAATAAGATTTCTCCAGAAAAAAAATATAATAGAAAATGCTGTGAAAAGTGCCTTGCTCTGTTAAACATAATTTGGGAAATATTTGAAAAAGAAAAAAGAAAAACCCACAGGAGGGCTAATCATTTTAACTTCAACTGTATATGTCGACATGGCAGTTTTCTAATCATAACTTTTACACATGCAACAATTGAACAGAGAAACTTGTCAACACCCAACCATTTTACATTGCAACCATCTTCAAAAAACAACAAAAAAAAGGGCCAGTTACAAATTCACATCCTGGTGCTTTTCACAGATAATTGAAAATCTCAACCTAATTGACTGGCTTACACAGAGTCTCTTCAGCTAAATAAACACTCCTACAATACTTTTCTGAAGTTCACGAGCAATCATCATTCATTCGTTTCAGATAATGTAAATCCACCTACATTAAAAGGAATGGGGAGTTTGCAGATTTTTGGCATCATATCTGAGCCAAAATAACATATACAGATCACGTAATTCTTCACTTTTTGGCCTGACAGTTCTTACTTCTTGTTATGAATGTATGATTATACATCTGGCCCCTCAAGTAAGACGTATATTTCTAAAAGCCCAAATGGGGTCTGTTTTTCTGTATTCTGCTTCATTTTCATTTAACTGTGTGCAGCAATAAAAGCAATTTCTTCCAGCATAAATGATTAAATGTTTCCTTTCATAATCTATTGAATTTGGCCTAATGCAGCGACGGAAAAAAAATAAACAAACCCCAATGGAAGCCACTAAGGCACAAAAGTGAAGCTATTGCACGAGAAGCTGTTTTTTTCTATCTTTAACAGCAATTGCTCAGCAAATGGTAATGGTGTTTTGTTTGGGACTTATGATGGCTTTTTTCCCTGATTCGCCTTAATACTTCCTAAATTGTCTTGGAAATGGAAACATTTTGTTATGTGGTCTATTATTCATAAGCCTGCCGCAGTCTTATGGCTCAATAAGGAAACAT
Source organism: Danio tinwini (assembly GCA_903798205.1). NCBI lineage: Eukaryota > Metazoa > Chordata > Actinopteri > Cypriniformes > Danionidae > Danio > Danio tinwini. Next base: position 6,174,059 of record CAIGQZ010033231.1, read on the forward strand.
TTATGGGTGCTTCTTCAGGCATTTTTATGTCTGTTGTGATTATTATTGCAATTATTGCTGATTTCAGTCTATGCCTTTGCATTATTGGATATGTGGGCATTTAAATGGTCTTGAAAACATTTCAGTTTTTTTTGTTTTGCTTGTTAAATAATCAGGCTAGTTTCTGCCATGGGTTACAATAATAATAAAAAAACAACATAAAGCTGCAGAAATCCAGAAATGCAGAAATTTTATTTTTGCACAATTGCAAGTTGCCACTTTTTTTCTACTTTAAATATATTTATGGTTTATCATGCAGTTCTGAGTTAATATCTCACAATTATGACATTGCAAAATCCAATCAGATTTGTTAGATCATATCTCACAATTTGGTAGTGGACAATGCTGACGTTTTACCCACAGAATATACACTCACCGGCAGTGACAGTATTTTTATTTACTTGTGTGTCAAAAACGGGTTTATAACTGATTAGCAAACTTATATCAATCTATAAATCGACCATAAAAAAGGAAAAGTTTTAATTGCATCACATTTTTGAATAAAAATATATTTAAAAATCTTAACCTCAAAAAGGCAAAGCAAAACATAGTTAATTTTATTTATTGCAAAAATGCTTTAGAAAAAATGCTTCTATTATATATCTTTCTCTGTTATTTTTATTAGAAACAATACATCATTTGAGATGTGACAGAAATGAAATCTGTTAATTCCTGTCAATGACAGTCTATAAATTAAAATAGTAAAAATGTAAAAACGTTGATTTTACTTATATAAAAAAAGTGCCTTTAGTTGAAGAAATGCCCATAAACAGTTGAAATCAACTGCACAATGATGCTTTGTGCATTTCAATAAAATCTGACATGCATTGTGCTGGTTTCATTTTAATATGAATTAAGGATCAGTGCAGGTTCTTCATCATTGAGCAATAACATGATGAGAAAGACAGATTTCCCTGACTTCATGGCCAGCTCTCTTGCGGGCGCACACACGCACCACACGCACACGCACACTCACACGCACACACACTATCGGTTACAGAAAAACTATTTCAGCCAAGCACTAGTGTATTGATTCAAATAATGGAATGGAATGGAATGTTGCATCCAATTATTTTCCTTAATGCCATAAAGTAAAGTATGGTAAAGGATTTTGCAGCACACAGGACAATTTGTTCTTGCATTGAGACATATTTAGACTTAGAATGTTTTTTTTACAGTTTTCAATGAATTTATATGAGATATTGCGATAGACAGGAGCAGATTTTAAATGTTTTTTTAATTTAGATTATTTATTTAGTGTGTGTGTGTGTGTGTGTGTGTGTGTGTGTGTGTGTGTGTGTGAATTTTAAGTTTTTTAAAGTGTGTTAAAAGTCACAAAGTCTGATGAAAACTATAACAACAACAAAACAAACAAACAAAACATTTGTTCAAAAGGACATAAACAGGGAACAAGAGTTTAGATGTGATCTAAAGCATGAATATATTAAGCCTAAAGCTGGATTTATACTTTCGCCTGGCGCCACATCACGCACCTCCGCTGATTGCGCGCGCACCTCGTGAAACAGACGAGGCTTTTGTACTTGCCGCATTCGCCGTTGTGATATTCTTTAAAACGACAGGGGGTGGTCAAAAGTAACTGACCGTAAAGTCAGACAGATAAACAGAGAAGTAGGAAGTTTCCGGAACTATGTCATGTCATTAATAGAGTGGAGGAACTATGACGTCACCTTGTAGGCCAATCGGCTGCTAGCATAAAACTGGTTCCCTCGATAAAATCCCCATAAAATTTTCCCATAGGCTTTTCAAAAATTGCTAATAATAAGCTCTGTGTTCAAACACTGTTCATTATACTTACACGTTTTGTCCAACCGGATAATCCTCACACGAAAACATAACTTTTAGCACTTTTGGATAATGGAATGGAAAAGCTAACATTAGGCTATAAACGAACTACAGCTTCTGGGGCGCTCGCCTGTGACGTCAGCACCACACTGCTAACGACAACCTTTCAAGCTTATTTTTTTAGAAATTTGGTCCACGACAAAAATTTAATCTCTCTGTTTATTATACTATAATCCACGCTAAATATTATAAACACATGAATACACAGAAACACATATACCTACGTGCCCTTTGGATAGTTTTTTACGTGGGAAATGCATTTTGTTTTGTTTTATGGTTGTTGTAAAAGTTTTAAAACTGTATATATAAATGTGCCTACATAGTATTATCATAAGACATGTTTAAATAAGTGTATCGCTCGTGTGCATACAGCCCGCTTAGTAACAGATGACATAAATGAGGCGTGAGGGACAAGTCTATCAAATGCCTGCCATCATTGACACAGAACAACATTTAATATTCTTTTTTTGTCACGAAGTATAGCGAAAAGCAGTCCATACTGTCACATATGCTATACATTTTAAGGAGTGTAAATATTGCCGTTATGACAGAGTTAAACGTGTTCAGATGAAGAAAAAAGCAGACGAAAAATCCTTTGATCAAATGAAATGACAGTTAATATGTATTTATTTTTTTTACACATTTATTCACACGTTTGCATTACTGAGAGCAGGAAAGAGACCGGCTGCACTGGTAAGCAAGTATCTTCATAATATTGTTTAATTAAAATAAATGATCAACAAATAAATCTGTCTTGGCAGTCTTTACAAGTGAAGGCATTATCTACATGATTGTATCTACATTATGTCGTAGAATAAAACGTGAAAGTATTTTGAGTATGTGTTAGCCACCGACCTAATTTAAGCGATTTAACTGAAATCCCATTAAAAAAAACCATTGACTTTGGGACGAGGGAACCGGAACTGCTAAAATGCTAACTCGCTTCCGGGTTTTTGCATACAAATTGACATCATAGTTCCTCCACTCTATATCATTCAATATTTTTATACTAATATTTTTTATTGTTTTTATCAATTATTTTAATGACTATAAGGATCTTTATAACCATTAAAAAAATTATTAAAAATGGATGCATCACTGGCTTTTGTTCATATCTTAGACAATTTTACCTATTCAAGTTTATTAAAATATTAATGACAACAAAACATGGGTTGCTCTCCAAATATATACTTTTATCAAGGCAAGAATAAAAGCAAAAAAAAGCACACTTACTTAAAAATACAGAATACAGATACAAAAATACAGCCCGTTCCACAATTCACACATTACTGTCTGGCTAGTTTCTGTCCTATACTTATGCTATCACCAATAAAGCCTAGAAAAACAGGGCATCAGTGTAAACCGAAAGGGTCAAATATTCCTTTCCAGTTATCAAAGAAATTATTTGTTCTTCATTATAGTTTAAAATTGTAACATATACATCAGTGTAAAACCTGGTGGAAAAAACATATTTCGGTAATTGTGTACCTGGGTCTCCACTTTTGCCATAGCATCTTTTGACTTTAACAAACTTATCCTTCAGGTTTTTAACAAAACTTTCCTTTTTTTCCCCATGGCTGTTGCAATTTCTAGCCAAGAATTTTTTGCTCATCAGGTTATCTCTATGATCACGGATCATAAAGGTGTCTGAACAGGCGTACCTGTTTCAAACAAAATCTCTTCAAAGTGTTTCATTTAAACTCAAACCAGACGAGGCGTCGCGCACATTGTTCGCTCGGGTCTCAAAAAATGCGCACCACCAGCCGAAATGATGTTGCATGCACCTAAAGCAAACTTCCGCTAACACCGTGATGACGTCACATTCGCCACGCACACTCAAGCGAACTAGCGGATGCATCGAGTATAAAACAGGCTTAAGCTCTTCTGCATTATGAAATATAGTCTGAGTGACATGTCAAAACATTTTCAAAAAACTCAAAACTGAGTAACATGTCAAAAAATGTAAATTATGTAAAAGCTACTTGTAAAAGCTACTACATTGTAAAAAAAATCAAATAATTAACAGATTCCATATTTTTGTTTTGTGTTTTCCATACGTATTTATGGTTGTGCATTGCATTTTGGGATCTTGATCTCTGCTCTGTCAACTCTGCAGTTTAGTAAAATGACCTCTATTGACATTTTAGTAGTTGAAAACAATATATTGTGTAATGAATTTTATCACCAGCAGTGTTGCCCTTGCAGGCTGTTGGAGAGCATTCCCTATCATTTACCCAGACTACAAATCCCACCATGTCCTGCAATCACACACCAGTTTTAGTTCACCTCCTGATTACACACACAGCTGAAGGACATCAGCATTGATTACTTGAACCATACTGTATATACACAACTTGTTTTTGTTATCTTGTTATCTTGCCTTGCCGTGTTCTGACCCTTTGTCTGTTTTTACTGTTTTATGATTGTTTGCCGCCTGCCTCAACCCTTTACTGTTACATCGTTTACTCTTTGGATCATTTACGTATTACTGATCCTGATTTTGACCCTTGTCAGCCAGACTACTTGAATAAAGCTGCATTTGGACTCTATACCCCTGTTGTTACTTTCCAGTTTTGTTTTATATATATAAATAAAACAGAAAAAGTACTGGAAGTTCATTTGTACCACAATTTGCAACACCAATGCAGACAAAATTTCATTTCAAACTAATAAAAATGTCAATAAACGTCATGTTTTCATACCATTCAACATCATAAGTTGTTAAGAGAGAAGATCAAAGCCTCATAAAGCAATTCAAAATCATGAATAAACAAACAATAAAACCATGAACCACAAAATATGGAAAATTGCTAACTTATGTTGTTTTTACAGTGTATGTACTGTACAGTATGTTTCTCTTCTTGATACAGCAAGCCAGTGTGTGTACAGTTTATTCATTTAAAACTGCAATCTTATGACTGTCTAAGGATGCTTTCACATTTGTAGTTCAGTTCATTTGGTCAGAATTCACATGCGGACACAAACTGCCGCTTTTGACTATGAAGCTACAACTGCGCTGGCTGATTGCATCCCTGCTCATAGTATACTATATAGTTTGTATACATCACTTTAGACAAACTAGAGTATAGATGAACTACCAACCTCCATCACACTTGACATCACTCAGGTCCCCGGTTGCAAAAAAGACTGGCTGCAATAGCAAACATGTCATGTTGTGCGGTAGGATGCCAAATTCCAAAAATAGAAAACGTAACTTTTACCATACACCACACTGCTTTAATGCCAACTGTAGACGTCTTTGGCTAAAAGGGAGCTGAATGAAGTGATGACCTAATTAGACTCTGCTTGGTCATTTCATCTTATCCAATATCCATTGGGAGGGTGCTATCGCAAATGGACCTGTCAGACAAACGCCGCTCACTTAAATGTTAATTTTGCCGAATCACTGTGCTTATCACTGGGTGACAAGCTGTTATAATACGCTAAAAGCATTATGTGAATAATATATATATAATATGTAATCAATATAACGTATTTCTAAGACAACAATAAACTCTGTACTGCATCAGATGTCATTCCATCACTGTAAATGCTAGCGCTCCCATTTTTTTTTTCTGCCACCATCCTGCGCGCGCATCCTGAATGTTTATAAACTTGGTAATTCATCTATAGAGTTCGAGAATGAAGTGCAGCTTTGGCTGAAAAACAATGTTTTAAGAGCGGCATTGCAAGCGGCGAAGGCGCATCGCACGTCACTTTAGGAGAAGGCGTGAATTAGTTTTGCTAAACTGCAACATGGTCATCTTCCGGAAATATTACCAACGATACATCAGGTAATGTTTTCCCCCTCTCTCTTTCTGTTGGTGAAGCGCTGCCAACAAATATGTTTCCTCCACATTCCATAATGCACAGCGCATCGGCCTATGGCAGCTGGATTAGTCCAAAAAGGTGCAGTACTTTTTGCGGTTGGGTCTGTTTTAGTTCAGATCATATTCTCACCACAAACGAACCGCTCCAGGGTTCGTTCAAAAGTGTACCGAGACCACCTCTTCTTTTTTGGTCTGCTTTTGGTGTGCACTCAGATACGATTGCTACATTCACACCTGCCTAAACGAACCGCACCAAGAGGGAAAACAAACTCTAGTGTAATTTATCCAAACTAAATAAGGCAGGCGTGAAAGCACCCTAAATCAAATCAGACCAGTTTTATTAGCTAGATTTCTAAAACAAAATAATATTTAATGATCTCAATTTTTGTAATGAGCTAATCTTTAAAGTTACTGACTGTTACACCGCATTACTTATTCTGCATCTTTACTGATGGGATTGAGTTTAAACTATTTGATTTATAAACCCAGAGAGTTTCTTTCCATAATTACTGCCAACTTATGTCATTTCCTTTGAACACAGAGCTATTGTCTCTTTGTGTCTTTCATCACCAGAACAACTGTGTACAGCATTTGGCTTGTTTGAACTTGCGTGAGCACAGAACTGCTGTATTAGCTTATCCTCCGAGACCATTTGCTTAAATTAGAATAAAAGATCAAAGAATTTTACTTATAAAAAGTGAAAACTTTTTTCTCATCTCTGCAGCACAGCTCAAATGGTTCAGTAAGAATGGTTAATCTGTCAAAAAGTGATTGTGTAACTAACTTGCAAACTTATGTAATAACATTGAACACTATTTATGGAAGAGGGATACCATTTTACATTTGGATGATTGCTTAAAATATATATATTTTAAGCATTATAGAGCCATAAACTGTAACAAAAGTATTTTTTCACACATCATGTTTTTCACACATCATTTTAATATACTACAATGCATTGCTTCTTCCACAGGTGACAAATATCTAATAAATGGACAATGTTTTCTGAAGTTTTAGTCAATGTCTGAAGTGCCGTATTCATTAAATTCTCCCCCAAATAACTGGCCTTTTATTTGTAATAGCATACTTAAACATTTTCAAATGTTCAAATATTGAGTCTGGTGTCTAGACCAGACTTCAACGATCAATAAAGAAATAATGTTTCTCATGCCTCTGTGTGGTTGAAACAGCTTCAAATATCAAGCAATAAGAGAATTATATAAAGTAGAAAAAAGCGCAGCACACACAAATAAACTAAACTGATATACTGCAGTTACATTTCAAAATGTGGTGTTTTTATATTTATAACATTTGAATACAGTTCAGCAACATACATAACACGACTTGACGACTAAGAGACAATTTACTATCACTTAAATTACCATCACCTCACCATTGAAAATGTTACACTGATTTCATACAGGGTTCATACAGGCACAGCCTAATGAAAACCGAGGACTTTTAAGCACTTTTTCCAGCACCTATTTTTATTTTCCAAGACTGACACACAACGTATTGAACACCTGAAATGTATTATCAGCGACCCATAAAAACATTGCATAGGAACTATCTACTGATTTATACAAAAACATATAATAAAATATAATAATTTATTAATAATATATTAATAATTAATAATATAATAAATTAAGACTGACATGCAATGTATTGAATACCTGAAATGTCTTCTCAGCAATTTATAAAAATACTGCATAGGAACTATCTATCGATTTATACAAATAAAAACTATCATCATCATTACTAATAATAACAATAATAATAATAATAATAATAATAATCATAATAATAATAATATAATTAATCAATCATATATTGATCATTTAATAAACCTGCACTAAATATGCTTGTGATTTTTTTTTTATTTTATTTGTTGATGTTCTCTCACAGATGGAATGAGAACAGAATATTTGTACTCAAGTTAAAATACAATTACATTGCTAAAATAATACAAATTTTAGTAAATAATACTAATATTATACAAATTACTCTTTTAAACAACTACTCTGAGTACTAGTTAGTTACTTTTGAAAAAAAATCTGATTTTTATTATGGCCCTTTTTAAGTATAAAATTATTTAAATGGTTAATTTGCTTAAATCACAAAGCTACATATAGGAATTTGCACTAACAAAGTATAGTTGATTTTTCCTTTCATAACAATTAATCTTTTTCAATAGCACTGGCAAAACTACCACATACTTTTAAAGCCATAGAGACACTTTTTGTCCATTTTTAAACAATATTTTGAAGCTTTAAAAGGTTTAGTTAAAGTATATGATGAAAAGATTTAAATTTAGCCTTTTATTTACATATTTTACACTATTTTTCTTATTTGCTCATTGTTGTCTATACAATATTTTATTTTAAGCTTGATCTTAAACTGAAATAATTTTACAAAAAGACAAGTACACTGTCAGTAATAAAATAATGAAACAAATGACTTTGTTTCACCTGAGGTTTTTGAAATATGACCACACTACATTTCTCAAAACAGTGTTTTAAGAGCCTTACTGTTTATTTTGATAAATATAATGATCCATTGTTTGACCTGTAATGCCTGCACAATTTAGTGATGCTTTAAGACAGATCCGGATACAGCTATTATGCAAAATTTATACAAATACCTCATTCCAAAACATTTCCAGCATAATTCTTTTGTCGTAAAGAAATAAAAAAAGTTTCACCTTTGCAAGTTTCACTTCACGATACAGCCAAAGAAGACCATTAGCATTGTCATCGGTAATGCATCGATCTAATTCTAAATAATTGATAGTTTTTGACTAAATTTAGTCAAGGAGCAAAATAAATAAATTACTTTGATTGTACACAATCGCAATCTCTTCACTATAAGAGCACACACAGATGAGGGGACTTACAGTTCATTTGAAAAGCCTATTTAAGAGCTCGCATATCCAGTTTTTGCAGCTAACATACATGACTGCGCTCTCGTGTTAAAATAAAGCACTCGCGACATTTGCAGAAATTATTAATTGTGCAATACCTGCATTCCCACGTCGACTTTCAGCCTGTATTAAAACAGACTTCAGAAGAGTGACAGGTCAGAGGCGAATAAACTTGCCGTCGGAGAGAAGAGAGAGAAATGTGTGTGTAGATTGTCGAAATGGCAGGAAGTATGTCCGCGGTTTACTTACTTTTGTAATAACATAGACATCTCTATGGTGAAAACACCCGAAAAGCATTATTCCAATAAAACATTTGTTTTTAAGTTATTTTCTGCCACTGTAACACAGAAATGCCTTTGTCCCGCCCTTACGTTTCAAGCAAGGTCGACTGTGATTGGTTACTTTTCATGTCAGACAAATCATCGGAATCCTGGTATACTTTATACATTATATAAACAATATTACATATATTTTATGTATTTTTGTGGGGCGCGCCCCACCGGTTGAGAACCACTGGTTTAGAGGATCCACATGCTGTTTATTAAAAAGAATAGTCAGGCAGGCAACAATCAAAACAGAATTGTCCAACAATAAAATCCAAAACAGGCGAATGGTCAGTACAGGTGGCAAAGAATCAAAATAGATGGTAAAACAAGGCAAAGGTTAAAAACACAGGAAGGCAAGACAAGGATAACGCTTATGTGATGCTCTAAACAGAAACAAGATTCAGCAAAGACTGTGTGTGTATGAGGTGCTTATATAGTCCGGAAAATCAGTCCTTACCAGAATCAGCTGTGTCTGTGTAATCAGGGAGAAAACAGGAACTGGTGTGTGTGTGTGGTGCATGATGTGAGTTGTAGTTCATTAAAGTGGTATACGTGTAGGTCTCCAGTGATCTGCAAATGCTCGATCGCTAGTGATTGTGACAGGCAGGGTGTCACTAATAGGCAGGGTTTTCCATTCCTATGACATGTACAAAGGGAGGATATCAATCAAAGTGTTTCTACAGCCTGTTTTTATGAAATGTGATTATAAAAATAGAATTAACGACTTTCTAATCTCTCTTTAATCTCTTGTGGAATATTGAGAATCGCTTCCTGCTTCATCAAAAGAATTATCATTACACGTTATATAGGAATAAACCAGTCAGTACATGAATTCACACACTTGTTTACATTGACACTTTCAAGTGGAGTAATTTAAAGAATGGTGAACGAGAGTATGAGGCCATTTTGCGTGTGTCTTGAAAAATATATAGTCATATATTATTTTCTGTCATCATCCCACAGATAAAATAAATCAGTTATTAGAGATGAGTTTTTAAAACTATTATGATTAGAAATGTGTTGAGAAAATCTTCTCTTTGTTAAACAGAAATTAGGAAAAAAATAAACAGAGGTGCTAATAATTCAGGAGGGCTAATAATTCTGACTTCAACTGTATGTGTCGAGTGTTTAGAGTTTTGATTTTGTTGATGTTTATGCTTGTTCATGTTCACATTCACGTATAACTCATCCTGAATATTTGTTTTAAAATCCACTGTGCTCCATGTCAAAGCTACAGAAACCATCTTTAGCCAGTCTTTCACAGCCAAAAAGGTCAATCATGCCCACACTGTCACTGGTCAATGGTCCCTGGTTCACCTTAACTCCACAATCTGCTATGCTCTAGCATAGTTTTCTTTTTCTACATAGTCCAGGGCCCACTAAGGATTCAAGACCCTGGCCCACAGCACTTCCAACATTGCATTGTTACATTTCCACATCTACATTGTTGATCATGTTCAATCATTATTCATATAATCACATGTTTAATTGTAAATCTAGAAGGTAGAATGGATGGAGGGATGAATGACAGTGTTAAAGTTACATAAAAACTAAAACTGGAAGACATTTAATCCTAAAAAAACAAGAATGGATTGATGGTTGGGTGAAGGACTGAGAATGGTTCAAGTGTCACGCCATATTTCTTATCAAAAAATGCAGCAAAATTAAATAAGAGAAATGAAGTCAAAAACAAATTAGGATAGATTTATGGAATGAGTAGTACTAAGAATTGCAGTACATTATATAAAGAAAAGAAACAAATTTGAGATGGATGGATGAATGGATGGAATCAGGAGTACTAAGAAATACAGTACTGTAAATAATGTTCAGAATAAAATTTGAGATGTATGGATGGATAGATGGATGGATAAATGGATGGATGGATGAATGGATGGAAGGATGGAAGAGGGATGGGAGGGAGGAAGGAAGGAAGGAAGGAAGGAAGGAAGGAAGGAAGGAAGGAAGGAAGGAAGGAAGGAAGGAAGGAAGGA
>CAIGQZ010033231.1:6188285-6218251 GCA_903798205.1 Danio tinwini
TAATCAGTCTATGACAATCCACTGGCTGTGTGTATGCAATCAGTCATGATCAGGAACCGGTTGTTGTTTAGTGTGTGTGTGTGTGTGTGTGTATGTGTGTGTGTGTGTTGCAGGACTGGATCTTGTAGTCAATAAATGGTAGATTTGTAGTCCTTTAGCGATCTGCAGCCACTAGATTGCTGGTGATGATAACACTTAGACTTAAAATGTGAATGCTTGTTTGCTGATAAGTTTATGTAAAAAATAATAATGTTGTGTATATGTATCTATTTCATTTTCATTTTATGTCTAGCCTCCCTTGGACAGGTGTTGAGGATTAGCAAGTCTGCTAAAACACTTAAACAAATGCATTCAGTTGCCAATGTAATTGTGATGTCCATGTCAAAATAAATAAATAAATAAATAAAGATATGTAAATTAAACATTAAAGAAAATCTGTTTATTATCTTATAAAGCATTCATGTTTATTTATAACACTTGGATTAAACGTCTTAGTTCAAGAAGTTTAGTGAATAGACTTTCAGTGAAGACAGTGATTGAAAGTGCTGTTAGGACTACCAGTACCAGGACTACTAAAAGTACTGGTAGCACAAAATTCAATCATGTTGTCCCAACACAAATCGATTAAGTTAACTTAATCGTTTTTAACAAATTAATGTGGATTGAACATAAAACAAAGTTGTCCCAAAAAAAGAATTTTGTTGATTTAGTTCATTTTAAAGAAGTTGAACAAGTAGCAGAAGCATTATTGAGTAAACATGGGTAAATTATGATTCATTCATTTGTTTTCCTTTGGCTTAGTCTCTATTTCAAAGGTCACCACAGCGGAACAAACCGGCAACTATTCCAGCATATGTTTTATACAGCGGATACCCTTCCAGTCGCTATATGGGTTAATATGCATTAATTCATGCTTAGCTAATATACAAATCATAAACCGTCTAAAAATGCTGAGTTGGTTCAACTCAAATTTATGGAATATTTCATTTAACGTAACAGTTTAGTTTATCCAACAGTCTTAGCCATTCATAACTTAGATTTAGTGGCTAATTGTTATGAATTTGTATGATCTTATTCACACATTTCAGTATTGAAAATGATTTTCTCATCCTCCAATGACGTTTGGGTTTAGGGGCATGCCTCCTGTAAAAAAAAAATGTTTTTGTACAAATTAAATTATGGATTTGAAGGAATTAGCCACTATTCTGTGTAATACGTAAAATAGTTATATTTCCTCAAGGGATCAGGCAAGTTTATAGGCATTTTAGTAAAAGTTTCGGTATGAAACTATGGATTATTCACAAGGAAACCCAATTATTTAGTGATTACTGCATCAGTAACCAACAGAGTCTAAATAAATGTTGTAATTGCACTGTCAAAATTCAGGGTGCCACACAATTCCTTCATGTTGTCCCAACACATAGACAAAGCTAACATAATTGTTTTTACAAATTTAGGTGGATTGAACATAAAACAATTAAGTTACCCCCAAAAAAACCTTTGTGTTGAAAAAACTGTTGATTTAGCTTATTTTAGTTAAGTAGCTTAAACAAGCAGCAAAAGCAATTTGTTAAGTGAATACATGTAAATGAATATGCATTAATTCATGCTCAATTTATATACAGATCATAAACACTGTAAACATTTTGTTTTTGTTTACTCAAATTGTGTAAAATGTCATTTAATTTAACTTAACAGTTTAGTTTATCCAACACAGTCTCAGCAGTTCATAACTTTTTTGATTTAGTGGCTAATTCTTATGAATTAGTATGATCTCATTCACACATTTCAGTATTGAAAATGATTTTCTCATCCTCCAATGACATTTGGATTTAGGGCTGGGGTTTGGGGTCATGCCTCATTTTAAAAGGTTTACATTTTTGTACAAATACAATCTCATGAATTTGTTTAAATTGGCCACTTTTCTGCCAATACGTAAAATAGTTACATTTCCTCAAGGGCCGGTCCCTGGTTTATATGAATTTTAAGATTTGATATGAAACAATGGATAATTTACAAAGAAATATACAATTCTTCAATGATAGCTGCATTAACAGAGTCTAAATAAATGAGGTAATTACACTGTAAAACATTCCACAGAATTCTTTCTTGTTGTCCCAACACAAATCGATTAAGTTAATTTTTACAAATTGAAGTGGATTGAACATAAAACAATTAAGTCCCCCCCCCCCCCCCAAAAAAAAACCAACAAAAAAAAAACAAAGCTGTGTTGATTCAGCTTATTTTAAATAAATAGTTTGAACAACAGGCAAAAATATATATTTTTTTAGTGTATTACCACAATCTGCTTCATTTAATCATTTCTTAATGATTCCCAAAAAATATATTTCTGTTATACTGGGAAATAAATCCCAGTAATACAATTTTTTGTAAATAAAAATCTTAAATTAAAATATTTTACAATAACACTGACAAATAATCCACATTTCATCAATATTTCAAAATGTCCCACATTTGAATATCAGCATTATCAAATTCAATACATTTTATTAAAGTTCTTTGAACATGACATTTTAAAACATTCATTTTTTGACATTTTCTATATAAATATTAAAGGGCACCTACGTTACCCATTTTTCCAGATTTATTGTAAATCTTGTGTCCCCAGAATGTGTCTGTAAAGTTTCAGCTCAAAATACCCATCAGATTATTTATTATAGCTTTCATTAGTTTGTATTTTATAGCTGTCAACAGCGTTTTGCTATGTTTGTGTACTGGGCCTGTAAGGCTATTCCTCCCCGTCCACCGTCTCCACCTCGGCTGCATCAGACAACTGACAGACAGACATAAAGGAAGCAGATCTCGCATAACGTTTGTGAGAAATGCTACAGTAAGAACTTTCCCAAAGTATTTGATGCATTTGTTGTGGAGCCACAATGATGAGTCACACACAATGTCGTTACAAAGTTCACACTCGCACAAAGACACACACATATACAGCATGCGCATTTAGCTTTGCACACAAATGTGACAGGATACAGGTTAATATCCACTGCTGTATGGATATCTGTTACGTTAATGTACAAAATAAACCTGATTTAAGGTCCACAAACTGGGATTGAAGCATCTTTTATAATTGTACTGACATGCGGCTGTGGTGATGAAGTAAATCTAAAGTAAATCGCTGTAATTTATTACAAACATACACTGTTTTTGAAAGATTTTAAACATGTAAAACTCACTCTTGATCACATTTGATGATGATTGATGATCCTAGCAAACTGAACAGACTTTTTATTTATGGTTGCTTTGCTCATGTCCTGTCTTGTTGATATGATTATACACATAACTATGGAGAGATGTTAATACGCAGCTGTCAATCAATTCGGCGGGCGGGGGGACTGCACTCCTACGTCAAGTTGCGGTCGGTCTCAAAACCGCTTCAATTGGTCCACCGTTTTTTTTATGTTGTTTAATTGAAAAAAAGGACTGGGTGTGCCCCAATATGACGGTCTATACACTATACCTACACATATGTCTGTCCAAACAACTTGAAAAGTAGATTTTCACCATAGGTGCCCTTTAAGTGTAAGTAAAATGTTAAAAACAGTATTGACTTTTGTGGCGTTAAGTATGAATTACAAAGGTGCTAAAAGAAATGGTGCTTTAAAAAGTGCTTGAATCTGCTGTTCATAAAAGTGTGGGAACCCTAAGTTTAACAATCATGAAACGTACAGTATGTTAAAATCCCATTTTCCCCATTTTTATATGGAATAAAAGACATCACATGATCATGTTTATTTTTCAAGTGAAAATGTTCTAAAACCTTAAGCTTCGTTGGTATTTTTACTAGTGTTCCTTGTGGGTTTCACTTGTAATTTTAACATTGCACATGTGAAGCTAATGTGACATTCTCTTGAAATGTTTGTAAATTCTTAATAATTTGTGACCATAATTGCATGTATGTGTGCATTTATTTTGACAAATGCTGTAGTTTAAATGTAGGGGTTGGGTTTGGTGCTCAAAAAATGTCTAAACAGTGTAATGCAAGTAAAATGATTGTGGGCCATCTGCATTGAAGGTATAATTAAGACTATAATTAATTGGCAATAAATTTCCCATACACCATCTGTTTACTGAAGCCAACGTTTCTCATTAAATCCAATGGAGTACTTTGCCATTTAAAAAAAAAGGTCTAAGCAAGTGTCAAAATGTGAGGAGTTGGGAGTGAGAATGTGTTAAAACGAGCGCCTCTAAACCCTCAAGACTCTCTCAGAAGTCTGTGCGTGGACCGCAAGCATATGTTGTGTCGGTATAAACACATTTTGTCATCCCAGAGTTCATTTTCTGGAATAACAGTCATTGCTTCTGTGGATTGCACCTTCACAGACGCTGCATAAAACCACTAAACAATCAGACAAAGGCTTTATAGGCTGGTATACACATGCGGCACACTGGCAATTGAGGAAATTTACTTTCTAGCACAGAGACAGAACGGATCCAGATAATGAACTCCCATTTCCCATAGTACATACTGGCACTCGGACAAAAGTACACACTTGGGGCCGATAGCACATGAAGCTTGCCATGTGTGTTGATATAACAGCCGTGCTTTTATTATTAAAGTCTGCAGCTTATTTTCGCGGCCGTACTCATTTTAAAGTTCTAAAAAAAAAGAAATTTGGAGCCGAGGATTTGATTTGTAGTGGATATTTTGATGGCAAACTGGCAAAAAGTTGTGAAGCCGTGAAATGTTTAGAAACTTAAAAGAGATAGAAAATGTCTGCCTATAATAAAAACATACAGTATCTATAATAAAAAGTGTGTCAGTGTTTGTCCCAAAATTGACTTTATTCATAATTTTGTGGGTGGCCCGGTGACTCAGTGGTTAGCACTGTCGCCTCACAGCAAGAAAGTCACTGGTTTGAGTCCCTGTAGGGGCAGTTGGCACTTCTGTGTGGAGTTTGCTTATTCTCTGCATTTTCACGTGGGTTTCCTTTGGGTGCTCCGGTTTCCCTCACAGTCTAAAGACATGCACTATGGTGAATTGGATGAACTTAATTGTCAGTAGTGTATAAATGCGAGAGTGTGTGGGTGTTTCCAAGTACTGAGTTGCGGCTGAAAGAGCATTCGCTGCATAAAACATATGCTGGAATAGTTGGCAGTTCATTCTGCTGTGGCAACTTCTGATAAATCAGAAATTAAGCAGATGGAAAATGAATTAATTAATGAATAATCATTTTGTTATATTAGCTTTGAACTAATAGTGCACACACACACACTTCATTCATTGTTTACCCATCCTTATATCATACCAAAAGCATAAAATTGACACAATACTTAATTTTTTAAGAATCTCCTACACCCTACGAAAATGTAAAGCTTCATGATCTTTGAAGTAAAAGATAATAATACCAGCATTATTTATTTCCCTTTTGTTCCTTGTTGGCTGTTTATCATTGCGTGTGATTAACTAAATTAGTGGATTGAACTAGAAAGCCAGATCAGTCTGATTTTGCAAACGAATCATTCCGTTTTCTGAACTAGATCACACAATCCAATGAAAGTGGTACATTTGATGAATGTGATTCATTCACATAGCAGATATCACTAAAACATTATTATTCATAAGTACATTTTACAAGACAATGCCATTGTAGTTATAGAATTTAAAAGACAACCCAGGCTCATTCTGAAAACGTACGCTATATACATTTCTGGAGAGCGATAAATTGTCCCAGGAGCTACATTTTTTTGCAGTTTTTGCGAATCCACCGCCTGCTGTGTATGCTTTTTGAGATCTCAAATTTCTCTTGTGAGTGCCATTCGTGCCTGCTCTTCTCGCGTAAATACACCAGAGGCTGCTGTCATCTGACTGACTGAATAACCAACCCTCTCATCCACCCTCTACTCTAAACTCAACCGATAGTGTTTTTAAAAGCACCGATTGACCAGTGCCCACCCACTTCCCTAAACCCAACTAAGTGTTTTCAAAAGCAATTCAGAAAAAGTAAAGCCCTCGCAGCAGCCTGATTTTTACCACATTTTCAGATTTTACCACATTCTCCCCCTGCTATTTACTTGTTTTATTTTTCAGCTTTTGTTTTTGTCTTACCAGCTGTATTCGCCAGACTCAATCCCCGTTGTCACACTCAACTCCTCTCTGAGTCTCAAATCCTCCGACATATGCAAAAAGCCACTGGACAAACTGGTAACTGCACACTCTCAGAAATAAAGGTATACGAGAGCTGTCACTGGGGTGGTACGTTTTCAAAAGGTACAAATGTGTACCTAAAAGGTCCATATTAATACCTCAAGAGTACATAAAAGTGTTCCTCTTAAAATGTTTAGGTACTAATATATACTTTTTCAGGTACCTATATGAACCCTTTAAGTACAAATGTGTACCTTTTGAAAAGGTACCACCCCAGTGACAGCTCTTGTACCTTTCTGAGAGTGCAGAAAAGCCATCCATATGGAGGTAAGCAGTCAGCTGGTAACACGAACAGAAACAACACTATACCACCCTGCAGCGTTCATTTTAAAGATGAAATGCAGCCATATGTACTTCTGGCTACATAATTCGCGATCACAAGAAATGTATATAGGGCTACATTTTCAGAATAAGCCTATGTTGCTACCAGAAGTTAACCAATAAAAGTAAAATCCAAGGTTGTCTTTAGTAGAACATTTAATTTTTTCTTAGTTAAAACTGTGGTTTAAACATTTAGATTCATAAAAGGTATACGAGGTATACTGCCATTTATTTTTTATTTATATCTATAATTTTTCCCCCAGAAAGCTGTGCATTTTATGAATAAAAATGGTTAAACCACAGTTTTAATTGTATGTATTGGGGATATTCTGAAGACTTCTCTTACGAAACAAATCAATCAAGCTGTGCAAGTAAATTATTATTATTTACAATATTATTACCATTAACTCACAGCCATTGCAAAAAGCTCTGAGAATAAAAATAAACTCTAAACTTTAATAAAAAAACAACAACAATGCCTATTAAATATACTGTTAGCCCCAGGTTTGTAATTTTGTGTTCTGTGGAAAATAGGAGTTCACTATCTGCAGCTGTTTTGTCTGTGCAAGAAACACCAATTCTCATTTCTCTAATCAATTCTTACAGAAAAGTTACTGAACCTAACTTTTTTTTTTTTTGTAATTGGACAGCCTTATTCCTCATGCAAACATACTGATAAAATGTATATCTTGGCTAAAACCATCTGCTGAATACACAAATGGCTCCATTATACTGTAGTCCCACCTCCAAAAATGTTTCTATTTTCCCACACGTAATGGTATACATTTACAGAATCTTTTCTAAAGCCCAACCACCGACTAAATGAGAGTGAATATTAATGCTGGCCCTTCATTCACCTATAACATAAAGGCCCACCACCACCCTTTCCAAATTGCTTATGCTGCACTTCCTCCGCTCCTTGTCTATTGGCTGTGAGAGAGAGCCTGATTTGTTTACTCAGGGTCAATTTGCTCATCCCTCCATTGTGCTTCAGAATATTCATCACAGCTGTGTACACTTAATTGCCATGGAAACAATTAAAGGGCCTTCCAGTTAAGAATCCGCATCTGCCCAGCTGCAATAACAAAGGGGCCTGGAATGAAATTAGAAACGTCAGTCAAAAGACGTAGGTGGAGAAAGGGTTTTAGGTCATTTTAACAGCCTTTTTACACAAAGAATGCCATGCTAATGTGCTTGCTTTTGCTGATGATTTTGTCCTTTCCGCATCAAGGAAATGCAAGACATTTTGCAGTGGAAGTAGTTTTTCCTTCAATGGTACAAGCTACATTTTTTCCATAATGTTTAAAAGAAATATTTATTTAACAGTGGAATTCCTGTTGGGAAAAAAATACATTAGCCACAATTCTGTTGATAATCTCCACAAATCAGGACCAGAAAAGGTGCCAAATAAACTCTTTAGTTTCTCATGAATCACTGTTACGGATTTGGCTTTTGAGAATGCAAGCAGCAAATGCCGCCTTTTCATAAAAAAAATAAATAAATCCCTTTTGTGTTTTATGCAATTTCCACCAGGTGGTGCAAAAAACAACCACTTTTCCATTGCTGGCCCAGTGCTAGTAATGGCACTACAAATCGAACAACCTGCCCAGGGGTGCATTTCTAAAAACTATCGTTAGCCAACTAAGATCGCAAGTTCCATCATTTTAAACATAGTTTATTGATTTGGTGTTTCCCAAATCCATCGTTCAAATAAACATTCGCAAACTGTGTCGCAAAACTTTTGCAACTATTTGTTTAAGTGTAGTTAAAAGCATAATTCCTGGTTGTATTCTATTCCAATATATCCCCTCTATGCCCTATTCCTTTCGAACGTTCCAACATTTAACCTTGTAATGATCTAAAAAAAAGTTTAAATCATCTCTCTTATGTGTAATTTGCTTTACAATTCTCTTTAGCTTAAAGGCGTAGGGCTCAGGGGAAGATAGCCCTTGAAACTAAGATTTTTCAGGACTCAAAACCAAGAGGTACCAAAATTTCCCAAAATACACCATCTACAACGGCAGAATGGCTGCACACAGAAGTCAGGAGATGCACAAATTAGTATTTTTTGTCATTATTACGAAGTTTTACAACAAACAAACATATGTTTTATACATTCATAACAGCAGTAAGCAAGAGATCGCGATGACATGATGACGTGTGCTGGTGCTGTAGTGCTGTCCCATTTCTTAGGGGTAAATTTTGAAGCCCTTTACTTTTACACTCAGTTTCAAAGGCCATGGGGAAGGGGTGGGAGTACCTTAAAATGGAATTGAGATTGGGCCATACTGTAATGTAATTCTGAAGGGCTCAACTCTATACCCTAACCCTTTTTTAACACTTGTGCATTGCTTAAATTTCTTACTTTTTCGTTATGTTCGTGGCTGTTTTTGCCTCCATTGACTTCCATTACAATGATTTTTTTTTTTTTGAAAGAAATTACACCATATAATCATGCTTTCTTGATTGTTGGTGGTTTTCCTGTTGGGAAGAGGTTAAATTGGTAAATTTTATTCTTTACAGGAGGGGTTAAGCATACTTCAGATTATTCAGATAATGAATCATTTCGTTACTGTCCCTTAATAATCATCACAGAGTGTGTGAGTCGCTGTGGATCAAAGATTTTGCTTGATGCCAATGCGCTCAAAAAAGTATTTTTGCTGCTTGTTCAAACTACCTATTTAAAATGAGCTGAATCACAACAATTCTTGAGTTTTTTGGGGGGACAACTTAATTGTTTTATGTTCAATCCACTTAAATTTGCAAAAACAGTTAAATTATTCGATTTGTGTTAAGCGAACATGAAGAAGTTGTGTGGAACCCAGCATTATTAACAGTGTGCACTATTGAAACTAACTATGATTTGGAGGTCTAACATGACTGGGCATGCCTCAGATTGCCTAGAGTAAGTACAGCCTAAGATGGACACTAAAGACCTGGTCTCCGTAAAATACACTAAGGTAAACTTTTCCCTTACAGACGAAAGTGGAGAAAATTGACAGCTTTTTGCCCAAAGACTTCAACAGTAGCTGCATTTCTTCAAGGAAATAGGCATCTTGCAGTGGAACTGTCCAAAACGGTAGTAAACAAGACATCCCTGTGACCTGGAACTTTTTCCTTTCCATCTTCCACTCTTCCAACCTCCTTTTTTGGCACTGCCTGTAATTTCCCAATGGATGTTAGCACAGTAAAAGTCATTATCTTTTCAAACGGTGACAGTTAAGCCTAAGGAATCGCAGAGTGTCTGCTTTTTCGACACTAAACTACCGGACCCCCTGACATCCACCTTCCATTCTCTGGTTGGATTGATTGGCTTGGAATAGATAAGTCCAAACATCAAGCTGAGAAATGAGGCCACACTTAGAGACAGGTGAGAAGGCCAACTCACACACTCACACACACTGTGGGTGATGTGTCAACCTGCCACTAAAAACCCCTGACTTGGCACACACACCATTAGTGGAGCACATTAACTGAACCAAAAGAACGGGGCTGGTTGAGCGTTTCTTCACATGGAAATATGGACAAGCAAAAAAAGCACATGCCTAATTAGAGAGGAGAAAGAGACAAACATGATGTAAATACTAATTTACTGGTCAAAGGGATGATAAATTCAGTGAGGTTTACTCACTCTCGTGTCACTTCAAATTTAAATGACTTTATTATATTAGTTAATCATTACACGGCTCCCTTCAATACTTGAGTGAGGCATTAGCGGCCTTCAGTGGTCAGATATTTCCAAATAGAGTGCCGCTTACTAATGGAGTGAAATCCAATTCAGTTTCTCCATATGGGAATTGATTTTTCACAATAAACTAGTTAACCATTAGACAGACATACTGTGAGCTTTGAGGTTATTCATCGATAGTAAACACTCACCTGACACTTTATCAAGTGTGCTCGTTCAACTGATTATTAACACAAATATTTCACCAGCCAATCACATGACAGCAATTAAATGAACTTTGAACATGCAGATGGGGTGAAGACAAACTTTTTAGGCTCAATCTTTGCATCAGAATGATATGGAGCCCTGCACATGCTAGAAAAAGCACATGCTCACTTACAGTTTACCAAGACTCAGCAAAGTGTGTGTGAATGAGCTGTCTTTATAGTCCTTCTGATTAGTCCTGAACAGCTTCAGCTGTGTGTGTTAGCAATTAAGGGGAATCTGCACCAGGTGTGTGAATGAAGTGCACGATGGCATCTGTAGTTCATTAAAGTGGCAGATTTGTAGTTCTACTGCGATCTGCAAATGCTAGATCGCTGGTGATTGTGACACTTTACAAAACATGTCAATTTTGAGAATGTGTAAATGGACAGGAAGTACAACTAACTTTTTTGCACATGATTTACCTAGTATGAGAGCATACATTTTTATTTTGAGCTCAAACATAGGAATACATTAGTAAATAATGTGCATGGTTTAGTCAATCGAGAGAAGGAATTAATAAATCATCGCCACAAATGTTTCCCATTCCATCTCACGTTCGGGGCTCCGCAAGATAAAGAAAAAAGGTGATTTAAGTCATTTTGAATGTGTCATGGTTGTCGGTGCCAGAAGAGCTTTTCTGAGTATTCTAGAAAGTGCTGATCTGCTGGAAGTAGTTTTAATCACAGCAGGTTTAAAGGACATTATCCAAAAAAAAAAAAAAAAAAAAAAGAATAGACAGTAAGCAGCAGGTTTAAGTGTAGTGTTTCCTTACAAAGTGACATCGCCATCTACTGGCCTGGCATTGTTAATACAGGAGGATCACTTTGACAGTGCTGTCATTTGTAAGCAATTTATTTTAGTTTTTAGTACATGATTGTTGTCTAAAAGTATACTGTACATTCTTAAATAGCAAATTCAGTATTTTGTGATTTTTTCTATTATTTATTCTTTTGAAGAATAAATAGTTTTTTCCTCCAACAACTTATGATGTTGAAAAGCTTAAAAAGTGACTTTTAATACTATTTTTAATAGTTTGAAGTGATATATTGCCTGGGTAAGTGTTGTATATTGTAGTACAAAAACATGGTAATAAACTAGCAGCACATTTTCTGTTATTATCCAGACGTAAAGGTGCATGCTGTATGTAAAATTTTGACTCTTCTAAAGCATAAAAATACCATAATATGTTTGTAAATATTTAGGAAACATGCTAAGAAAACATTCTTGTTCAGAAAAACAATGCTGAAGTAAGATATTCTGCTTTGAAAAGTGTCTTTGTTTTGGTCATTTAACCCACCCAATGCCAGTTTAGCCAATTATATTTTAACACCCCAGGTTGCCTTGGTGTGATTCATTCAGTCATTAAAGCTATCAAAGCATGCATCCGCGACCGGAGTTTTTACATGAGGTGGTTATAAATTAGCAAATAACATAAACATTACAAACGTAAACATTAGGTGAGCAGGTTAGGTTGTAACCCTGTGTCCTAACAACAAGGTTCGTGATAAGATTTGCAGTGATAAGTAATTGGGCTGTTTGCACCAGGCTCAACAAGACAGAAATTTAAATAAACCCACAAAGCAAATGTACAACCACAAACAAACAGATAAACCCATGAATCAGTAAATATGGAACCTTTTAATTAACAGATATTTTTAACAGTGTAGTTTCATGGTATTTATTTGAAGCCCACATTTCTATATACTCTCCCTGCAACTCTGCTAAAGAAAGTCATATGTTCATTTGAAATGACATGAAGCCGAGTAAATGATAACAGACTTTTCATTTAAGAATGAACCATCCTTTTAAGGCCATGTAAGTGAATTATCTTGCGCATTAGGCACATGCTTGAAATACATCATCCCTGGAAAGCATAAGACATTCGGCTTTTAATCTAATTCTGCTTTTAATCCCACTGTCCAGCAGACACATTCATAACAGAAGTAGACTCAGTTTCCACTAAGAATATCTTCTCGCAGTCTCTGTACAAATCCTCCTCAGCTATATTTCCTTTTATTTAAAGAATAATGTATGCAATTCTCCATCTGTTCTGAAGTCCAGGAGAGTAACTACTTGAGCGAAACAAACTTGCTTTGTGAAATCCTTCAAATAATTTTCTTTCAAGGGTCATGATGCCATTTTCACTCAACATCATGACGGCTGACAGAAAACAACTACACTACAGCAAGTAACAATGATTTCCAATAGGAGTCTGTGAATACAGGGATCTAATTATAAATAATTGTACCGGGTTTCTCGTCATGACAGGCGTCCTGGCTCGGCTGTATGAAATCATTATATCCCTAATCGCAGAACGGACGCGGCGCCCTTCATAAATCTGCATTAGCTTGAATCGCACTTTGAAAGACTTGTGGGCACAGCTTCTTAAATCACCATTACATTCACATTACTGTACTTGCTGGAGTTGTGACGTCTTGACAAATGCCTTACATTGCATAAATGTCACTTGAAGCGCAACAGCTGATCTGCCAGCTGATCTAACACTGCAATTATGTTTAACATACGTTTTGCACAATCAAATGAAACTTGATTCAATTTGCCACAAAGTAAAGCTGATTTGCAAATTATTGTTGGCACTGGACTCAACTGGGATATTGTACTTATGCACACGCCGTAAAAAAAAATATTGTTGCCTTAATTTTTTTAATTGAATCAAACATAATTTTTCTAGTCATCTCAACTTATATCAATCAAACTGACAAAAAAAACAAGTTAAATTTTTAATTAACCTTTAAAAATAAGATCAAGTAACATAAAAAAACATTGGTAATCATGACTTTTTGTCATACCATTTTTTTACAGTGCAACTGGCCATTCATTCATTCATTTATTCATTCATTCATTCATTCATTTATTTTCTTTCGGCTTAGTCTTTTTATTCATCAGGGGTTGCCAAAGTGGAATGAACCGCCAACTAATCCAGCATATGTTTTACACAGCGGATGCCCTTCCAGCTGCAACCCAGTACTGGGAAACTATGAAGGTAAATCAGTAGCAAAACTCGAGAGCTTGTAAATCTAAATGTGAGGACTTGTGATAATAATATTTGTATGTGTAAGCTAAAATTTACACTCACAGGTCTGATGTGAATAGCTGAATCTCTCGATTTTCACACACAGATAATAACACCTGTGTTTTGAAATCGAAGTTGCAGATTAATAGTTGTGTATTTGTAAAATGTCACTCACAAATACAAACTGACAGACACAA
This sequence comes from Danio tinwini, assembly GCA_903798205.1. NCBI lineage: Eukaryota > Metazoa > Chordata > Actinopteri > Cypriniformes > Danionidae > Danio > Danio tinwini. Next base: position 6,201,947 of record CAIGQZ010033231.1, read on the forward strand.
ATGTGTACGGCAAATTTGATTGCAGTTTCACTGTACAACCACAAGTCGGCACTCACAACCTCTCATATTTGCCAGTTTATATTTGCCAGACTTTTGCTACACATTTTCCACGATTTCTGTAGCAGTACTCATTTGTGCACTTGTAGATGCAGAGGCGCAAGCAGCATGGGGTGGGGGAGAGGCGGGACTGGGGTAAAGCTGTTTTATTGGCTGATGCCTGACCAATGAACAATGCCAGCAGCCAATGGGACTGGGGTGCAAAAGAATAATTTGTATGATTATTTTATTTTATTTATTTTTTTTTTCATTTTCTGAAAAGATTTTTGTTAAATATTATGAATTTTACGGAATTGAATATTAAGTATTGAACATAGAGATAATTACTAAAACTAATGACTTACCCTCTGATTGCTCGATGCATCCAACAACGTGAGCTGCCCTGTGTGCTGACCAAGCGGCAACCTTCTGCTCTCCCTCGTGAAGCAAATACAGTGGTAACTGAAACTGCAATTCATCGAAATTCCGCTAGTCCTGGCACCATAATAGAGCAGATTTCTGAGCCCAATGTTAAAATGGCCAACTTTACAGAAGAAAAAAATGGTGTTTACAGCCTGCTACAAAGAACGATTTTAATTTATATAGCTAATATTACCCTTCATGACAACTGTGAGGGGGGTAATTTCTTATAACTCATCCCTTTTGTTTTTATTAAGTTATATTAAGTCTGCATATTTAAGGGTGTGGCCACTTAAGTGACCGCTAGGTCTCGCTGGTCGCTGTCACTTTACCTCAGCTGATTCAGGCTGATTAGCCACTGAACTCAGCATATACATCGTATTTTTGTTTTGTTTTATGTGGCTTTAGTCAGTCAGTTGCTTTTTAGAATTATTTCTTACAAATTTTTCAGATGATATGGCATGCTGTGTGCACTTAATCATGCTCACAAACCATTCACGTGGCTTCGAGTTCCCAGGTGAGTGAAATTATATACTTATACCATCTCTATAAATGTATTTATTTATTTAAGATCATTTATTATTTATATTTTTCTTTAGAACTTGAATGCACTCCAGAATCTGACAGATTGATCAGCTGTAGGCTATAACAGTCATCTGAAACGTTGTCATGTTATGCCTGGATTTCATTAAATAGCCTTTTATTTACTTACACAGAATATTTCTGAAGTGTTTGGAAGTAATTCACGTTTTCCTCCTGTAATTTTTTTTTATAAGAACACTGTTCAGTGGCTCAATGTATTGCAACAGTGATTTTTAAAAAGACTAAACACTTTTATTTGGTATAGTACACAACTAAGCACATGTGGTCAGAACACAACCGAGTCGCAGGTAATGAAGTATTAAGCGTTTCTCCCAAAGAAAAGCCCGTCTAAGCAAAATGCTAGCAGGCATCTGTAGCTTTGCTCATGCTTCGCCTCTTTGCCCTTGTTTGGTATCCCCCAGTTGGTGCAATGATGTGCGAACAAAATGGCGACGGTTGGCGGAAGCTATTTGTAGCTTCTTTTGCATACTTCAAAAACCTATGGGTGATGTCACGCATATCATGTCCATATATTTTAGTCTATGGTGCTGACGTCTCTAGCCAATAAACCGATTTTGCTGCTCTTTTACTGGTATATACATTTCTGTATATGATATTTAACAAAAATCTTGTATCTTTTGCACCCCAGTCCCGTTGGCTGCTGGCATTGTTCATTGGTCAGTCATTGGCCAATAAAACAGCTTTACCCCAGCCCCGCCCAGTGCTGCTTGCGCTTCTGCATCTTCGAGTGCACAAATGAGTACAGAAATCGTGGAAAATGTGCAGCGAAAGTCAGAGCGTGAGAGATTTGTAGTTGAACTGGCAAATCTGAGAGGTTGTGAGTGCTGACTTGTGGTTGTACAGCGAAACTGCAATTAAATTTGCTGTACACATTTGTGTCTGTCAATTTGTATTTGTGAGTGGCATTTTACAAATACACAACTATTAATCTGCAACTTTGAATTTAAAACACGAGTGTTTGGATTATTGTCTGTGTGTGCAAATTGAGAGATTCAGCTATTCACACCAGACCTGTGAGTGTAAATTTCAGCTTACACATACAAATATTATTATCACAAGTCCTCACATTTAGATTTGCAAGCTCTCAAGAGTTGCTAATGACTTACTTTCATTGGAAACATCGTTCACACACACACACACACTACGACCAATTTAGTTTATTCAATTCACCTATACCGCATGTCTGTGGGGAAAAACGGAGCAAGTGGAGTACTCACACGAACACAGGGAGATCATGAACATGCAGACTGGAACCAGCGACCTTCTTGCTGTGAGGCGACACTGCTAGCCACTGAGCCACCGTGTCGCCCTGCAACTGGCCAACCAGAAAAAAATAATAATCAAAAATTTCATAATAGTTGAATTTTTGCATCATTCGTTTTAATAAACATTATCACTGTCAGATGGAACCTTAAGTCGATGTAAGCTACAAGTCATATTGTGACAACCAAAGCTTAATAAGCTAGATCTCGGTCCCTTCCCAAAGACGAAAAAAAGATTGTTTTCATCTTTTATCTCTGTTTGAATCCACACCAGCTGCTTTCTTTCAGCGCTGACCTTTCCAAACCTTCAGAGATAATGATTTTTGATAAGGCAGAGAGAATCTGAATGTTATCACCGTCTACACCTCTGTTGGACATTTGAACTGCTTCTCTACAGATTTGGTGCACACCGTGAGCTTTCTCTTTAAGTCTAGACAGGTGCTTTATACACATCTAACCACATTAATAATCATTTTTGATAAAAAAAAAACTGTTTAACTTTATTTACAGTTAAAGTCAGAATTATTAGCACCCTGTATATTTTTTCCCTAATTTCTGTTTAACAGAGAGAAGATTTTTTCAACACATTTATAAACATAGTTTTAATAACTTATTTCTAATAACTGATTTATTTTATCTTTGCCATGATGAGAGTATATAATATTTTACTAGATATTTTTTAAGATGCTAGTATTCAGCTTAAAGTGACATTTAAAGGCTTAAATAGGTTAAATAGGCAAGTTAAGGTAAGTAGGCAAGTCATTGTACAGGTTGTTTTCAATCTTGGGGTTCTGGTGACACGCGAAATTCAGATGGAGGGCAGGAAGACTGAAAAAAACTAAATGGGAGACATTGAGGAAAGTCTGTATCTTTGCGATTTATATCATATTTCAACGAGGATATACATAGAAAATAACCACATATGTTGGGTATGATTCTTATATCATAAGGAGGGCCTAACATAAATTTGCCTGTCATCAAGGCGGTAGATACTGTATAAGCTATTATGTTACAAGAAAAAATACTATAGAAAATACTAGAGTTTGGAAGCATGCTATGGATGATTACTTAAATTAAACTGTCATAGCAATTATATTGTTGCTGTGGTGCAACACAACTGTAGTATTAAACAAATTATTCCATAGGCTTCAGTTTGCCATGCTATAATTATAACCATCACAATGCACCACAGTTTAGCATTACAGTATTTATTACAGTTTATCAGTTTACTATTAACAAAGAGTTATACACATTATACACCTTACTCTCTGGTTCATAACATGTTTATTATAAATTACTATAGTTTTTCCCCATATACGGATATCTTTCAGACATCACAAAATAACAGATGAAATCATACATACAAAAGCGTGGACGCATAGTCTACATTATCATTATTTTTTCTTTTTTTTTGTAAGGGGGAAAAAGTGCTCCACAATAATACTCATCTAGTTTTGTCGCAAGGGTTGCATTTCTTTTTTGTTCTGTCGATGAACTTACCATCAACAAATTTTCACTGCTGCTGCACATATAGACGTTAATGTCACGGTTGTTTATTCTGCCGAAACGCCAGTAAAGACTTACTCAATTATTGCAAAACAAGATGGAGATTTCATTGCAGCGATTACATGGCTGGGTACGTTATTTATATTCTCCTGGATTTTATATAAGCATGGTGGTTTTTGTATCTGGTTTTTATATTACACATTAACATATTTATACACATAGCTAGGCCTGTATATAATCTTTATTGGTGCTGTCAAACGAATTATTGTGTTCAAAAAAGCTTGCACACATGGATGTACTGAAAAAATGTTTGTTACATGCCGCCTTTTCTTCCGTTTTTCAGCCAGTTTCTTGAACTTTCTCCCTTTTATGAGCAAAATAATTTGGAAGTCTAGAAAAGCTGTTTGGCATTTCTTATTTTGGCTGGTTTAAACAACATAAAACAGAAACATTTTGATGGTTCTGATAGCGATTCCTATGTAGAAGAATCACTTCCTGCCCTCCATCTGAATTTCATGCTTCATCAATGACGTCATGTGAAAACAACCTATACCAGTGGGCAATCGAAAAAAATATATATATTGCTTAAGAGGGCTAATATTATTGACTTTAAAATGTTTTTTTTTTTTTTACTGCTTTTATACTAGCCAAAACAAAATAAATTTGACCTTCTTATAAAGAAAAAAAATTATAGGATATACTGTGTAAAATACTTGCTCTGTTAATCATCGTTTCAGAAATTTGATTTATTTTATTTTATTTAAAAAAGAAAAAAAAAACTAAATCACAGGAGGGCTAATAATTGTGACTTCAACTGTATGTATTTATATACATACACTTCTTAAAAAAAGTAGTGGACCAGTAGGCCTCAAAATAATCTTACATTTTTAAGGAAGGAAAATATCTCTGCTACAGTACATGGCCTCAAGAACAAACCCCAAAATAATCTAATATAAACACAAATGTATATAAAAACATGTTTTGTTTTATGTACGGACAAATGTGGGTATAAACAAACACCCACACTTGAGGAGTAATTGAACACAGCAGTTGAAAGTAGTTTGAAGAAGAAAGTTGAACTCACGTCCCACATGCTAAGCATTTGTTTACATACCTAGGGGACGCTAACATGCCCATAGCCTATAAAGTTGCGTCTGTCTGAGGCAAACCAGACAAAACACTTCCATATTGTTTTGAGAAACAACTAGAGATTTGAAAGAAACAGCCACAAGTCTTTCTTTCTGGGTCTATTTTAACAGGATGCAATGTGATATTTGGCTGTTGCTGTATGACATGATCAATTAAAAATCAGAAGATCTCTGCAAGCACAATGAATGTCAATTAAATGGAGAACATAATATAATGAATGCATCTATCTATCTATCTATCTATCTATCTATCTATCTATCTATCTATCTATCTATCTATCTATCTATCTATCTATCTATCTATCTATCTATCTATCTATCTACTCTCACTCACTCACATACTGTACACACACGTTTGTTTTTGTAAATTGTGGGTACATTACATACAGTAGGTGTCCATTGTTTTTATATAGTACTGACTGTATATTCTATTGCCCTAACCCCACCCTATCCCTAAAACCAATCATTACAGGAAGCTGTGTGCAGATTTACGTTCTAAAGAAAAAAAAAACTCAATCTATGTGATTTATAAGCTTTTTGAAAAATGAAGTCATCAGCAATGTTTTCATATTTTACCACATTCTTGTAATACCTGTCATACCTATGTCATTACACAGATTTGTGTCCTGATATGTCACAAAAACATGTACAAACACACAGAGTTAAAACAAAAATTATGTGTGGTTTATTTATAATTTATATTTATAATTTCGAGAGGATCACATGCTTATGATTGACCACGGCTGGTCCCGCATCAGCTAACACATTATGCACCAATCAAATTAATCCTAACTCACTATAAATAACCAGAGATTCTCAGCTCAGTTATCTTCATCTTGAAGAAATCCCCCTACTCCTCCCTTTTCCTAGATAGGGTGGCCCGGCGGCCCAGTTAGCACTGTTGCCTCACAGCAAGAATGTCTCTGGTTTAAGTTCTTATCAGGCCAGTCGATGTTTCTGTGCGTAGTTTACATGTTCTCCTTGTGCTCGCGTGGGATTCAGGTATATATATTTAAGCAATTCCTAACTAGTCATTAGCCATAACAGTCAGGTGAGTTCTTGAGACCTACCTGAGCTCAAATTCCCCTCTCGCCCTTCAAACAGGAGGGAACTCAGGGCTCGAGGATGTTCTGAGCTCAGGGCTCTCTCCCGGGACATCATGCCAAACATGCTTCGTTTTTAATCATCAGATAAATGTGACCTCTTGAAGTATTTTTTGAAACAATTAGTAGTTTATCATGATTTATGATTTATATTTATGTTTGAATAAAACACAACTTTAGTTTTATTCTGTAAACCTGACATTTTTTCCAGGTTTTAAAAAAGTATCATACATTTTGTATTGCAAAAATTTTACAAAAAAAGGTCATAAAAATAACATAAAGATGCCAATTTTTCAGATATCTTTGTTTTCATTTTTTAAACTACACAATACTAATATTTCAAATACTAATTAGCAATATGTGTTATGTAACCTCTTTTAAATTACATTTTACTCAAATTCACACAAAGAAATTGAATTTTCTGATGGCTTTTTTTTTATTCATAGCTATACACACTGTACAGTACATAGCACATACAATCACCGGCCACTTTATTAGGTACACCTGGTTCAACTGCTCGTTAATGCAAATTTCTAATCAGCCAATCACATGGCAGCAACTCAATGCATTTAGGCATGTAGACATGCTCAAGATGATCTGCTGCAGTTCAAACAGAGTATCAGAATAAGGAAAAAAGGTGATTTAAGTGACTTTGAATTTGGCATGGTTGTTGGTGCCAGATGGGCTGGTCTGAGTATTTCAGAAACTGCTGAGTTTACAGAGAATGGTTTTATATTACTGCATGTTGAAAAAACATATGCAACATCCAAGTATAAATCTGATCATAAACCCAGAAATGGAAGACATATACACTGCTTCAGAAAAACAGATAATGTAAAACATCACAAAAAACAACAATCTCTAGATAAAAGCCATTTCACTTTATACAGCCTCTCTCTGCCTTGCACCATTTATTCTGCATGACACTGAGAGACAATTTGTTTCAGCACAAAGACATACACAAGCTTCAAGCTAATGGAGATGAATTAAGCAAAGTTCGGGTTCATTTCATTCACCAGGCTCCCCCATATCCACCGAAGGTGTTTAGCTTTAGGCCATTTTCATTTTCTCTGTTATTGTGCCTTTTGGTTGATCCACAAACATTTGTACACTTCCAAGGTTGTTATATTGAACATGTTCGTTACCAAATAATTGGAAAAACCCAAGAAATGATTCATTTAAGCTGGTTGTTAGATTTACTTTGAATGCCTTCAGTCATTCAATGATGAACTGGCAGGTCATTTGTTTGTTGCCCTATAAATCTCCAAAATCTAACAGCAAGACATTTCCGGAAGACAAACCGCAGGCTACTAACATCTGGCAAAGGATATGAGTTTTGCGGCACTGCAGTGAAATATAATTTAGCCAGAAAGTGTCATGAGTCACTTCTTCCTTTATTTTAGTAACTATGTTTCACACACTGAGAGATTCAAGCGCCGTCATTTGCAGGGGCCCGTCAAGCTGATGTTCTGCGTAGCCCTTGGCTTCTAACAAAATGAAACACAAAAATGAAACTTGCACCTTGGAGATACCCAGGGCACTGTAGTCTCTTTACTGATATTTCGAGCGCTTCACCTTGTAGGAGAAATATTGGAGTGAGTAAGATTTAAAAAGGAAGAAAAACACGAAGAAAAAACAAAAAACCTTGAAGCAATTTTTTACATTGCTCCTCATAACCTTCCAATACAGTCCTGCGGAATCCAATTTAGAGCAAGATATGGAATAAAACTGTCACAGAATAGGAAATGTTATCTCCGACTGATGTTTGAAGACATACCGTGTGACTTAAATTGAATATTTCTGTGAAGCTGTGAGTTTTTCAGTATGAAATTCCCTTCTTGCCGATTATTTCAGTTCCTATTTTATGGTAATCTCATTGGCTGGGACTCTGATATATTCAGCAAGCTTATTTCAATTTCACATTATGTGATTCCAGTTAAATGTGACGGCAGACAGAAAGTGTGCTTATCAACAGTGTGAATAAATCACTGCCTCTGGATTATAGTGCCACACACATGCCCTTTACTGTGATATCCATCATCATTTTTAATGATCTGCAGCATCTAGAAGCCACTGGATGTTACTATGTCAGCCAATTCACACTGGTATGTGTTGGTGGGGAGTTCTCAATTGCACACTGTCCAAACAAGTGTCCGCAGGGACTTCAAATGAGGCTTTTTCAACTTATAACTACATCTAATTTAGCAGTGTACTGTATTTTCTCACATGAATTTTGTAATCACATTTGATATAGTTCAATATTTGTATTGAAATATTGCACTATTTAGGTGTGTTTTCCAAAATGTTTAGCACAAAAGCATAACCTTTTCGTGTGCTAGTCATCATATTTTGTGCAGAATTCAAACTGGAGTCTCTAAAATGCGAAAATAGCAAACTAACTAACAGATGTAATGTGTGAAATCATGCCCATCCGGGTCACGGCACCAATGTAACTTATCAGATTTTCTTTGCTCTAAGCAAAATTTGATCTGGAGTGTTTGACATTGGAGATGAGCGCACTAACAAATTCAGGGTTGCTAGGTTTTCGCAACAAACGTAGCCCAATAGCCAATCAAAACAAGCCCAATGGCCATCCAAACTAGACCTAAAACAAGCCCAGTCTCAAACTCAATTACTGAGCCATAGTTCTGGGCCACAGTTCTGCACAGTTTAGTTCCAACCAGCTCCAACTAGCCCAGCTTCCAAAATAGCCTACTACTCAATAGTTACTGCATTTAAATTTAAACATACCACTCGTCTGTACGTTCTATACATATAAATGTAGGTGGTATGAATGAAATTTGGACAAACTCAGTGGTGGAAAGAGTACTGAAAAATTATCCATTACTTGCCTGAAAATGTAGTGCAAACAGAGTAAAAGTATCTGTTGTAAATATTACTTAAAGTATGAGTAAAAAGTATACCTTTCAAAAGTATCAAGAGTAGTGAGTATTACGCTGTGAAAAGCTGATGCATTTACATGTTATTTGTGGATCAGTGTAAACGTAACATTCTGTAGTGCATCTGGTTATTGGCCAGCAGGCACACAACGCCATAAGACGTTAATATTAGGTTCGATTTAGTTTGTGATGTCAGGTGACCAAAATTCAAGGTCTAGCCAGCATCTAAGGACAATGTTATTTTGACGTCCATTAACAACGTCAAATGACGTTGATATTTGGTCAATTTTAGGTTATTAGAAAGTGACCAAAATCCAACGTTGAGCCAACATCTTAAACCAATGTCATATTGACGTCAAATACTGACATTTATTCGTCAGGTATGGCAACCAAAATCCAATGCCTGATACAGGTCATAGTGGTAACGTCCACACAACATCAAGCTGTAACATCATTAGACGTTGATATTTGGTTGGTTTTAGTTCGGACGTTGGACATCGACATCGGACTGATGTTGAGTTCTGATCAGTGACATGCATCAAAACAGCCTCTGGCGTGTAAAGATTTTGGACATCTTCTTGGACACTTTTAATGCTTTTAAAGAGTTTGCTGTAATTGTAAAGTGCCCATGTCTTGAGGTAATTCATTATGTTGCGATTTACTTTCTATGTGCGATTTAATTGGACGGGAATCACAGGACTGATTTTTATAATCCCCAGAAACAAGAAAAAGTAAAGTAGTGACTGCAGATTGAAAGAAAGTAGTGGAGTAAAAGTACCGATACTGCAGTAAAAATTTACTCAAGGAAAAGTAAAAGTACACATTTTTAAAACTACTTAGTAAATTGCAATTCCTAAGAACAACTATTTAATTAAAGTAGTTTGAGTATTTGTAATTAGTTTCTTTAATTAGTTGAATGTCTAACTACATTCAATATTTTGAATATAGGGGCACGCATCCTTTTAAAAAAAAATTACATTTTCTTATGAATTAAATTGCATGTAGTTAGAAGAATTAGCTACTTTTTGGCCAGTACATAAAATAGTTACATTTCGAATGAGATCAGGCAAAAAATATCTGTGGCTTATTATTAGACGACATGGGATCAGCTTTCACTGCTATGCAGATGATACTCAATTATATATTTTAACTAAACCGGATGAGATGTCTAAACTGTCTAAGCTAACTGAGTGTATTAAAGATGTTAAAGACTGGATGACAAACAATTTTCTTCTCTTAAAGTCAGACAAAACTGAATTATTACTTATCGGGCCTAAATCCTGCACACAGCAGTTCTCACAACTCGACCTGCAATTAGAAGAATACAAAGTTAGAGTTAGCTCTACTATAAAAGATCTGGGTGTCATAATAGACAGCAGTTTAACTTTTGAAAATCATATATCCCATGTCACAAAAACTGCTTTCTTTCATCTGAGAAATATTGCTAAGTTACAAAGTATGCTATCCATATCAGATGCAGAAATGCTAGTCTATGCTTTAATGACTTCTAGGCTGGATTACTTTAATGCTCTGTTTGCTGGTTGCTCAGCATTCTCTATTAACAAACTTCAGCTAGTACAAAATGCAGCTGCCAGAGTTCTTACCATGTCTAGAAAATATGATCATATCACCCCAATTTTATCTTCCTTACACTGGCTGCCTGTTAAGTTTTGTATTGAATATAAAAAAATGCTGCTTACCTATAAAACTTTAAATAATATAGCTCCTGTTTATCTAACCAACCTTCTGTCTTCTAGGAGGTCGAGTCTTCTCATTTATGGCCTCTATACTCTGAAATAGCCTTCCTGATAATGTCCGAGGCTCAGACACACTCTCGCAATTCAAAACTAGATTAAAAACCTATCTTTTTAGCAAAGCATACACTCAGTGCATCACTTAGCGGTGTGACGCATGAGTGTGCCCCACGCAGGTTTTTGCATCTCATTTATATACACTATAAACAGCAGCTACGCTAATTATTTTCTTTATTCTCTATTTCCACCTGGGGATACTCATCCCAAGGCCCTCAGACTATGCTGAGCCACTGATGCGATCCAAGACCAGCTACGAGATGATCCCAAGATATTCATAATCCTGGACCAGGCCGTATCCTGAGCAGCTGCTGTGGAGGTCATGGAAGAGTGGAGAGCATGAGACTGATTCCTGTGATGTTCCAGGGATAGATGAGTCTTCGCTGAGGTCTAGCATTCTCGTGCCTCCGGCGCCTAGACTGCAGCTCTGCACAAGACGTTTGGCTATAGGAGAAATGGTCGTGCCCAACTGAGTCTGGTTTCTCTCGAATTTTTTTTAATTCTTCACTTTTGCCAATTGGTGAAGTTTTTTCCTCACCGCTGTCGCCACTGGCTAGCATAGTTCGGGATCTGTAGAGCTGCGCATTGATGGATTTGCTCTTCAGTGTTTGGACTCTCTGTAGTGATTATTAAACCACACTGAACTGAGCTAAACTGAACTGAACTTAAACTCTGAAAACTGAATCTGACACTGTTTCAATGTACTATAATCTTCTATGTGAAGCTGCTTTGACACAATCTACATAGTAAAAGTGCTATAGAAATAAAGGTGAATTGAACTGAATTCACCCCTAGAAAATCGACCACAGTTTAGTAACATCCTAAGCATAATCCAAAAAAAATGCATGAACTGAAATACACCGAATGTACCAATTTAGAATGTGCATCTGGGAACTGGGATGATCTAGATAACGATCATCTCCCAGGGTGTTATTCATACCCAGCTGACTGAACGCTGTGTTTTTACTGATCCTCAGCTGAAGGAGAAGAGGTGTGGAACGAGGGATCCATTAGAGGGAAAGGAAACAGCAGTCTAGGCCTGCATGCTCTGATGATTTATGTGTTCAATATGAGGGCAAGGTGCATTTTTCTCCATTTTAGCACTTTAGCCCTGACACTCAGAGTGAGGGAGTGCGGAAGGCTGTAAAAGTGTTTGGTTTGGACTCCGAATGACAAGATCTTACTCATCGACAACCTCTGGCACAATTACAGACATGCTAGCTGCCAAAAGAGGATGTAACAAATGTTGACAATTGAAATCAAAGAAGTTAATTAAAATAATGAATGTAATGATGGAAAAAGAAATCACTAAATGCTTAACAATAGACAAATAATAAATAAACACTGTCGCCCTACAGTAAGAAGGTAATTTTTGTGTGGTGTTTGCATGTTCTTCCCGTGTTCATGTGGGTTTCCTCCAGGTGCTCCGGTTTCCCCCACAGTCCAAAGACATGTGCTATTTGGGTGAATTCAATAAACTACATTGGCTATTGTGTGTGTGTGTGTGTTTGTGTGTGTGTGGGTGTTTCCCAGTAACGGGTTGCAGCTGAAAGGGCATCCGCAGCATAAAACATATGCCAGAACAGTTGGTGATTCATTCCGCTGTGGCGACCCCTGATAAATAAGGCAATAAGCTGAAAGGAAAATGAACGAATGAATAAATTGAAATGATTTAAAATAGTTGGTTGATATAAAATAAATAAACAAATTATAAAATTAACTGAAATTAGTGATGCAAATGTATTAACAAAAATATTAAGATTGAACACAATAAATGAATTACTGAAAAACAAATTAATTACATAAAGAATATTTAATAAAAAAACAAGCATAAGCAAAAGAAAAAACAGCATAAATGGAAGAAAATGTGTGTGCGTGTGTGTGTGTAATAACTAAATAAATAAATCAAATTGAAGGGATTAATGAATAATGAATCTATTAATGAATAAAACAAAATGTAAATACATTAAAACATTACAGAAAAATATATTATTGAAATTATTGAAATCAAGTTATTGATTAAAATGTGTTTAAATAAAAACACTAGATACAATAAGTGACTTACAATAAATTACTGAGTTAAATAATAAATTCATTGAATTCAAACAGAATACAACTATGAATAAAATAAATTGCATAAATGCATAACTGTTAATACAATTAGTGACTAAAAATGTATAAGTAAATACAATTATTGAATACAATGAAAAAAACTATCTATATGTAATTACCTTAAAATACATAAAAAAGAAAAAAATTATGAATAATAAAGAAAAAAATAAAATGTATGGGGTGAATACAATATACAACTAAAATTGATTTTTAATTATGAATAATAAAATAACTAACTAAATAAAATAAGTAAATGAATGGGTAAAATTATTGAAATAATTGTATATGAAAAATTAATACGTGAATGAATTAATGCATTCAACTTAAAACAATGAAAATAAAAATATATTTTTAACTGTAACTATAACTGTATTTCTGTCATGACAACTCTCAGAAAAATTGAGTATGGTAATAAATATATATATATATATATATATATGACAATGTGGATGTGTTTGGTCTTGGCGGCATAAATCTGCTACACTGCTGCTGCTGCTGCGATTCTTATGGCTGAGCAAGTGCCGAGACTTGCTACTAGGGCTGGGCGATATTGCAAATAAAAATATCACAATATCATGTTTCAGATCATTTGGTATAGATAATTGTTGATTATTTTTGTAACAATACATTTAGGAATATTAGGATTTTATTTAACCACTTTATTTTAATTTACCAACATTACTATGGCAAATCGTTTTAATAGTTTGTTTTAATTGTCTTTATAATAAAATAAACATAAGTGTTCAAGAGACTTTTATATAAAATGTTACAAAGTGTAGGCAATGGTAAAGCGTAAATACTGAACAATCAAAACTAACTTTAAGGTAGATCAACACCTCTAAGGTGTCAATAATAATGATACAGTAAACCTCAAACTCTGTCAACAAACAAACTATGATAATCAAATCTGAGCTTTTAAGTAAAAGGAACTAAACATCATTATTCAAATACAAACTGCAACATTACAAATTGTGAAGTTGAATGACTATATTATATAGGGCTGTGCGATTTGGGGAAAATATCCAATTGCGATTTTTTTGACAGATATTGCAATTTCGATTTGATATGCGATTTAATTTTGTAGTCAAGTCAATAATTCAATAATCTGTATTTTAGCTTCTTACTGCTAAAATGCAGTGAGTGTTAGTTAAAAAAGGAACTTAAAAGATATTAACTTATATTAGCAAACATCTCTGAAATTGTACTTATATGTGTATGTATGTGTGTGTGTGTATGTGTGTGTGTGTGTATTTGTATTTTAAAAATAAGTATATTTTCATATTTGTTTATTATAAATTTTCATTATTTTTATAAAACTGTATTATAAAGCTTACAGTTTAAATGCACATTTGTAAATAAACACTTAAAATAGTAAAATAGTGTGATAAGCAATTTGACAAAATGGTTTAAAATATATTTTGGTACATCAAAAAGTGTGGTTATGATAACCATCTGACAAGATAATCCAGCAAAAATTTGTTCTTAAAATGTCACTAAAATGTAATATTTATACCTCATAATTAAATAGAAAATAAGGCAAATAACTGCAAAAATAACCAATTCAAAAAGCTGGCTACATGTCTGACAGTGTAATGTTAAAAGAATGTTTATTAACTGATAAACAGCATATTATTGACAGACTTTATCAGCCTGCTATAACGACAGACTGTGCGTTAAAGGGGGGAAAACATGAGCATTAACGTCATTATCATGATGGACTTATTCAGTAGCGAACTTGAGTTTATGTGACTTACACTTTTTGTTGAAAAAAGCTCTTTATGTCCTTTTTTGCTGCCGCCATCCTCACCTGTGTGTGTCACACACCTCATTCTTGCACGGGAAATTTACCTGCGCTGTTTTGGCGCTGCTTTTCTGAACGCAGCTACAGCCTCTCACATGACAGCAGGGAAAGGCACAGCCTTTCTAGGTTAACATGTCTAAATTAATATTGACAGTGCAAATTTTTTATGTGAATTAAATTATTGGTGGGAACATTTCAATTGTTGGTCCCCCTCCACGTCCCCTCTGTCCATGCTAAATCTACACCCCTGCTTTTTAGCAAGACGCTCCTCTTATAGTCGTTCGCGCTTTCCTGTTTGTTATTGTGGGCGTTCCGCATAGTTCGGTTGTGCAATTCTGATTGGGCAGAACGAAAGTGTGCTAACTCGATTGGCTAGTAAGGCTGTCACACACAGACGACTGTCACACACAAACGGCAATCATGCATTTGCTCTGAGTGGGGGAAGTTAAATATATATGTCATATATCGCAGCCTCTTGCAATCAGCTAATCGCAACGTTTCAAATCACGATTGCGATTCGATTAATTGCACAGCCCTAATATTACCCTCTATGGAAAAAATCTTTCAGATGGAGAGCTAGTGGCTGGGATGCACAAGAAAAGAAACCAAAAAGTCACTCTGGGGACAAAACAATCTCGTCACTGCTGCTATACGGCACTCATTTTCGCATATGTTGTTAGTCTGACCTGAAGTGACAAGTGCAAGCGCATAATGGTCTTTGCACTTACGCTCCCCTGCCGTCTCTCGTAACAACAGTAGGTAACCATCAGCCGTTTTCTCAGAAGATGACAAACGGACAAACCAGTGTTGCAGCTCCGATGCAAGTTTATGGAAAAAAGTAAAAAACACTGCAGTGTTGGAATGTGCTGTGTTTGTCTCAGGTAATTAGTCTGCCATTATTACTGAAAGTGTGAAGCAGGTTAGTTCTACTTGCATGAATAGTGATGCACTCGCAGCATTCTGAAAAGTTCAGATGTTTTTCAACTAGGTTTACCTGAAAAATCCACGTGCGTCACATGTACGCCGCTTGCACGCAAGTCGCGCACCTCTATTGGAAATGACAAACCTACACCCTAAGCTTATTGGCATTCATTCCAAGACCAGCGTTTAGCAGCCACATTTTAATAAAACTATAGCCTTCATATCCAAACTTCATACCAAACATGTTTTAATCAATATTGACAATGGTATTTAGTCAAAAAATATCGATACAGATTTTATGTCCCAGCCCTACTTGCTACTGCCAGTATATTCACAGACATGCAGTCTGAGAACATAACATACTGCTGATGCAAACATAACATACATGAACCCACATAGCAGATCTAAATACAGGTGGAGCTGGGGTACAAGAGGGTTTCCAAAAACATGATGCACACAGTATTTCTAGTGTACAAAACACTGAGGCATTTCAAATGTTGAGGGCCAAGCTTATTGCCTGCTGAGGTGACAGCAACCTGTGACCTGTAGTCGTGACAGATTTTCACAACAGAACTTTGGATGAATAAAATTTATAAAAAGATGGATGGATGGATGGACAGAGAGACAAATAAAATGACAGACAGACAGACAGATAGACGGATAGATGGATGGATGGATGGAC
>CAIGQZ010033231.1:6232631-6271162 GCA_903798205.1 Danio tinwini
CGAAGTGATGTTGACACCTACTGGTCTGGCATGGGCAATACAGCAGTGTAAGATCATTTTGAACAAAGATCATTGTAACAGCGTTGTCTCTCATGCCAAACTTATAAAAACGCTCTGCCTTTTTCAATATCTTTTGACCCTTACCATTGTGGATGTCATGAGAATGTTCAGATGATGTATGTTTGACTTTCCTGATCAAACTCGGCCCCTTTCTTACACATATCTTTATATTGCTTCACAATGTCCCAACAGAAAGACTAACACAGTACATTTTTGGTGCTCAAGAATAGGTTCCATTTCAGTTGTAAAAATAACCAATAGGATTACAAAAGCTCTACGATATTCGATGTGAACTTCAAGAAATGTACAAAAGCTGCCAACTGGATGGTACCTTTGTACCTAAAGGGTCAAAAAGGGGCATAGCATATGGACAAACTCAATGCTGGGTAATAAAATTGAAATAATCCAGCATTGGTGTCTTATTATTTTCCCTATTGCTGTATAAGGCACCTATTAGCATCCAAGTACATGGAACTCTAAATGTCCACATGTGAGAAGTTTTTAGTTGCCTGGTGAAATAGTGTGAGGTCTTTAAAATGCGTGCAAGATAAGAGACAAGGACAAGAATAGCACAAAAACATTCAGACTCAGAAAAGCCTGACAGCGGAGCAGCTTGCAGCTGGTCATGAGGTAGTGAGCCTAAAAAACACACACACGCACGCGCGCACACACACTATCCCACTGGCAGTCACAGTCGATAGATGGACCGAGAGATAGATGAAGAGGTAGGAAAATGTAGTGACAGATGGAGAGAAAATGTGTGTGGGCAGGAGACAGTGAGCCACAGGGACATGCAGTGAATCTATTGTTTCCTAAAGGTGAGAGAGACTGTGAAGAAGAGAAAGAGAGAGAGAGAAAGCCACAGAGAATGGTAGGCAGAATAAGAGGTCGGGAGAGAAGCTGAAAAAAAAAAACGACATTCACCAGCTCTGAAAGACACAATACATTCAGCTATCAGGCTCATTGTGAAAAAAACCCTTCCTTTCACAATAGTATTAAAAGAAAGACAGCAATGAAAACGAGACACAGTGCTTTTATTTAACTCCTCCATGAAGAAAAGACGCGCAGAAAATGGAAAATGTGACAGAATTATAGTCGCAGAAAATAGCCCCCGCTGAAAAATCGATTTGCACTTGACAATCAGCCAGATAAGGCAAAAAAGGGCTGTCATGCTGTATCATTCAGTCGGATATTTCGTAGCATGATGCATCATGGGAGGGAAAAGCGGATCTGTGAGTCTTTTCAAACTACCTCATTTTCACACATCCAATCTACTAAGATCAAATGACACACAGCACCCCCTGTTGGACGAGTGATGTCCTTTCAGATGATTGATCCTCAGCATGTGCTACATTTTGATTCATTTTTTAAAAAGCAAGTCAAACAGATACAAAAATCCATCCATTTATTAATATCCATAGGTTTACATAACTACAAAAAAATCATAGATACACACAGTGCTGTGCAAAAGTGTTTGACCACTAGAATTTTCACCAACAAAAATGGTTTTAAGTCAGTTATTTCAGCAATCTTTTGGGGAGTGTCAGGAAATATAGGTTTACATATCCAAACACTATTTTTGTTATTAATTCTAATAACTGATACACAAAAGTACACATGTTTCAGTAGCACTTTTATTAAGTATCAATTCCCAATAGTAACTAGTGGCTTATTGCCTGCCTATTATTAAGATATTGGCTGTTTATTAGTACTACATTACCTGACAAAAGTCTTGTCGCCTATTCAAGTTCTAGGAACAACAAATAATAGCTTGACTTCCAGTTGATCATTTGGTATTAGCAGTGGCTTACATGAAAGGCAAAGGCCTCTACGCTTATTTTACCTAAATAAAATATGATCATGCCTTGATTTTTAATTATTTAAATAGGACAGTAAGGTCTGACTTTGTTAAGAAAAAAGTTGTCACTTAACAGAAATAATGTACAGTATAAAATATAAAGTCATGGTGCAGTGGAAAAATAATTAATATTGTGCATGACTTTCATGTGCTTGGAGGACGGCATCCATACATCACTCCAATGACTCAAATAACTTATTAATAAAGTCTTGTGGAATGGCAAAGAAAGCGTTCTTGCAGGACTCTCAGAGTTCATCAAGATTCTTTGGAGTCATCTTCAATGCCTCCTCCATCCCCACAGACATGCTCAATTATCTTCATGTCTGGTGAATGGGCTGGCCAATCCTGGAGCGCCTTCACCTTCTTTGCTTTCAGGAGCTTTGATGTGGTGGCTGGAGTATGAGAAGGAGCGCTGTCCTGCTGAAGAATTTGCCCTCTCCTGTGGTTTCTAATGTAATGATTTTTCCTTCACCAAACTTTTTTTCCCTTAGAATCTTGGGTCCATGCAGGTTCCAATAGGTCTTCTGCAGTGTTTGTGATGATTAGGATGCAGTTTGAATTGGGATTCATCGGAAGACTTTCTGCCACTTTTCCAAATGATCAACTAAGTTATTATTTTTTGCTCTTGCAACTGGGATCGATGACAAGACTTTTGTCAGGTAGTGTAGTATGATCTTATGCTACACCACTAATCCTACCCAAAAACTGAAGTACTACCTTACTAATTATTAATAAGAATCTAATTATTATTTATTGAGCTAAAAGTCTCAGTTAATGGTTTGTTAATAGTGAGAATCTTACCATAAAACAAAGTGTGACCCATATTTTTTCAGGTAGTTTTGCAGGTAGATTTCTGTCTAGGGGATTGTGTCTAGAATCTACTGACACACTACATACAGTACGACACAGATCATTATTATGCACTACACAATAAAGTAAAGCTATCATAAGGAGATGTATGCCATTTTCTTTATAAAAAAACAAGCCAGACCTTTTTCACTGCCAATGTCGCAAAATCATGTTCCTTCACAAATATTTCAAAGAAAAGCCCTTGGCATCAGTTGCAGAAGACATGGGTGAACATTAGTTCTCAGGAAATATATTGACATTATGCCAGTGAGATGTACTGCTGTAACTGATTCAAAAGATGGACATACCAAATATTAAAGTTAAATAGTTTAAATTCAGTTGATATTTGTTGTGATATGCAAAACAATTAAATCATGAATAAAGAAACATTAACTTTTTTTTTGTTTAAAAATGGTCGTTTTACAACTCCCCTAAAGTTAAACAGTTGAGTTTCAATATTTTTTTATTTATTCAGCAAAACTTCAGGTCTGGCGGGAGCATTTTAGCTTAGCTTAGCATAGACCATTGACACTGAATCAGATTAGATCATTAGAATCCTGCTTAAAAATTAACAAAGAGTTTTGATACTCTCATTCAGATGTAATAATAATATCAATAATATTACGCATGACATGACAATTTAACCAATGTGACCACCTGCTTATATAGGGAGTGCGCCTTGCAACCATGGTGATATTTTTTTGAGACGATTCAGAAAATATATAAATATACATCACGTTTTTTACTTTTTTATTTTATTATTTTCAGGCTCTGCTAAATATTTGTAATGTGAAGGGGACGCTGAGGATGTGCGGATCCAAATGCAGGTTTATTAAATAGAGATAGTCAGGCAAGCAATGGTCAACAAGGTCAAACAGGTACATACAGGCAAATCCAAAGTCGTGGTCAAAAACAGGCAGATATTCTACGCAAGCTTGATATTTTAGCGCGGATGTATACCTGGCCGAATTGCACTGTAGGTGGCGAGAACGAGTCTTCGAACCTGTGTGCATTCTGTGAAATTACCACATCAAACGTGACGTGCTAACATGGATGCAGTTCACTAGAGTGAATCTGATTAATATTAGCTCCACATCTAACTATCAGGCACCTGTTAAGTTTATGCGTTCGAGTAAAACATGTACAAATAAAATGGACTGGGTGATTTTTAAAATGAACGAAAAGCCAAACCGGTGAGCCGTCTGACAAAAAAGTGCCCTTCTGGATTTTTTACTTACTTCGAAGACACTACTGACTACGCTTACATGGACATCTGTAATCTAGTTATTTGCCTTAATAGACAATAATATAATTAAGGTCTCTTTGTGAAGTGCTTTCATGTAAGAGTTTCCTGTAATTTTGGGTGACTTTAACTGCAGTTCGGCAGTTTCACTTTAACTCATGAACATTTTATTCATGCCCCCGTGACAAATTGGGGTTTTAGACACAGATAAGAACTAAGGACTGGTTATGTAATTTAATAACACACGACAAATAGAAAGTAAAAAACCTCCATATTTCTTGTGTGTGTGTGCGGTCCTTTACTGAAAGCGCGTTCGTGGATCTTGTCGGAAAATATGGTGAAAAGTCCTATATAAGGGTAATAGTTTGATTGCGGTCTTTACTTCAATAATGCCACTAATATATGCATACTCCACGTCTTAATTTCATTTCTGTTTAGTTCAGTTATGACTTTAGTCGGATTAAGGTCATCAAAAATTGCTGTTTCGAGTTTATGTAGGCCTACAGTTCAAAATTCATGGTTAACTGAATAAACAGTTAATAAACACAAGTACATCTTATTGAACATAATTTATTTTCATCACCAATTATTATAGTAGAACAGTTTCTCAAGCAGTTTGTGATGCATTGTAGAAACAGGAGATGAGCCCCTGGTCAAATGCGTCACCTGGCTTGAGAAACCAGTTCTCAAAGATTCACTTTTAGTCATACTTGGGTAGCACACATATTCTGAATGCCTTCGGCAGAATTCAAATGAGATTCATCTAGATTAATTCCAAGATTACAGTGAGATTAACCTAAATAAAATAAAATATATGCCCACCTATAATATATATATAATATATATATATATATATATATATATTTTTTTTTTTTTTTTATTATTGTACCTAACAAGAACTAAGCTATAAATACAATTAGCACTTGCAATTACT
Organism: Danio tinwini; assembly: GCA_903798205.1. Lineage (NCBI taxonomy): Eukaryota > Metazoa > Chordata > Actinopteri > Cypriniformes > Danionidae > Danio > Danio tinwini. The sequence goes on from CAIGQZ010033231.1 coordinate 6,237,576, forward strand.
GCTCACATTTTTTGCAAGCAAACCCTTAAAGTTAAACAATGTGCAAAACCCTAACAACACCTATAATTATTCCTACAGTAATCACCTCTACAAATGACCCTTAAAATAATCCTTTACTTAATACAAAGCTTTCCTGTCATAACAGAGCAGCTATATCTGCATGCCACAGAAAACAGAAATACTGTGTGGGCTGTTCTGTCTCTCATTAGTGCAGAGTAACGGTGTTTGAATGTGTACCTGCATTGCTTCTGTGCTGTTCAGGACAGTGTGAAGGGAATAGATAAGAGAAAACAGCAGACTGAGCGTCTGTATCTCTCAGACTGCTGACGGTGCACTGGTGTCCTAGATGGCAGGCTGAGCTCATCTGCATAAGGCACAAACACGGCCAATCAGAAACAGAAACAAAATAGAGTCTTGCCATATAAGATGTTCAGAATTTAAGGGGTGTCAGAAAAAACGCCTGAGGTTTTCATACTGGGGACAAGTAGTGCTAGGGGGTACAAAATAAATTAATAAATAAAAATAAACAAACATAAATGAATAACTGTTTGCATCAACAATTGCAATCAAGCGTTTTTGAAACTTGCAATGGGTCTGTTACAGAGCTGTAGAGGAATTTTGGCCCACTTATCTTTGCAGAGTTGTTGTAATTCAGGTACATTGAAGGGTTTTCGAGCATGAACTGCCTTTTTAACATCATGCCACAGTATCTCAGTTGTATTTAAGTCAGGACTTGGACTAGTCCAATCCAAACTCTTCATTTTGTTTTTCTTCAGTCACTCAGAAGTGGACTTGCTGGTGTGCTTTGGATCATTGTCCTGCTGCAAATCCCAAGTTTGCTTAAGCTGGAGATCACTAACAGATGACTAGACATTCTCCTTCAGGATATTTTGGTACACAGCCGAATTCATGATTACATTTATCACAGCAAGTTATTCAGGTCCAGAAGCAGCAAAACAGCCCCAGACCATCATACTAATACCAACACCACATTTTACTTCTGGTATGATGTTCTGTTTCTGAAATGCAGTGTTATTTTTATCCCACACATAATGAGACTTTTCACTTTTGTCTTCAAGTTAGTTCAAGTATTTTCCCAAAAGTTGTGGGATCATCAAGATGTCTTCTGGCAAAATTGAGAAGCACCTTATGTATTTTCCTAAGCAGTGGTATTCATCTTGGAAGTCTGCCATGCAAACCATTTTTGCCCAGTCTCTTTCTCATGGTGGAGTCATGAACACTCACCTTAACTGATGAAAGTGAGGCCTGCAGTTCTTTGGATGGTGTGACCTCTTGGTCGTCTTTTGTGACCTTTTGGATGAGATTTTGCTGCATTCTTGGGCTGGACACTCCTGGGAAGGTTTTCCACTTTTCAATGTTTTTGTCATTTGTAGATAATGGCTCTCACTGTGGTTTTCTGCGGTACCAAAGCTTTAGAAATGGTTTTAGAACCTTTTCCAGACTAGAAAACTTTCTTTTTCGGCAAGCCTATCTTTTGAGGATCTTTTGTTTTACTTCAGTTTGTCAGGCAGGTCCCATTTAAGTGAGTTCTTGATAGCGAACAGGTGTGGCTGTAATCAGGCCTGGGTGTGGCCCAAACCCAAGTTCGCTTCAGCTTGAGGTCAATAACAGATGACATTCTCCATATCTCTCTTCAGGATAGTTTTGTATACAGCAGAATTCATGGTTCCATTTATCACAGCAAGTTATCCAGGTCCTGGAGCAGCAAAACAGCTCCAGACTATCACACTACCAACACCAAATTTTACTGTTGGCATGTTTTCTTTCTGAAATGTTACACAAACTTGTCCATACAGTCTTGTTAGTCCAAGTATTGTCCAAAGACTCTTGGGGATCATCAAGTTGTGTTCTGACAAAACGGAGACAAGCCTATATGTTTTTATCTCAGTAGTGGTTTTCATCTTGGAACTGGCCAATCAAACTACTTTTGCCCAGTCTCTTTCTTATGGTGGAGTCATGAACACTCACCTTAACTGAGGCAAGTGAGGCCTGTAGTTCTTTGGATGATGTTGTGGGATCTTTTGGTGACCTTTTGGATAAGCTGTTGCTGCATTCTTTGGCAGGACACTTCTCTGAAGGTTCTCCATTGTTTAGTGTTTTTGCCATTTGTAGATAATGGCTCTCACTGTGGTTCGCTGCAGTAGCAAAGCTTTAAAAAATTGTTTTGCAACTTATTCCAGAGTGGAAAACTTTATTGGATCTCGACATGTCTAGCTTTTGAGGATCTTTTGGTCTACTTCACATTGTCAGGCAGGTCATATTTAAGAGATTTCTTGATTGTGAACAGATGTGGCAGTAATCAGGCCTGGGTGTGGCTAAAGAAGTTAAACTCAGGTGTGATACACCAGAGTTAAGTTATATTTTAACAGGGTTGTTATAAACTTGGTTATGTACTGTATATACACAGTTTTCCTTAAAACACAGAAGCATTAATTTATATGTATAGAAGTCCAAAATTGTTTATGTTGGCAGCACCAGTTTCACCAAACAAAAAAGTTAATTCAGAGCTCTGTAATACTGTAGTTCTCTACTTTTTATCTCTATGTATTGAGGATTTACATGAAGATTGTGAAGATTTATGCAAATGACAGAAAGCACATTAAAAAACAAATGTTTTGCTGATAAAAATGCATTTTTAAGATTATGTGATTTGATCCCAGAGAACGACGAGAACAAACAAATGTGATAACCATCTTTTAAGAGCAAACAAGGAACACACATATAATCAAATGCAAAGTAAACATCATTCCCCGCAGGAGCAAAAAAAAAAAAAAAAAAAAAAAAACACAATTCCTAATTCATGGAAAGTGTTGTCAATCAGAATAACAAAAAATCAGCTCAGGGAAAAGTAAAAGCACAATTTCATCATTAAAAACATTCTCCACCTCCCTCAATGTCATTTCTCTCCCTCATTCCTTCTCTCATTTTGCCCTTCAACGATTTAATCAGAGCCAGGTATATTGAGCTATAATTATAACCTCGCCTTCTTATTAGTAGATGAGACTTTGATAATAAGCCCTCGGAGAGAATCCAAATGACATTGCTTCTGGCCAAACAAGACATCTATATGAGCTTAGCATTTGTGAAAAAACACAGAGATTACGATTAAAGACGCCGACTGGAGATCTGACTGGAATAACAGCACACCAACAGACTCATTACTTTAGGGTTCGTTCCATTTCCGTCCCGCTAATGAACCGTTCTAGCGTTAGTGATTCAACCAAGTGCACTTACTCAGCATCCTTGACATTCAAATCCAAAATATTGCTTTATTAAGTCTGACTCACAAACGCTGGGCTAAAAAGTTTCTTTAGGCATGCATGGGGACATTCAGTGCTTCATCATGGCTTTTTTTGGTTGGTGTCAATAAAGATCTGTGTTTACATAGCTTACAGTATGTATTATTGTTGTCTGGTGTATGGGATACTTTTTGTTTGGGTAACTATTTTTGGGTGATCAGTAGTAGTTTGGGTAACTACTTTTATTTTGGGTGACCGTCCTTTTCGTAGTAGATATGCAAACTTAATTTAAAGGAATAGTTCATCCGAAAATTAAAACATCCTCATCATTTATTCACGCTCAAGTGGTTCTAAACTTTTTTATTAGTTTTATGAAACAAAATATTCTGTAGAATGGGAAAAAATATCTTTTTTTATAATATCTTTATATAATATTTGTGTTCAACAGAGGAAAGAAGCTCAAAATAGGTTTGGAATAAGTGGAGGATGAGTAAATAATGACAGAATGTTTAGTTTTGGAAGAACTATGCATTTAATTTCTTGTGAAACTTTAATATGTTTACCTGCAACATTGCTTTAACTAGCAGTGTAGGTTTAGTGGTGAAACTTGTTTCTCTGACCAATAATAATAAAAAAAATACCAGGCTGTTTGAAATATTAGGGCATGCTCACACTAGGTACAGTTGCCTTGAACCCTGCCAAAGCACAATTGTCCCCCCTCCCCTCTCCTCCAGTGGCCTGCCCTTAGGGCTTACTCACACTATGCTATCCGAACCGTGCCCAGGCCCCTTTCCCGAATCATTTGAGAAGTGTGAGCGCTCTGAATCGTTCAGGCTCAGGCACAGTTCACTTGGGCGGCCCTGGCCCGGTTGGAAGAGGTGGGCCTGAGCACTATTCACTTGGGCTCAGGCGCGGTACCTTACAGTGAGAGTGCAAGCGTGCCTAAGCCCGAAACTGAAAGCGAGACGTGACTTTTAAGGGACTGTTTCATATGGATTAATTAATCATTCTTACTGTTCAATGAACGCAAACTGTCGTCGATTATTAAAAATGCAAAACCCTCACTGCACGTCACCTGCAGCTTCAGCAAACCTCCTAATTCCTGCAGCACGAGGACTTTATGATTGTTTATGAGCATCAAAACTGGCTGATCTGTTCGGCAAAATATTAGACGGCGTGTCACCGCATATCAAACGAGTTAAACTATATAATTGAAGAAATCTCCACTGTGCTGAGCGAGAACGCTTACTGAGCAGCGCGTCATCGATGACGTAAGCGCACCCAGGCCCGAATGCAATGTGAGTGTGGGCCGTCGGGGGAGAAGGGAGGGGGGACAATCGTGCTTTGGTCCGGTTCAAGGCAACTGTACATAGTGTGAGTACGGCCTTATACTGCCATTTGCCTTCCAAACCTGAGCAACACGTCATCAATGATGCGACTGTTCAGTTTAACAGGAAGAGGCACAGCACAGTGGAGACTGCTTTAGTTATATCGTTTTAGTTGTTTGGGATGCAGTGACACACAGTCAAATATTTCGCAGAACAGATCCACAACTTTTGATGCCCATTACTTATCATAAAAGTCCTTGTGCTGCACACACTAGGAGATTTGCTGAAAATGCAGCTGTCGTGCAGTGAGGGGTTTGCATCTTTAATAAACTATGACAGTTCATGTTCATTGAAAAGTAAGAATGAATAATAAATCCATATAAAACAGTTCCTTAAAAGTGACGCTGGGTCTTTAATTTCGGGCTCAGGCACACTTTGCATACTTTGAGCGTACCACACCAAAGCCCAACCGAACCGCGCTTTGCCACATCTCTTCCAACCGAGACAGGGCCGGCCAACTGAACCATGCCTGAGCCCGATTCGGAGCACTCAAACTTGTCAAATGAACTGGGAAACATGCCTGGGCATGGTTTGGATAGCTTAGTGTGATTACGCCCTTATTTTCAGATCTATTACTGTTTTTGTAATTCTGTGGTTCCTTTCTATAATACAATGACCAAAAGCAGGGCATGTTTGTCAATATATATATTTTAAAAATCATGAAAGTTACACTAACTTTGTTCGAAAATGTTTTCAATCAGGCAGTGACACTGGAGGCAGTGATTGTTGGCACCTCGTTGAGATTTCAGACAAACTTTTGAGACAGGATAATGATTTAATCATGTATTACAAAATAGATTGGGTTGTTATGTGATAACTAAAGGAATATTTGCTTACCACAATTGCAACTGTGGATATGAACCCAGTTCTACATTTCTGGGAAACCACAAATATGTACCTGGGGCTACGTCCTCTTGCATTTTGTCTGCAAAACGAACGCTTTGTGGGGGTATGATGCCGCTGATAACTTCTGTTCATTTTTGTACTACCGCTGAACGCTCAACTCTGTATGGATGGCTTTTCCGGTGATACTAGTTTGCTATGTACTCTGATGGACTTGGAATGCAGAGCGGAGTGGACCGCCACATCAAGGTCCAACGAAGAACAGTTCCAGAAACCAGGTAAAACAAAGGCAATAAATAAAATAAAACAATCTGAAATTGTGGTAAAATCACACGTTGTCAAAAAAGTTGACCAAACACATACAGTTGCATACAACCTGATGCCCAGGTGGCACTTCGAGACACCATCTTTATTTTTGTTAGCTCAATGGGCTATATGCACAGCTAGAGTTTTATGTGACTATTTTCAATTTCATAAAGTTCCATTTACAGCATCAATGTTAACATTAATGTAATTCAAACATAATCAGTTAAATAGACTTAAGCTGCGATTTGGTTGTTAAAGCATAAAAAGACAAGAAAAAACATTTAAACAGGGGCCGTCATTAGCGGCAGGCAAGTGCAGAAATTCCCTTGAAATAACTGGGCTAAAATTAATTTCCATATTTTAAAGACACGGCGTGGAAAAATATAACTTAATGCAGTGCTTCTTATTTGGTCTGATACCCACTTTACAGTATATCGTATCTCAGCAAGCCAGTGAAGATCGCTGGTTTGTAAAGAAATCTTTACAATCTTTACTTTTTAAATGTGGAGATTTTGTATGGGATGGCAATAACCAGAAGCCCTAGGGCTGGCTGACTATAATGAAAAGTCTGTGTGCATATACCCCATTGGCAAAAATGGAATGCATAGGATTGTGGAATATCCAAGTCAACAAAGGACATATGATGCCTTCAATATTCAATAAAAAAAAACTTCTGAGACAGGAAGTGAAGAAGAATTTTGATTCGTACATACCTTAATGCCTTCCTACCTTAGAATGCTGCATCTGAACGCAACATTTTGGAGCTTTTGGATGGAGCCCTTGAAATTTGCTCATCTCTGTGCTGTAGCTAATGGTAACAATTCTGTATTCAGTATATTTATAGCATAGATGTCGAGCGCAGTTCATTTTGGAAAGAACACAAAGGAGAACTTTGAGGGTTTTTCAGTGGCCTTGTCTTACAGAGAAGGCGTTTTGGGTGGCAAGGGTCATTGTTCTTAGTCTACAAAGAGCCGACGTGGGGCAGCCAAAGTGCAGATTCACCTCGTCCAACTATTAATTACTCAGACAGTCATCCAGTAAGCTTCTTATCTCACACACAGCTAGCAGTTTCATCAGGGCTCGGTCATAATAACATCACTGCTGGATTGTGACTGCAGCTTCCCTGAATTCTTTGAGCTTGTGTTTATTAGTATATGTGAGATATTGTTTGTGCTGTTGAGAAGTATAGGAGCACTCTAACTAAAATATGTAGATTTCAATAATAATAATTATAATATTTAAATAATAATTGCTACTTTATATTAAAGCATGCAGTGGTGTGGGGGCGCAGTGGGTAGCGCTGTCGCTTTACAGCAAGAAGGTCGCTGGTTCGAGCCTTGGCTGGGTCCGTTGGCATTTCTGTGTGGAGCTTGCATGTTCTACCTGTGTTCACGTGCGTTTCCTCCGGGTGCTCCAGTTTCCCCCACTGTCCAAAGACATGCGCTATAGGTCAATTGGGTAGGCTAAATTGTCCGTATAGTGCATGTGTGTGAATGAGAGTGTATGGGAGTTTCCTAGTGATGGGTTGCAGCTGGAAGGGCATCCACTGCGTAAAACATATACTGGATCAGTTGGCGGTTCATTCCGCTGTGGCAACCCCTGATTAATAAAAGGACTAAGCTGAAAAGAAAATGAATGAATGAATGAATTAAAGCATGCATGAAATCGAAGTTGCTGAGACTTTTGTTTTAGTATGTTAATGTATTTTCAACTGAAACTGAATATTGAGTAGGAGGCGTGAATTCATAAGAGGGTAGTGGTTATAATTACTGTGGCTGAAGGTATTAAACTGACTACAGATAAGAACCGTCCATCCAAATGCGGAAGCAAAAGGACAGATTTTGATTAAAGATTACCAAAAAATTTTTTTCAGTGAATTAACTTTAAATTAATTGTTCACCTAAAGAATAACAATGTGCGCTATCAAAATAAACATTGTAAATTTAGATTTCACATGGACTTAAAGTAGCCTTAATTACTATGTACGTACATTTAAATTAATAATTTGGTACAATGAACTTATTATGTATGTGTATGGTTATTACATTGCACATATTTAAAAACAAATCTGTATGTGATTAAATCTGTAATTGATTTCTGTACTTACACTCTCCCTAAACTTACCCGTATTTAATCTCAATAGCACCAGACGTTTTGTGTGATGCAATATGAACACAATAAGTACACTGTCCTTATTTTTTGAAGTGCCTAGTTCTCTCTATATTAGCAATAAGTTTGACCAGTAAAGTTACCTTTTTTTAAATACAGAATTACTGAATGACAAAAACATTACAATGAATAAAGGAGCATAACTTCTGCTATTATTTCAGGTTCTCAGGCCATTAAACAGTGAGCTGAACCAGCTGGAAGTAGGAACCATTAAAATTACTTAAAAAAAAAAACTCATTAAAGACCTTTTTTTCCATTTCACAGAATGATGTGGTTTTGTAATATATTTGTTGTATCAGCTTTATACATGAATTAAAATGACTTAAGATCCTGTAAAAATGTTACACGTATGCTTTTTGCATCTACAATTTAATCTGTTAATCTAATCCTATTAAAAAAACAGGATGTCTCATTTAAAAACTGTAAAAATGTTACAGTGAAATTCTATAACCTGGTTAAATATAAGTATTTTTTTAATGCAGTGAGTAACTGTAAATTTAATTTTTTTCTCATCATTATTTATTTACATTACAGTTTTGTAACATATAATTTGATAAATAATATTTATTTCCTTACTTTAGTTTCTTGTTTGTTCCCATGATGCTGTTTAGTTGTGTCAATGATAGTGAGCACCTTCTATATATCAGTGTGTTTCTCTGATTTTAGCTGTGACTTTGTCTGTGTAACAAAGGTTTAAAACTAAAAAAAGCTGAAATATGGTAATACTGTAGTGTACTTTTGTTTTTTACCATAAATTTTACAGATTTTTTTTACAGTCTATATAACTTATATATAATATTTTTATTTTGGGGAAATTTTTACTTTAGAATTCTTCCTTTTTTAGGTTTATAATATATATGTTGTCCAATGTAGGTGCGCGACCTGCACGGCATGCATACAGTATATCAGTATGTTTCTCTGATTTTAGCTGTGATTTTGTCTGTGTAACAAAGGTTTAAAACTTTGGTGTATTGCACTATAAAACGATGAAATATGCTAATACTGTAGTACTTTTGTTTTTTTACCATAGATTTTACATTTACATTTAAACTTTTCAGAATACCCCGAGCGCACTGCAATTCATGTAAGTAGAACTAACCAATCCACTTCACACTTTGTATGGAATATACACATTTCAGTAATAACGGCAGAATAATTATCTCAGACAAACACAGCGATCCCAAATACTGCAGCGCTTTTTAATTTTTCCAAAAACTTGCATCCGAGCTGCAGTAATGATTTGTCCGTTTGTCATCTGTTTGTCAAAAGGATTGATGGTCACCTAGTTATGAGAGACTCCATGGGAGCGCGAGCGCAAAGTCCATTGTAAATGGTCAAGGAATCCTCGCATACACACACACGTCATTTCAGGTCAACAAAACATGCGAAAATGAGTGTCGTATAGCAGCAGTAAGGTGATTGTAAACAAAAAAGGATTTAAGAATGTTGCAAGAGTGACTTGGCAGCACGGTGGAGCAGTGGGTGGCAAAATCGCCTCACAGAAAGAAGGTCGCTGGTTGGAGCCCTGGCTGGGTCAGTTGGCATTTCAGTGTGAAGTGTTTCCCAGTGATGGGATTAAAAAAAAACGTCACAATTTGTAACGTTGCAGTATGTATTTGAATAATAATGGTTAGTTCCTTTACTTGAAAGCTCAGATTTGATTATTATAATTTGTGCTGTTGACAAAGTTTGAGGTTTACTGTATCATTATTATTCACACCTTAAAGTTTGCTTTGATTTTTCAGCATTTACCATTGCACACACCTTGTAACATTTTATTTATCAAGTTTAAGACTCTAACATTTATGTTTATTTTATTATAGTGATCAGATATTTTGTTTAAATGTTTTTGACTATTAAAAATATTTGCCTTAGTAATGTTGGTAAATTAAGTGATTAAATAAATAAAATCCTAATATTCCTTAATGTATTGTTTAAAAAATATTCAATAATTCTGATACCGAATGATATGAAACATGATATCGTGATAATTCTTTTTGCAATATCGCCCAGCCCTATATACAGTTGAAGTCAGAATTATTAGCCCACCTGTTTATTTTTTCCCCCAATTTCTGTTAAACAGAGAGATTTTTCCAAGGTTTCTGGACCAGGCCGTATCCTGAGCTGCTGCTGTGGTGGTCATGATGGAGAGCATGAGATTCCTGTGATGCTCCAAGGACAGACGTATGTTTCTAAACATAATAGTTTTAATAACTCATTTCTAAAAAACTGATTTATTTTATCTTTGCCATGATGACAGTAAATAATATTTTATTAGATATTTTTCAAGACATGTCTATACAGCTTAAAGTGACATTTAAAGGCTTAACTAGTTTAATTATGTTAAGGTTAGTGTAATTAGGCAAGTTATTGTATAACATTTGTTTGTTCTGTAGACAATCAAAAAAATAGTTAAAGGGGCTAATAATATTGACCTTTAAAGGGTTTTTTAAAAATTTTAAACTGCTTTTGTTCTAGCCGAAATAAATGAATAAAAAATATTATCAGACATACTGTGAACATGTCCTTGCTCTGTTAAACAACATTTGGGAAATATAAAAAATATATAAAAAAATTTCAAAGGGGGGCTAATAATTCTTACTTCAACTGTATATATTAAATAAAAATATCACCGTTAATCAATTCTCAAAGTTGGGTTGGGAGCTGGGTCTATACAATGCAAGCTATATGATGACTTTCACCTTGACATTTTAGCGTGGATGTATACCTGACCGGTGAACCATCTGACAAAAAAAAAAAAGTGTTCTTCTAAATCAAGTCAACAGGATGCCCTTCTGGATCTTTCACTTACTTCGAAGACACTGCTAAATACGTTTACATGGACATCTGTAATTTAGTTATTTGCTTTAATAGACAATAATATAATTAAGGTATTTACGTGAAGTGCTTTCATGTAAGAGTTTCCTGTAATTTTGGGTGACCTTCACTCATTCACTTTCACCTTCACTCATGAACATTTCATTCATGCCCTCGTGACAAACTGGGGTATTAGACGCAAATAAGGAGTAAGGACTGGTGAGAGTGTTATGGAATTTAATAACGCACGACAAATAGAAAGGAATAAACTTCTGCATTTCGCAATGTGTGTGTGTGTGTGCGGTCCTTTACTGACAGCCGCGTCTGTGGATCTTGTCGGAAAATATGGCGAAAAGTCCTACATGGCGGTAATAGTTTGATTGTGGTGTTTACTTCAGTAATGCCACTAATATATGCATACTCCATGTCTTGATTCCATTTCTGTTTAGTTCAGTTATGACTTGTTTATCTGATTAAGGTCATATTATCTGATTAAGGATTAATATCACTGTTTCGAGTTTATGTAGGCCTACAGTTCAAAATTCATGTTTAACTGAATAAACAGTTAATAAACACAAGTACATCTTATTGAACATAACTTATTTTCATCACCAATTATCATAGTAGAACAGTTTCTTAAGCGGTTTGTGATGCATTGGCCCAGTTTCACAAACCAGGCTTGGCTTAAGCCAGGACTAGACCTTAGTTATATTAGGCTATTTAAGCCACATTTATGAAAATGGCCTTAGAAAAATACATTACTGATGTGCACCTGAAGACAAAATATGACACTGTCATATTTTAAGACATCTCACTGCAAGTTATTTTCAGTTGAGGGAGCTCAAACATGCAATTTAATCCAAGACTAGCCTTAAACCTTGTTTGTGAAACCGGGGCATTGTGGAAATAGGAGACTGTGGAAACCCATTCTCAAAAAATTACTTTTAGTCATTTACATATATATTATGAACATAAAAAAGGAAGAATTCTGTAGAATGGATGTAGATGGATTACAGGCTTCTAAATATGCACAGTAATTAAATATTCAAAAGAGCTGCAAATAAACCAAAAGGAACCACAGTACAAAATGAGCATTTGCTATTATGGTTAAACCAGTGTAAATTGTTTTTTTTGATGCACGGAATACAAGTATGGCACAAAATTAAGCTAAATAAGATGCAAAAATCCCTCTGGTCTTTTAAAAAATGTAAACATCTTCGGGTTCATAATATTACAGCTTCGCCTACTTACTTTCCCTCTGTAATCTAAGAGCCACATAATGCCTCGAGGACACAATTTTTTTTTTACTTTCCCAAACTTGTTAATAAGGCAGGTTTTCATTCAGATTATGGCTTTCTTAAATGAGAATCGCTCCAACTTTAACCATCTTTAGTTGACTTTCTCTCAGTGGGAATGTAAATCCTCTGAGTGTCTGATACCCTCTACTCTGATCATTTGCTGAGTGCTGTGCAATTCCCATTTGTTTGCCTTTCAGTGATTGCACATTAATTACTGAAAGAGGCGATTAAACATCTCTTATTACACCAGGCCTCCCAGGCAGTCCACGCGAGCTGAGCCAGCAGAGCTTGAAATGCCTCCAAACGCTTATTTACACCCTTGACAACAGTGCAAGAAAGCCCAAGACCAATGTAAAGTTGCTGCTCATGCTTTATGGCCAAAGCCAATGGATTAGTAAATGTGAGAGAGATGAGCTTATTTAATGTGTTTAATGTGGTTCTTAAGTAACATTTATACCCTTTTTATACCCTTTTTTAAGAGTTATTTAAATTTAAAGACGTGTTTTATAATAACATAAAGAATCAAATGATAAAAAAACTGTATATAAAAGGGGATAATTATAGATTTTAAAAAGTCATTTGTGTTACTTGTATTACCGATTTGACACAAAACATTCTGGGCATAAATTATATAAAATATATTATATTATATATTATTTATATAATTATATATAACATTTTCTGCAGTTAATTAATTACATAATTTGAAGTGTTGAAATATATTCCCATATTGTAATCTGTAGCATGGGAATATATGCAAATGACATATATGACATACAAGTTCATATTTGGATTTCACATATATAAAATGTTATATGCAACAAATATTTTGAAATATTGCAAAAATGACTGCATACAATGTCTTTTTACAAGAACTGAAATTACAAATATGTACACGTTCAAATGTCTCTATCTCTCTCTGGCCATATATGAACATATTTGATATTATTGATAAATATTAAAAATAATTATTAACTTAATAATTAAAAAATATATTTATATGGCATATATTTTAAATATATGAGCAATTCCAGCGTTATGGATGTGACATTTGCAGTAAAAACTCAAAACAAATTCACATAGAAAGCATATTTTAACATTATATTGACACATCTGTTTATATTTTCCAAAACAACTAACCACAGAGTTAAGGGACCAGACAAATATCAATCTGTAAACATGTTTTATACTTTCAATGAGGAAAATAAACATGCGTTATGAATGTGACAAAAAAAAGTTTGTGAGTCTTCAGTATACAACAGTTCAAATTCACTGAATTTGTAGAAATTCAGTGAACTTAAACTGCACAACCCAAAAGAAACAATGCTAATCAAACAGATATGAGTCGGCTCACTAAAGAACAAACATAATTGATTTTATTTCATTTAATATTTTTGTATTTATGAGGGAAAAGTGTCATTATGGATGTGACACTTTTCCGTTATGGATGTGACACCTGTGAAATTTCCACTTGTGTGATTTTGGCAAATTAAATATAATAGTTTTAAACACTAACATATACATTTATGAGTATTTTTAAAGTACAGTAAAATACTTGCTTACACAAAAAATGTAGAAACGGTTTCTCTATTTTGGTAAAAACAATTTTTTTTTCATGGCAAGGTTGACATTTGCATGGAATTGCTCATATGTGAAATCCAAATATGTACTTGTATGTCACATATGTCATTTGCATATTGCCATATATCAGATTTCCAGGACTAAATAATTAAATAAATTAGTTAATAATGGAACATATACTACAAAAATAAAATAAACAACCACATTTATAAATTTTCATTCAGAAAATAAAAGCTTACAGCTAGGAAATTTGTTTCCTAAAGATAGCTAGTGTTAAAATATATCAATGATCCCATGCCATACATACAATTAAAAAACATAATAATAACAACAACAACAATAATAAAACGAATAAAACTATTTAAAACTAAAGTATAATATTCATTTTATTTTACAAAATAAAAGATTGTTAATCATGTTAGAGGTGCACTGAAATTTTACAACATATACAATTATGTGTACTGTATAATGTTAAAAATATGAATAACATTTTGATTGTATTTAAATAATATGTCCCCACAAACACATAAAAAAGTTTAGTTAAAGCCAGTGTTGGGGAAGGTTACTTTCGAAAGTAATGCATTACCATATTGAGTTACTCCCCAAAAATGTAAATAGTCGCATTACTTAGTTACTTTTTATAGTAAGTAATGCATTGCTATTTTTGAGTTAGTTTTGCGTTACTTTTTATTACCTTGCTGAGGCTTGATCTCTTTCAAAATAAATTTTTCTTCATTTAATACAGGAGTTCTGCAATTAACAATGTATAACCTACACTTTCATTTACCCTTAAAAACACATCAAAAAAAGAATATTTTAGGTTAATGTTATCTGAGAACTTTCTTACCCCAGAGCTATACATGCCGAATATACAGTAAAGTCTAGATCGGATACGTGGCCGACCGAAAGTGCAATATGCACATCAATATAGCAGCATTTTTTTATGACACTGTATAACAATAATTAATATTTTTACAGTACTGTGGGAGTTGGGTTTAGGGTTGGGGTGGGGGTAGGGGTTAAAAAATATATAATTTATTGGGTAATTTAATGGATAGCATAAATAATACTCGGTGCAACTGCTGTTTTTACATTACTGTGACGGTTGGGTTTAGGGTTGGGGTAGATGTTAATAAAACACAATTAATGGGAAATTTATTAAATAATATAAATGTGGAGAGGTAAGCATGATCGAATACCCAATGAGGGTGGAGAGCATGTTAGGAGCCCGGCGGCTAATCAGCAGGCTAATCAGAAATAATAAATAACACCTGTTTATTCTAGTGATTGGGCTGGAGAGACACCCTTCTTAAGGAGAGAAGGAGCAGCCGGGAGAGAGAGAGGAGAGAACACCCACACACACACACACACACACACACACACACACACACACCCGCCCGCCCGCACAACTACACGTGGGGTGTGAATATACCAAAAATAAAAGTATTGTCTTACCTGATATCGCCGACCCTGTCTTCTTCTTCCCTCATACAAACAAACTTTACTACAATAAATAATTCTCGTTAACTTCCGGCTGCAACTATATCCGATCTAGCAACAACCCGTATTATATACAGATTATTGAAAGCAATGTGTTACTTTTGTACTGTTTGTCTTAGGTAAAATCACTGTCCATTGAGATAAATCCCTTTTCCTTTTCTTTAATGTATTCAAAATTATGAACAGATTCTCTCATTGACTGCGTGATTCGTGACTACTTTAATTTTAATTAAGCAATACATTTTTTAAGCAAATTAATTAAACCAAACAGTACCTTGCATTACATGTACATAAAAAGTGACTCAAATATTAATTATTTTTTAAAAGTAATGAGTTACTTTACTCGTTACTTAGAAAAGTAATATTATTATGATAACTTGTAATGCGTTAGGCCTACTCCCAACACTGTTATAGCTCTGAAACATAGAATATTAACGTCACACTGTAAAAAGAAAAATAGGCTACAGATTCCCAGATTAGATCTAAGTGTCTTAGATTTCACTCTATTTTAGCTATTTGTTAGTTTAGTGTTCTTTTGGTCAATATTAAAGTAATATATAACCGTAGCCAACTAGTAACCATTTCGAGTGAATTAAACCGAAATCCACACAGACTCGGTGTAACTTATTTTTACCTGCAGTTCAGGCGATTTAAACACAGTCAGACATTTGAGGCAGACAGAAGCCTCGTCCCTACGGTGATTGATGTGACTCAAGCGGCTCTGAATGGTTTTGCTGTCACAGATAAAGAGTCAAAGACGAGATAGAAGTGGACAGGCCGCTTTCACCCTCCGGCAGCGGTCAGAGAAACTCACCTCAGCCGTTCTGACAGCAGCCCCGCCCGGACAGTCCGACAGAAAAGACACCTTGGCAGGTAGAGATGTGACTGAACGGATGCCTTAAGGGACGGGGATGTAAACAAACGGAAGGCACCGTAATTTCTAAAACAGGAGAGGAAAATACGGCTCGCAGTGTGCTTAAACTAGACTTAGAGGACATAATGGATTTTACAAAGTGAATAAGCCTCTCCATCAACGCCAGGAATGATTTTGGCGGAGGAAGTTATAGTTTCAGCATACTGGATAGGAATGGTAGTGCTGCTCTCTGGTGGACAACTAATGAAAGGCTATAAGAAATGGTCAACGGATTGTTTACAGAAGTTAATGAATTTAAAATGGACGAAGAGCATAAATTAGGCACTTTGAACAAAGTATTACTACAAAAAAAGCAACAACGTGGTAACCGAATGAACAATGGTATTGCTAATAAGTATACAGCAGTTTAAACAAAAAAAAGAGATTTTTTTGTGTTAAAACAAGGTAACCAAAATTAACCATGGCTTTTCTAAACTAATATGATTTAACTAGTTTGATTTTACTACAAATAAACAACAACAACAACTATAAAACACGTTGTTTTGTATTTAAACCAAGGAAACCATAAATTAGCAATGGTTTTAGCTTATTTAACTATGGTATTACTACAAAGCAGATAAAACATAGTTTTTTTGTATTTAACCCATCGTAGCCAAACCAAAATTAGCCGTAGTTTTGCTAAATGAATCAGTTTAACTATATAGCCTATATCTGTACACTTGTATAACATTTGTTGTAAAACCATGGTTAATTTTCATGAGGGTGATAAAACATGTATTACTGATAGTGGTAATAATTTAATCATGATTAAAGTGTTTAAATTAACAAAATACCATATTATCTACTATATAAAAATGACTAAAAACTAAATATGTTGACACATATAAGCTTAATTCCTATAAAAAAATTGACCATGGTTTATTACAGAAAAAAGCAATAATTCTTGTTTTTTTGGCTGACTGATTACCATATGTATAACCACAGTTTTACTGCAAGTACCATGGTTAAATGCTTTATTGTCATTACTTTATTTTCTTTTTTAATAGTAAAACCATGGTTAGTTGCAAAAATAACAAACTACATTCTTATGAAATTTTGTTTAGTAAAACGTATGATATAATGTTCTGGGGTGTAGAAGAGTAAACACAGTAAATACAGACACTGTACTTCATCACTGTTGATCACTGGAGAATAAAGAAGACAACATTACTCATTTTTTGTCATTTTTAAAATGATCAAATGTTTCTTAGTTTTTATTAGATTTGATTCAGTGTGTAACCCACAAAAACATGAGTCCTCCAAAGTGTTAAACCATTGAAATGATGGTTATTTTACATTATGTTCCATAAAATTATCAGGAAGAAAAGAAAAAAAAAATCACAAGAACGTTTAAAGCGATTTTTTTTTTACATTAACAAAGGGAAATATACAGTACATCTGGCAAATATGGTTGTTTAGTGTTGTATAAGTAGGAAAAGAAGTAAACATCTTATTTGTTATGATGAAGATGTACACAATGAATATTACACAATTTTTTCACATAGGTTCACAACGAGGCTTTTTTTTTTTGGTCTTTTTTTTCTTTTTCTTTTTTACATCTGAAGCACGATATTTTACATTGGTAACATTTCTTTTAGCAGAATGTCCTTCGTTGTTGGCCAAAAAAAAGAGGGTGATTTGATTGATATAAAAATTTTTGAGAAGAAAAACTTAATTACATGATAGATATTTGCACATCCCCCGCACCACCGAAGATCAACAGAAAGGACGATGTTCATTTCAACACAAATCAAACAACAATGGCATTTGTAATAATTTACACAACACATTATGTTATTTTCATAATCCGATTATCTAGCTTGATTCATCGCAACAAAACAGACTTTTAACCCAAACAAAATAACTTAATTAAAGAAAGGTTTTTTTAAGTACAGTAACATGTAGCATCTATTTAATGGGATATTTGCCATGTATGACTCTTTTTACTGTAGACATCCGTTCTATAACTGCCCAATAAAATATGGGACTTTCTTGACATACAAAGCCCTTATGATTCATATGTCCAAACTACATGCATAAGACTCATTCTTATAAGAACACATGCCTAATGTTACTTCTGTAACACTGTACTTGCTTAGTTATAGCAAATGTATGTCATATTATAATACTATGCTACACTTTTTGTTTAATCAGATTTCAAGTCAATTTTGGCGTATGCTGCATACTTGATCTCATATATAGATATAGATATATATTTTGGTACCTTTTTATAAGGCAATATAAAATGTCGTTTTCCTTACTCTTACAAAAAGGCTCGTAAAAATATGAATCCCTTCATTTATTCATCATTTGTCCACTTTATGGCTATCCTCCCAAATCACACGTAAAACACAATTCATGCCTTTCATGAACAGTTGTGCATCGTGAAACACTTCAATACAGCATAAACTATGGCATTTTTTGAGAGAAAGAAGAAAGCATATACTATTTTTTTGCATTGTGACTACAGTAAATACAGTACAGGATGTCACATCCCTCCACTTGTTTGATTTCTTTAACATCATTCATCGTCATCATCATTTTTTTTGTTTGTTTTCTATGTACATAAGCCATACAGAGTGCACAAAAAACACCTGCATTTCCTGTTTTTTAAAAAATGCATGAATGAGAGCAAAAGACACAGATAGGCATTGATGAAGCGAGGGGAAATTTTTTTTCAGTTGTTTGTTATTAGTAATCGGGTGTTTAAAATGCACATAAAACCACCTGCATAAGATACAACACTTCTTAATTTGAAAAAGCTTTAAGAAAAACACAGTTTTGGCCAGTGAGCAGTTGTTGTGGTGGTGGTGGTGGTGGTTTTTACCCTCACTGTAGACGTTGGTTCATCGGGTGCTGCATCTTGCTTAGGCTGCCAGGTGACCTTGTGGCTTTGGGGTCTGGTAGGCTGTTTTTGGCCAAGTGTTGTGGTCGGTTAGGGGTCGCTAAATCCGGGATTCTTTTTGGTGGTGCGCAACCCTGAAATATACAAACATATTGCTAGTGTACATCTTAAAGGGACAGTTTCAAATTGTGTCATTCAGAATCTGTTCCAAAATACATCTCACAGTTCTTCTTCATGTTCCAAAAAAGAATGACAACATACAGATTTAGAATGTTTAACCCTTTCATGCATATGATCGCACCAGTGTGATCAGCCTTGGCTGGTCCCTAAAGCGTACGATCACACTGGTGTGATTACAAAGTTCGGAACGCATGTCATCAACTGCTAAAATTAAATCACTATGAGGCACAGAAAGAGATGCGCAGTACTTGTCATAAATTACTATTATCCATGTTTTCAAACAAATAACATTTGTTTTAGGTTTCAGACATTCAAATTCACATAACTACTAGCAAAACATACCATTTAAGGTTTGTAAAATACATGCAGATGTCTGTGGAGACAGCGATAATAATTAATTTCCAATATAACTGGACGATGTGCTTTATTCATGTAAGATACACACTGTTTATGTTATATATTTTCTGTAGAATGTTTTCTATATTCTTCTCCCAGACAAAAAGTTACTTACTTTCATGTATTTCGAAAATAAAATTAAAAATAAACATGATATAAATCCAGCAGCTCCAATTTCTCCTGCAGCGAAACTAAACATGGCGGCACCCATTACCCGTGATATAACAAATAATATGATTAAGCTGTTTAAAAGACGCATTCTAACGCAGTATTAGATATTTCACAATATAATTAAAACATTTGTCAATATTTACAGAAAGGGGCGAAAATAATGAAAATCCGATATATACATAGATCATTAGGGCTGGTGGGTCACGTGATAAACTTGACGCATTCTCATGGGAACTTTAGAACTCAATGCATTCTAAGTAACAGTCACAATCAAAAAAACTCACGCAGGAGGGTTAACTGAAATATCTCATGCATGAAAGGGTGAAAATAATAGCTTGTAAGTACAAATCTTACATTTTTTTAAAAATCTAATATTGTATAGACCAATTAATTAGAATATTGAATAAAGTAAATATGATCAAATTGTAAATAATAGATGTCACCATACTGTCCTATGTTATGTTACAGTACGTTAACATCAAATGCAAGTTATTTATAGATTACATGTAAAGTCAATGCTTAGGCATAAATAGAGGCAAATGTCCACTGGTTAATATAAAACTATATGAAATGAGCATTTGTATTCGCCCCAATCACATCTTCAGTAGAAGTTAAGAAAGTAAAAAAAGTTAAAGTTCAACTTGTGCACAAAAAGAGGCAAAAAACATTTTGGAGCAAGTGACGCAATGCATGTGTTCTTTTCACCTTTGGTGTAAAACAATAGCTATGTTTCCATCTACCTATTTTTATGCACATTTTGAATATGCGCATAAAAAACATTTGATGGAAATGGCAAGACGCGCATAAATTTTTGAAAATGCGTTTTTATGCACAACTGAGTAGGATAAACTTTTTATTCGATAAGAAAAGATGCGGCATAAACAACAATAGAAACACTTTTACAAAACAAATTCCAGTATGCGCATTAAAAAAAGTCATGTGATGTTGTCATAAGAGACCATGTGATGATAAAAATGTGTGTTAATGGATAAACCAGCAGGCTGAGCACACTGTAAAACATCTGAACTGTTTTGGTCATTCTAAATGCCTAACCATTCCAGTATTAGTGTTATTAATTACCTCCAGAATAGTCAAGAACGTCTGTGCTCCGCATCTCATGCCTTTAAACGCCACCACGCGTTCATTGCGTGTTGGCATTGTCTTCTGAGGTGCAAGTCATTTTTTAAATAAGGAAAAGATTCTCGCAGCTCTCATTTTTACTTTTGATATTGGGCACCAATTAATCAGGAAGTGCCAATTTTATTCTCTTTGACTCATTTGAAGGCAACGTTACTTTATTCGCATGTTTTTTGTGCGTTATTCCAATTTAATTTGCATCTTTGGATGGAAACATTGCTAGTGTCATTACATTATAATTTGCTTTTTTTTACATTTAACCCTGTTATGCAAAAAAACTAACTATGAAATGAAACTTAGCAAATGCTTTAACCCTCAAAACACACAAAAAAATCTGAATTTCTTAACATTTTTATCGTTATATATTTTTATTGTATTTATTGATATTTTCTTTATTTTTAGATGTTTATCTCACACACCTTTGGGATACACATTTAGGGGATAAAGCAGAATATGTATGCTTATTGATAATCTATTAAAATGTAGGTGACACTTTATAATAACTACACACTATGAATCATTTGTTAAGCATTAACATTTAGTGAATTCATTATTTGTTAAGCATTAACTCTACATTAATAAACGTTAGAAAGCAGTTTATAACTGCAGCTACAATTGCTGTACTGTTGACAACCACATTTATAATGTGAATAATAATTGTATTTTTATACTTTGTGACTGGTTGATTTTTCATTACTAAATTAAGTATTGCATTATTTACAAACCATTTGCTTTTAAGTTTTTAAGATCATTCAGAATGAAGTAAATAGTTAATAAACTATTTCACATTAATATTTATATATCTTATTTTCAGGTAGATAGTAATGGTTACTATGTATGTTAATAAATGCTTTTTTACCTCACTTCATGCAGTTTTGTGACCTAATCTAAAGTGAGGATTATTAATGATTAATAAATCCCTAATAAATGACTTATCTAAAAAGTAAAATTACTGTAAAGTTTAAACATTGCTGAATAAAACTAGTGTCAAAATACGACATAAAATTGGATAAAACAACAGCAATATATTAATTCAACAATATAATAGGATGCAATGTTTAAACTGTACAGTAATTTTATTTTAGATAAGGTTGCAAAGATTTATTTCTTATTTGATACAGTTTTATTTGTGTATCTTCAAATGAATAGAAATTAATGATGTCCTTTGTTTTTTTTTCTGTTTAGAATCTTACTGAGCCTTTAATTGTCATTTATAGGGATTTATAAAGCATAAATAGTCCTCGCTTTAGATTAGGTCACAAAACTGGATGAAGTTGAGTTAATAAAGCATTTAATAACATACAAATTAACTATTATATATGCCTAAATAATATGAGTTATAAATGTAATTTGAATAGTTTATTAATCATTTACTAACTCATTTTGAATGATCTTAAAAACACCAACTATGATTAAATAACTGGTTTGTAAATAATGCAATACTTCATTTAGTAATAAAAAACAAATCATTAACAAAGTATGAACGAACAATTATTAAGCACATTATAAATGTCAAGAAATGTCAATACAGCATTTGTATTTGTATTTATAAACTGCTTACTAACGTTTATTAATGTAGAGTTAATGCTTAACAGATAATGAATTCACTATTAGCTAATGCTTAACAAATGGTTCATAGTGTGTAGTTATTATAAAGTGTTACCAAAATGTTTATTTACTGAGTGAACGCTTGTGCATGAAAAAAAGCAATTTTTTTGTTTGTTTTATGGTGTAATATACAGTATTTTTTTTATAAGAAATAAATATATAGATTTCAGAAATGTGAGCTATTGTTGAGCTGCCATGACTTTTAAATTCAAATTAAATAACATGTATTATTCATAAGGTAAAATTAATAATATTTCATACAATGATATATAAAAATATATATTGTTAATAAAAATAAACATAGTATGTCATTTTTTGTTATGTTAACGTGCAATATGAAATTTCAGATCATTTTTAAAACCATTAATAAGAAGTTGCTCATCAGCTACAATATGATTTACAAAATAAAATTACAGACCCATAAAGCAAAGTGCAAAACTATCTAAAAGTCCCAGTACCCTGTTAAATATCTGTGTCTGTTCAACATCAGAAATGACTCCAGTTCAGCAGATGGTCTCCAGGTGACACTGGTTCTGTAAAAAAAAAAAGAAAGAAAAAAGATCAACATAACAAAAACATTTCAATTTAAAACGACAAAGCAGAGACAATCCAGAAACCCAGAGGTGGACTATTCACTCTTAAAGCATAATAAGAAGACATAATAAGGTCACAGTACCAGATGTGTTAGCAGTCATTGGGTAGGTTTAGTCATGTTGACGGAACTATAAACAGAAGCAGAGCTTGCCTTTACTGTGTCGTTCCACTGGTGCGGAAGGTCCTCTGGTTCCGGAGGGTAGGACATCCAGGATGGGCTGCGGTACGAGGATGGTGGAGACAGGACGAAGTAGTCTGAGTACCCGGGCCGGTTGGCAGATATGGCATATACTGCTGTCATTGGGTTTCCTGCAACATGATAAAAATGGTAGACAAAAATATTAGCTTAAAATGCATTCAAGATGTGATATTAGTACTATATTAGTGTTCCAAAAAAGCCACAGCATTTTTTGTTTGTTTTATTTTCTTATACATGTGAAAACCCTATGGTTTTGCTATGATACAATGTCAAAGATGATTCTATTACTGTGGTACATGTAAAATAAAAGCATTGTTACCATGGTACATGTCAAAGATCATGATGGATAAAAAAGTATATTGGTATATGGTACACATCACAAACATTGTACATGTCATGGCCCACATAAAATGATTTTACCATGGTTCAATACATGAGAAAAGACTATTTTATACACTTAAAAATATATTTTTAACAAAAAAAAAAATAAAAAAAATTTTATATTAAAAATGATCTTTGATACTAACATGACATCAAAAATCTTAGCATATTACCACATTACAGATTGATGTTTTATTCCCCATGGTACATGTGAAGAAAAACTATGGTATTACAATGGTATACATCATGGTCCATATTAAAAATGGGGTTTAACCCTGGTGCTATTATTAATGTACATATAAAAATATGTATTATCATAGTACATGTCCAAAAAGACATGTCAATATTTAAAAAAATGCCAAACCATTTTTACATCATATTTTCTTTTGGTAAACCATGAATCCACCTGGGTTAGTATCTAAACCCGGTGTTGTTTTATTTTTCGACAGCTCTGCAGACTCTCTGCGCGCTGACCTGAGTAGCTGGTCATGGACTCGTCGACAGTGACAGCAGGGAACGGAGCTCTGTTGATGGGCAGGTAAGGGGTGCCGTTGTGCTGACTCATTTCAGAGGCCTCGGAGACCCGCGGCTTCAGACTCATGTCTGGTGTGGAGCTACAGTAACACATGAAGAAGGCTTGTTATGTTGTGATGGAGCCACCAGGGGGAAACGCTGGCCAGCATCGCCTCAGAGCCGCATAACACACCTCAATGCAGTCAGTAGCGCTTTCAGTGCATGCCAGCCACAGACTCGCAGAGGAAAACACTTATATAAATATACACAAGGCTCATCGCAGTAATTCTGTGTGGTACAGTATGAATACTGCCTAAAAATATCGAATGTCTTCTTGCTGTGAGCTGGGATCAGCTGGAAATGTATTTCTAGCTCATCTAGTTCTAAAGGGAAATATGATAGTCATAATCATTTAAGAATAACTGATAAACATTTGATAATATAAAAATAATGATACAAATGTTGACTAATTGAATATTTAACTTCAGGTTTAACTAATCTACTTTTACTAATTTATCTAATTGTTGATTGCTTTATTTGTTTAATAGAAAATAGAAATACTTCAAAATGTCATTATTTTTAATAGTGAAAAGTTATTTAAAAGGTCACAGGACAGCACAGACAATGCATTTTGTGCATGTGTGTGTGTGTGTGCCAGTAATGTATTTGTATGTGTTTTTATGGGAGAGAAAAAAGTATGTGCATTCGTACATAATAACATTTAATTTCTAGGTAAAACATGGAAATTATTTATTTAAATTATTCTTATCTTGTTGTTTAATACATTTATAGGTTTTGGTTCTTTTGGTGTAGCAGAATTTCAGAAATAATTAAAAACATTTAGTGCAGTGACATACACCTGCCTGTAATTACTTGTACACTATAACTGTTCATCAACCAATGAGAATCAAGAATTCAGCAACACCGTAATATATATATAAATATGATGTGTGCTTCAAATATCTACCAATATGAACACAAAAGTGAGTGTGAATATATATTTGAAAGTTTCTTTTACCATCTAAGTGAAGTTCCAGGTGGGACTCCACCTCTTGGAGGAATGAGAGGTGGCGGGGAGCCCAAACCCATATCAGGCAGCTGGGTAAACCTGAATCCCTGCAGAGCCAATCACAGTGACCAATCAACAAACGTTTGCATACATATCGTAATGGTGAATAATGTCAAAGGATGGGACTCACTGGTTTGGGGAGGCTACACTGGTGCATGTCTGGCCCAAAGGAGGAGCCGCGCTGGAGAGCTCCACTGGGGTGGTTCATAGTCCCAGGTGCGCTGGTGACTCCGTCTAGGTAAGGGCTGGCATGACTGGGGTTGTAAGCACTGTGAGGGTGGTGGTGATGGTGGTGGTGGCTTGCTGGGGTTGGTTCAGCAGAGGCTAAACCAAAGGCGTTGTCTAAGAGAAGGTGCATCTGCTGCCTCACTTCATCAATGGAGGGCTGTGAGCTCAGGGTCGATGAGTCGGAGTGGCCTTTAACCTGGTGGCCACCGCCAAATCCCAGGGAATTGAGAAGGCGGTCCACATCTGTTTCTTCAAAGGGTTCAGGCTCACCCTGTGGTGGATTCAATGAGGAGACATGATCAAATAACTTCTTATTTTTTCTTAAGGTTTGATCACAAGCAACTGACTAGTGGTAAATGAAGTGGTTTCATTGGTGCCATGACCCGAATGGGTGTGATGTTTAGAGTGGTAGGAATAACAGGCCAGCTAGTAAGAGTTGTTGGAGTAAATCTCCTTGCCCTGGCCTTAAGAAGCACATTAGAAACTGAAGCTTGCGGCTGCAGCCTTCATTGCCTATTTTATTTCACCCATATCAGAATGTGGTTAAAATATCCCAACTGTGAGTAGGGACAATGTCTAAAATGTTGCTTGGGTTATTCTAAAATCCCTTACCCAAAGTCCGTTACAAAATGGTTTTGTATTTTTAACACCCAAAACCCTCTTGAGCACCTGCGCTCCTAAAGAGAGGTCTTTTACCTCCAATAGCATCCATGCCTTCATTGTGTTTCATCTTCATCTTATTAGGTTTAAATAATTTATCATATAACAAAAACGCTCCTCCTACTACAGCAAATTCCATTTTTCTTTTTGATAGTTGCCGTCAGTTCAGGAAGTTATCCCCCACAAAATGGAGAAAATACAACTGCATGCAACTATGCATTATTAGATAGAAGAGAAGTTTAGGGGTGAGTTCAATGGAGGTCAGCTAGCACGGGAAGTACTAATAAGACTAGACTCTCTAGACAAAATAGACTCTTCTGGCCTCAAGACACACACACTAACAACTGATACTGGTGGTTGCAGTATTTGTGCATCTGCCTTCCATGTCAAACACAATGGTTTGAACCCCAGATGATGCTTAGAGGAGTAGAGTGTAATGGAGGCCAGCAATTTTGATCTGTGCAGGTAAACTCACTCTCCCGGTCACTAATAGACACAATAGCAACATATACTAGAGGCTGTAGTCTGTAGTGTTCATGTTAATGCACCTTCCTTCCATACCAGAAATGTTCAAGACCTCATGAGAAAGAGTGGAGATAAAACTGAAGAGATGCTGTGCACTTGTAAATTGGTGCCGTGACCCGGATGCGAGTGAGGCTATTTGTATGCATTATGGAGGTGACTGTAACTGAATTGTAATGGTAAAAATCACTCCCATGATATTAACAGGCACACTAGTGACTGAAATTAGAGGCTCTGGCCCTTATTAGTGTGCCAGCTTTCATTGCACAAATTTCCAATTCACATAATATAAAAAGCAATTATATTTACATCATCTCAAGCTCTCGTCTGTCATAAGCCAGGTTTAAACTTAATCGCCTTAATCTAAGCCTTGAAGCAAACTTGAGCTGATAGTCATTGCTAAAGCAAAACGAATCTCAGCTGGCTCTATGAACTATGAATGACACGCAGAGCGGAAAGACTTTAGAACAGAAGACTTTTTATGAGTGACTTACATCATAGCCACTGTTGCGAATACCCCTTCTAGATCTCTCCCTCATGACCAGCATGTCCATCTCCGTCTCTACTGGGCTCGGGGTGTTCAGAGACTGCCTGCTCCAATATGCTGGCTCCCTGTGGGAATCACTGGACAAAGGAGGAGTGAAAAATACAGTATTGTGACCTTATAAACCAACATATTGTTACGAAAGTCAGGGGCAATTTAAGTTATGATTCATTTCTGTTTTTACACATGCTAAAATATTAATGTCTAAACATTACATGCTCTTTTTGAGCCCATTAAAAAGATCTTCATTCATGCCACAGGGGGAGCTGAATAAGGGCTGTTTATTTGCAAGAGCTGTGTTGTTTTAGCACACATTGGAACAGAAAGAATTGCACAATAGTAGGAATTATGCAAATTAAATATATGCTATAAATGCAGAACAATTCTTGTTAAAGAAGGGAGTCATTCATTTTGGTAAATTTTTTTAAAAAGGAGATTTTACTTTTATTCGCCAATGATGTATTAGGATGATCAAACATTATACTGAAGATATTTAGAGTATTACAAAATATTTATTTTTAAAGCAAATGCTGTTCTTTTGAACTGAATTCTGAAAAAGAAACATTAAATACATGATGTATTTGATGTTTCACTGAAAAAATGTATAGCAGTTTTTCAATATTGATAATAATGATATTGATAATAAAGAAATGTATCTTGAGCACCAAAATTTTAAATTTGCATCACACAGATGAAATGCATTTTATAATATATAGGAATATATGTATTTATAATATATATGTTATTTTCAACTGTAATGAAATTCGATGTATAATTCAAACATATTGTAATATTTTACTTTTATGTATTTATTTATCATGTTTTTTTATAAATCTATAAAGCATTAAAACAATTGAAAGCCCTGAACATTTTTGAATTATGAATTAATTCATGAATTAAGTCTATTATAATATTTATTTTATGCAATTTTAAGTAATCCCTTGCATTGAATCAATAGTTATAATTAAACAGAGCACATAATTAAATTATTCTAATAATAGTATTGTACATAGTACAGTTCTATATGATATAAAAGCAAATTCTCTCTTATGATTTTAGCACTTACTGTATACCATAATCAGTTCCGTGCACATTCCATCTGCATTTGCTTTCTGTATCTAAAAACACACATTTGAGCTTTTCTAAATATTTTGGGATGACTAAGAGCAGGGATTTAGTGTCCACCCACCTTCTGCGGTACTTTACGTAAGTGGAGGGTTTCCTGTCCTCTTTGGGCCCCCTCAGATCCTCCAGGTCCAAGGAGGCGTTTTCGCGCCTCAGCCTGTCCCGATGGCTGTACATGTGTCCACTGCCGCTTCCACTGCTGCCTGGCCCATCGCTGTAACCTTTCCTTTTGGCTTTTAACCTCAGCTTATTTCGATAATGCTCAATGTCTGACTTCTGCTTCAGCCCCATGTTAACCTGCAGGTACAAATCTCATGTTATTTACTCTAATTTCATGCTAGCTCGTAAGCCAAAATAGATTTTTTGGCTGATCCTGAGGGGAAAACTGTGTCCACAGAGGAGATCCTCTCTATACTCATAATCTGAAAGTTGCACAGGGCCCCAAAACCCCCAGACATTTTTTTATTATTATTTTTATAAAAAACATGAAATAATTATGAAAACGGTCACACTAATTTTTTGCATTAAAGCCATGCTTTGCTGTCCTTCCTATATAACTTCCAAATCGGTCAAATCCAGTGATGTTATAATAGACATGCTCCATAATGATGCATTTCTCAAAATGCTTTGCTATTAACAAAGTATTAAAAATCTAATATAATGTTTTATAAAATTGTGAATAGTTTTGCATATTATAAAGTAAATATAATGCTAATTTTAAATACTAAACATTTATTTGATTTTATTCATATTATTATTGACTTGTTTTGTATTTGTTTTATTGAATAAAATATTCTTAAATTATTCATTAAATTGAATCAAGCGTTTTGCATGCAAATAAACAGTGCTATCAACAATAAATAAATAATACATCATAAACAATATCTAACTCATAATATAATATAATATAATATAATATAATATAATTGTGGCGAGGGGGCGTGGCCGAGAGCCGTGGGAGCGAAACGAGGCCCGCCACAGATGAGATGCACCTGTGGCGCGCACCTGCCTTCAATCCCACGGAAGGAGCTCTGGACTATAAGAGGAGGAACGATGGCAGAGGACAGAGAGAGAGGACCGGGCCCGGACATGTTTTACTTTTGCTTTCAGTTTGACGGCAGTCTCCGTGAGGAGCTGCCGTCCTTTTGTTTTGATTTAGACGGCAGTCTCCGTGAGGAGCTGCCGTCCCCTTTTATTAATAAATATTTATTTTAAGTTCGTCGGTGCTCCGCCTCCTTCTTCCCGGCGGCCAGGTGGCCGTAAACTTCATTACAATAATATAATATAATATAATATAATATAATATAATATAATATAATATAATAAATATAATAAATAATAATATAATAAATAATAAAAAATTTTATTTTGAATAATACATTTATAAATATAAATATGTATATTTTTCATTAAATTGATAAACAAATAAAACAGATTTTTTTTTTATTAAATATAAAATAATACATTTCAGTAAATTTATTTTTTAAATTTTAAATGTTGTATTAATGCTTAATTTAAAATTTAAAATATATTTTAAAAAATACAGATTTCATAAACATTAAAGAGAATGAAATTTCTCCTTTTCTTTGTGTGTCTTCCTCACCGTTCCTGGCATGTGGCTCTTCTTTAGGGGTTTTCTGTATTGTGGATCTGCGAGCTGTGGAGCTTCTGCCAGTGTTCAGCTTCCCAGATCCACTGCTCGAAAGAGAGCCGTCTTCGCTTGGCAACCTGCTGCGGGTTGCCATGGCAACAGAGGCAATGGTTAGTTTGCAGCATGCGGTGTGATGCTGGGTTAACAGTTAACAGCGCTCTGGCTTCTGTTAACCTGCACTAAACTACAAACATCCCTCATCATATTTGTGCAATTTAAAGCAAGACACTGCAGATAAAAACTGTAGTTAATATATAATAAACTATTAAAATGAACTAATAGTTATTATCATATTTTCCAAGTTGGTTGATAACATTAAATTTTCATTTATTCTAAAATGTTATGTCTATATCCAAATGATGCATCATTTAAATAAATATGCACAGATTTGCATATATTTCTAGACAAAATTGTTTTTTTTTTTTTACAATAAGTTTTCTGACATTTTAATGTAAAAGTTTTTTACAGAGGGAGGTTTGAGAATCTTTTTTATCACTACATTATCCTGAAAATACTGCAAATAGCCCCCCAAAAAACTTTTTGCATAATAAAATGTTAAATATAATCATGAAAAAATATGCATTAACAAATTCCTCTGTAAAAACCTTTAGACTTTAGATATGAATAAAATGTTTTTTTGTTTTTTTTTGGGAAAACAGATTTTTTTAATATAAATCGTAGTTGAAATCTACAGATGCAAATTGGTAAAGTGCAAAAATAGAAACACTTAAAAGTTTATTTTAGTTTTTTTTCTTCCCATTAAACTTTAAAAAATAACAGTAAAATCCAAATCAACAGGTGTATTAAAAATGGTTTCTTGTCCTGTGCAACAGCAAGATGAATTCTGCTCTAGATCAACAGCAGCACTGAGCCACAGAGAGCACATATCAGAATGCACATCATGTGCTGAGCAGACTTGTAAAGCAATGCTGCTAGAAAGAATGTTGGCAAGCACATCACATCAACACTGACTTACTGGAACAAAGGAAATAGAAAAAAAAACTGTTGTTTATGGCATATAGCTCATAATCGTGAAGAAAACAAACAGGTGCCAAGAGACCTATACTAGATGAAACACAATATAAACTGAGCAGTATGAAGGATTTAATATGAAATCAAAACTGACCAGATATACTTTTTTAGAATAATAAATTATTCCAAAATAAAATATGCAATACTAAATAATAATACTATATATATATATATATATATATATATATATATGAGTGTCTGGATTATTGTCAGATGTAGCGGGAGTTGATTGTTGCAAAGAGTTTTACATTTACACTGGCTGCCTGTTAAGTTTTTATATTGATTTTAAAATATTGCTTCTTACCTATGAAGCTTTAAATAATCTGGCTCCTGTTTATCTAACCAACCTTCTGTCTCGCTACAATCAAACCCGCTCTTTAAGATCTCAAGACTCAGGGCTTCTGGTAGTACCTAGAATAGCAAAGTCGAGTAAAGGAGGTTAAGCCTTCTCATTTATGGCCCCTAAACTAATGTCCGGGGCTCTTTTTAGCAAAGCATACACTCAGTGCATCACTTAGCGGTATGACGCATGAGTGTGCCCCATGCAGGTTTTGCATCTCATTTATATACACTATGAACAGCAGCTACGCTAATTATTCTCTTTATTCTCTATTTCCACCTGGGAGTTGTAGTTTGGTAAGAATACCGGAAGTCTCCAGCTGAAAAAACATCAAGCAAGCCATGTTTTCTCACAACAATGTGTTTGTATGTATACATATATGCACAGTACACATGTATGTATTATGTACTAATGTACTAGATTTACTACTACTAAATTGTAGCTGAGCTAAATAATGAACTTTATATATATACAGTTGAAGTCAGAATGATTAGCCCCCCTTTTATTTATTTTTTATTTTTTTCAAATATTTTCTAAATTATGTTTTCACAGTATGTCTGATAATATTTATTCTTCTAGAGAAAGTCTTATTTGTTTTATTTAAAATTTTTTAAGAACCATTTTAAGGTCAATATTATTAGCCCCTTTAAGCAAATTTTTTTTTCGATAGTCTACATATCAAACCATCATTATACAATAAATTGCCTAATTACCTAACCTGCCTAGTTAACCTAATTAACCTAGTTAAGCCTTTAAATGTCATTTTAAGCTGTATAGACATGTCTTGAAAAATATCTAGTAAAATATTATTTACTGTCATCATGGCAAAGATAAAATAAATCAGTTATAAGAGATGAGGTATTAAAATTATTATGTTTGAAAATGTTAAAAAAATTATGTCTAAAACATCTCTCTGTTAAACAGTAATTGGGGAAAAAATAAACAGGGGGGGCTAATAATTTAGGGGGGCTAATAATTCTGACTTCAACCGATATCAGGGTTAACAATACTGGAATTCGATACCAATCGGTACTGAAATTTAAAAAACGTCCTTTTTCAACAACAAATTGCCTTAAATGTCTTCAGTTCACCGAACTCACCACTGTTTACTGAGTGTAAGCAGATACAGGGATACTGGAGCGTTTTAAAGGTGTGATTCATCAGCTGATCGCTTGTATGTCAGCTTATAGACAAACCAACTGATCAAGTGACTGAAACTTTTGAAAAATTTCAGTACCGATTGTTATTGAATTACAGTATCGTGACAAACCTATATATATATATATATATATATACAGTTATTTCTTAAGATTTCCAATGATCTCATTAGGGCCACAATTTAGTATTTAAAATTGAGTCCCACTTACATTTTTTCCTCGCTGAATATCCTATGTTAATCACAATACAGAAATGAAGAAAGCTGAAACAGGGATTCGTATTTATTGTATAATTAAATTTTATACCACGACATCCATAAAGTTCAAAGAACATTACAAGCACCATGGAATATTTCCTCTCGCATTTTAAAAATGCTTCATCCGAAACCCATATCTCCCTAAGAACAGCTAATAAAGCACAGTCAACAAAATATGAATATTGCATGAAATCTGCTAATCTCTCAGACATGCGTGCCAACAATCTGCCATGCACATAACACCCAGCGCTGCTGAATTCACACATGCACACGTCTTGTAGGTCTAACACAGTCGGGCAGAAGAAAGCGCTGCCCAAGCTGCCGATGGGCACACTGAATCATACATGATTCTGTAGCTGTGAGTCTGCATCGCTTCCCAGCATGCATCTCTGTCTGTCTCTGCCAGCTTTAAATGCTCATGTATTTACCGCTTTTGCTTTTCCAAATAATTATTTCCCCAGCCCCGCTCTCTGCAGGCTCATTTCCCTTTAATCGAGCCACTCAGGAGAGATAACAACTGGGAGAATGCATTTGTATTCCGGCTAATAAACACGGCGCTAATAGAGAAAGAGCGAGAAAACAAAAACAAGGAGAGGGAAAGGAAAGGAAACGCTGCAATGATTTCAAGGATCAATGCTCTTCGTTCTGTCCCATGTACAACGTAAAGGCATTTTTATGAGCGTGAGATGCGGGGTGTTGGGTTTTAATGACCTTGAAGGGCTGCGAGTAGAGCGCTGATAAATTTCTTTCCATCTTTCATTTGCATTTTTATTTGAGACGAGAAAAGGACCTTGGGAGGTTTCGCTCTTTGTGAAGAAAGAAAGACATTTCTCAGAGGAGTCGAGGACAAAGAATAACACACACACACACACACACACACACACACACACACACACACACACA
>CAIGQZ010033231.1:6280249-6300864 GCA_903798205.1 Danio tinwini
TATTATATTATATTATATTATATTATATTATATTATATTATATTATAATTTTAAATTATAAATGAAATAATGGTCTAGATAATATTATGGTGACTGCTGTGCTTGAAGAGTTCTAACTTTTGCCAGTATTTTTAAATATTACACATTAAAATTCTGAGCATTATGCCACGAAAATCCCAGATGTGTTCCACATATTTCCCAAATGTTGCAAGTGTGAAGCTCATTTTGATTTTATAAGGGTTTTTAAGGTTTATTTACATTTATTTATTTATTACATATTTACAAAAAAGCGCTGCACATATTAACATTTTGACATAAACATACATTTCAGCATCGCGGATAACATCTGGTTGCTTTTAATCAGTGTATTACTACAAAGGTACTGTATTTCCAACTTTTTTACTTGAGTAGTTGCTGTCTGCAGTTCACTTATTGGCCACCGGTGTCACTAATAACAAACATTTCGGATTTTGCATAGACCATTATACTTGCAAACGATTTAAACTTAACCTAATTATGCATAGACATAATCTTGGCTTAATATATATATATCTGCAGTGTAAAACATGTGTAAAACATGAGTTGGCGGTTCATTCCGCTGTGGCAACCCCTGATGAATAAAGGGACTAAGCCAAAAAGAAAATGAATGAATGACATTTATATATAATTTGTATTACATATACATTTTATATCTAAATAAATAAATAAATAAATATTTTCTGAAATATGTTGACAAATGTCTTTTTATATACAGTATATACATAATAAATATACACACTACACGCACATATGTATATACAGACATCATGATTAATCATTGGCCAGCACTATATAAAATATTTTAAAAAATTATTATTGATGGTTGCTAGGGCATTTTCAACATCATTACACTCTATAGTGGCCACCGGTGTCATTATAAACAAATGTTTCTGATTTCCACATACATCTCAATTTATGCAAAAAGCCCTAGGAATCTATTTAAACTTCACCTAATTATGCATATACTGTACATAACCTTGGCGTATCTTTCGGCTCAGGGTGGCCTAGTTTTTTAACCAGCATTTGCTCTGTATCTGTTTGAATGCCTCATAATCCAAGACTGATTAAGATAATTACAGTAATAGTTACTTCAATTCCTTTCCATTCTGTTATTGCTAGTCCTGGAATCTCAAGCAGGGGTATGAGAGAAGAGACACCAGTCCTCTGCGGATCAATCATATCCTAGATTTGACAAATGCATTTATCAACAATGTGGAAAATGTATATTGAGGACTGATTTCTTACAAGCGCAGTAAGACAATAATGATGACATTCATATTGAAATTCATTTTGACAGCATTTTTTATTTAGTTAGTCTAAGATTTTAGTCAACTAACTGTACACCAGGTTTACGATTTTAAATTGTTATTTGTGTCCCTTGACCATAAAACCTTAAAGGTGCTGTATGTAAGTTTTTGACTCTTCTAAAGCATAAAAATATCATAATATGTTTGCAAATATTTAAGAAACATGCCAAGTGAACATACTTGTTTATCTGAAAAACAATGCTGAAGTTGGTTATTCTGCTTTGAAAATGTTCTTTCCATGCTGGAATGCTGTCTTTTTTTTAGGTCATTTTAACCTGCCCAATGCCAGTTTAGCCAACTATTTTTCAGCACCTCGGATTTCCTTGGTGGATAACAGCGCATTTTATTTATTGATTCATTCAAAAAGGCTCTGAAAGCATGCATCCGTGACCGAAATGCGACCTCCGTTGGACAGTAGCAGACTCTAAAATGAGACGCAGATTCAGTTCCACATGAGGTTATTAATTAGCAAATGATATAAATATTACGAACGTAAACATTATGTGAGCAGGTTACATTGTAACCGTGTGTCCTAACAACATGCGTGAGGAGATATGCAGTGATAAGCAATTTGGCTGTTTGCAACAGATGAAACATGACAGAAATTTAAATACAGCCATTCAGAAGCACAGAATATGCACTCACTCACGAAATGGTAAGCTTTATAATCTATTTAATACATGTTAAACCTCTTTAACATTATGCTGAATCACTCATATGTGTTGAGTTCTAAAGTTCAATTTCAAATGGTTTATTCTCATGATCTGAGGTGATCTGCTGCTGCTTTCAGTATATGGCAATACATGTCATGTAAAATGGCATTCAAACTCATATTGTTAGCATTTAACACTGAATAAAGCACATGAGGTTCACTAGAGGTGATCATTTTCAGTTTTTTGTTATTTACCTGTAAGAAATAGAAGTCGTTTTTAATATATCAATCCGAGGTGTTTTTTTAGGACAAAAATTCCTTTTAATATGGAAAATATTCTTTCTATCGGGTGCGGTTGCTTTTATTTAGAACACAGTTTAAATCACTCGCTCCTGCCCTCAATCTGGCAACCTGCACTTGTGTTTGTTTTGATCCAGAAGTGCAATACCTAGTTTTAACCTAGTTTTTAACCTTTAAATCTAGTGTAAAAAATCATTTGAATATTAAGTAAAGATCATCTTCCATGATCACATCTTCTAAATATCCTTCTGTAAATAAAATGTAATTTAATTCATTGCTTAGAGCGCTAAACTTTAAAGGTTTCTATACACTTTTAAAGTTTTTATTTTCTTTTTTTAAGGATATTGTCTTATCCTTACAAAAAAATACATCAATGGAAAATTTATTTATTCAGTTTTCATATCTCAATTTCTGAAAATGGACTCTTAAGACTATTGTAGTCCAGGATCGCATTTATGAATTAAGCATATATCTAAAATCTCTAACCTCATTATATACCCAGGAAAAAAAGCAATTGTAAACATATATAAATATAAATAAATAAATAAATAAATAAATAAATAAATATATGAAAGTGTAAATAAAACATTCATAAAGTACTATTAAATAAAAAACCCTTCTCATAGAATGCATTCTTTATAATAACCTAGCAACATGCAGCATTCTTCATATATATATATATATATATATATATATATACACACACACACACATTCACACAAGTAATGACAAGATTATTACTGTAGTTCTTCTGTGAAATTTGCATATTTTAAATTGTTTCTCAAATTAAGTTTAACTTTAAATTTTAAAATGTTAAAATGTTAAATCTCACCTTAAATGTCGAAAAAACTGTATCCATGTGTTTCTCAAATAGGTATAAAGTTGGAAATGTTTTAGAAATTTTTGTAAATGGGCAAACTATTAAAAATGTCACTGAATTCAAATATTTAGGTATCACGTTGGACTCAAACCTTAATTTTAAAAACTCATTAAAAAAACTTGCTACCACACTGAGATTCAATCTAAGAAATGTTATACATATTAGAGATTCTCTGACTTATGAGACCTCTGGTATGTATTTAAATACTATGATTGTTCTACATTTGTTGTACTGTATAATGAGCTGGTCTCGGGCATGTACTGTAAATCATGTTTAACACCATTGGAATCATTATACAAGCGAGCACTTAAAGTTCATAATTAAAAGCCTCGGTTGTACCATCACGGGTAATATCTTTAAAAAAAACATGGCCTCTTAGGTTTTGATAATATTATTCAATATTCCAACATTTGTTTTGTTTTTTAAATTATTCACAATCTTTCTGCTCCATCATTAAAATAATGTTTAAATTCCAAAGTAGAGAAATGACAAATGACACATTCTATTGGTAAGAGGGGAATGTATTGTCCCTAAACGTAAAACCTCTTTTAGTCAATCTTTTTTTATTTATAAAGCCACAAATCTATGGAATTCTCTTCCAACAGAAATAATTACATGTACAAATTATAAGATATTTTCACACCTGACTAGGAGGTGGTTTTTGTCAAATCAAATTTGTACACACTGAGTGAGATGATTTTGACTTAGTGTTTTAGTTTATATGTTTTATTTTAAAACTTAGTGTTTTAGTTTATATGTGATTATGCCTGTATGTTTTAAACTGACTAATTGACTATTATTGGTTTAATTTTGACATGTCCAGGGACAACTTGTCAACATGTTATAATACATACATTTTAATAACTAAATTCTAACTACTTGGTTATTTTGTCTTTGCCATGATGACAGATAATTTTACTATTATTTTGCAAGATACTAGTATTTAGCCTGAAGTGCCATTTAAAAGACTAACTAAGTTAATTAATTTAACTAGGCAAGTCAACAAAAACCAACTAAAAAAGACAATACAAATCTAATAATAGTTGTATAAAAATCTTTAAAAAGCTAATAATATTGACCTTATTGAATGTTGGCAGTTTTTACATTTTATTATTTTGTTCATTTTTATTCCAGTCTTGTTTAAAACAATATATATGCACTGATAATAGGCTTTACATGAAAAAAAATCTGAAATCTGTGATTGCACTTGAGACTCATGGACACAATATTTTATTTATAGCGGCTTATTCATCCTCAGAGTCAAACAAACAAATAAGCAGATGCCGAATTTCTGGTTATGTTCTAAAATTGTCCATCCTTAATATTTTCATCTTTTAATTTAATTGACTAAAAGTGCCTTTGATTTAGTTATTGCCTCAATTCCATTAAGCACAAAAAGCTGTTGACAAAAAAATGATACAAATATTTCATCAACAGAAAACACTGCTGTAAGCATGCAGTCAAACACCATGCACAAGCCAGAAATACCTGGTGGTGGTAACTGCCATCTCTTCGATATGAGGTCTGGTCAGGGAAGCAGTGAAGACAGGGATATTTTGGGAGTGTCACAGTGAAATGTGTCATTCCAAGGTTTTATGCAGCATATTTCATTTGTGGTGACAACAACATAAAGTGTATAACGCACACAAAAAAATCTCAGATGTTTATGTTGAGCACCATACTCCGATATTAAATCATAAAGAAAGATATTCTTGTGTATTTTTGTGGTATTATGAAGGAAAGCAGGATGTTTTAGGCTTGTTAGTAGTTTAGGGATCATTGGTTTGACATAATGATGAGTCTCATTTCCTCATTAAAAATAAGGCTGATTCATTAATGTGAAGACAATTAAATACAACAAATAAACCAGAAAGTATTGTTATATATATGTATGCACAAAACATGAATAAATGTAATTATTTCATTTCCTAACCAAAAGTAACTACATTTTAAATATACATTTTTACAAGAATTAATTAATATTAATGATTAAAAATATATTTAATACTTGCAAAATATGAAAAAAATAATATAATTAAATATAAAACTATAAAACTATTTACATTATAAATTTAACTTATATTTAATGTGTATATCTTACATACAAAATAAAATAAAATATGCAAATAATATTAATAAAAATAGATTAATACATTAAGAAAACATAATAGAAATAGATATGTATTAGATTTTCTATATATATATATAAAATAAAATATATACAAAAATATTTACTGACAAACAATACAATAATTATTTAATTACATTAAATGTAAACAACTTTTAATGTATATTAATATGAATAAAAAATGCATAGAATGATATATATGTATATATGTGATATGTAATATTACATATGTATATATGTGATATGTAAATATGTAATACATGAGCAATATCACACTTGTGGTAGTGCGGTGTGGCTGTATATTGGGACTGGTGGGAGGCGTGTGTTGGCACAAGGCCTCAGGCCGAGCCACCAGCGACGATATACAGCCACATCGCACTGCTAGTGTGTGCTAGTGAGTGTGATTTTGCGTTTATACAACAGTTCAATGGCATAATCATGTATATTGAAAAAAAAATTAAACACAGAGTCTAAAAGAACAGCAGAAGCTGTTACTAACTTACAAATGCAATTTTAGAGCTAGTATTTGAATGATTCTTTTGCGTAATGCCTAAAGTGATGACAAAAAAGGTGATTTTGCTCACATTTTAAGATTATAAGGCTGAATGGAATGAAATGCCATCATTTTACAGAGATTTCCCAGTGTTTCTCTGTTGCAATTGGAAGATCACAATATTACTATGGTATAAATACAGCACTACAACATACAAAAGAGAGAGATCGACTTAGAAAGTCATTTACTTGTTTAATAATGATTTGATCAGCTGTAACGTTAGTTTGAAATTATGCTGTTTTCTCTTAAGGCGTATAATGCGGTCTCTGTAAGCATTTTGTGGATGAACATCGTCAACCGTCTATGTTCAAAGACAGGCTAATGGCCGCCGATGCGCTGTCTCTCAAAAATTTTAAATAGGCACTATCCTTATAAATAAACTGCATAGTTACAGTTGAAACAACTACATTCTCAACTAAAAAAGCCTCAAAAGTACATTATGTTGTCCAACATCAGCAGTATTTGTCAAACTGTAGAGCACAGGTGTCAAACTCAGTTCCTGAATCAGATTCAAGAATCAGCCAGAACTGTTGTATAAATGTATATATATATATATATATATATATATATATATAATTTCCAAATATTTGCGTTCAAGTGTTTTTAGATTTAGATTTATTTAAAGAAAACCCATACAGTTTTACAGTATCATTGACCCATTGATAACATGAAAATAATTATCAGAACTGTAATCGTCTTGTATCTCTATTACAGTTATAAGTGAATGAGCAAATGAATATGATGCTTAATACA
The DNA here is from genome assembly GCA_903798205.1 of Danio tinwini. Classification (NCBI taxonomy): domain Eukaryota; kingdom Metazoa; phylum Chordata; class Actinopteri; order Cypriniformes; family Danionidae; genus Danio; species Danio tinwini. The sequence continues at coordinate 6,286,862 of CAIGQZ010033231.1, forward strand.
TAACCATTCTCATCTGGACAAGACAGTGATGTGTTTATTAAAAGAGTCGTGGTCTGGAAAAGCTTACCTTGGTGCGGGGATGGAAATTGCGAAACGCGCTGGTCTTGAAAACGGTTCTGTTTCTCCGGCATATAATAGCAGCCGCCATGACCACCACGACTATAACCAATGAGACGGGAATCAGCACCGCCAGGATCCAGACGTTACTCGGCATACTCTTGACCACCGCTGTTTACACACAAACACATCAGACAAACCAAAAACATCAGAAATTGTGTTTGATAGTTTTTACTACACTGTAACTTGTTAATCCTAAATGAATTAATTTTTTCTTCAATTTAATTTAGTACAGGTTTTAGTAATAAATTCAACTATTATTGATATGCACCCTATTTACATTTCTAGAGATCATGAAATATATCCCAGGAGGTATGTTTTTTTTGCAGTTTTTGTTTTCGCAAATCCACAAAAGGCCGCCGTGTACGCTTTTTTAGATCTCAAATTTCTATGGTGAGTGTCATTCGCACTTGCTGTTCTCACATAAATCAACCAGATCCTGCTGTCGACTGACTAACTGATCAACTGACCAACCAATCCCCACACCCACCCTTCCCTAAATGCAACCGAAAGTGTTTTCAAAAGCACAGATTCACCCGATTGAAAGCAGAGACTACAGGCGGTCACTAAAGACTCGTACACACCGGGACGCTTTTCGTTTGCGTTTATCGTCAGCGTTTTCCAAGACGTTTTTCCAGATTCAAACCCAAGCGATTTTCACAGGCGTTGAGCAGAAGAGTATGCAAAATCACTCCTTGATGTTAGATGGCGCTACACAACTTTAAGCTCCTGACACCCGCTTGTAACACAGAGAAAGAAGGCAAAGTTGACACGCTTGTTGTTATGAATGGTTCTAGCAGCGGCGCCAGCTCTAGCGATGAAGAAATGATTATTGTTGACAAGTGCAATAAGCAGCTCCACGTTCATCACGCCTCTGGGCATCTTCTTTAATGTGCGCTCGCATTGACAGTGTTGCGCTTGAGCACCTCCAAGTGCTGTTTACTGTAACTTCAGCAAGTCTGTGCACGTGAACAAAAGTGCCAATCTGATTGGTGGAGAAGGTTTTGACGCGCTGCGTCAAAACAAAAAAATGAGCATGAGGCGTTTTTTTTTTTAAATGACGATTTTGTGCCTGGCGTTTTGCGCGTTGGTGTGCACAATCACATTGATGCCCTTTATTTAGTCACGAGTGTCACGGTTGGGTATCTGTCTGTTCCTCTTGTGTGTGTGTGTTTGCGTATGTATGTGTGTGTTTGTGGGTGTGTTTGTTTGGGTATCTTTTACCACGTGGCTGTCTGTGTTTTCATGCTGTCAGCTGGGCAGTCACATGCTCAGTTGTCAATCAGCACACCACAGGTGCAGCGCATCACTGCACCTATTTCTGTTCAGCGTTCGCATCTCTTGTTGTCAGTTTGTTGTTGTTTCTCGTCTGTGTTTGTTCCTGTTGGGCTCGTCCCACTGTATCTTCTGGTGGTGAGTTGATCTTTGACACTGTTGCTTTTGGATATTGTCAGCACAACTTGACTTCACCGAAGTACTGTTACCGCTGTTTGGCGTTGTGGAATTCTATGAGAGATCTCCCTGGATCTGTCTCATTGAGAAACTATCACCGCTGTTTAGCGTTGTCGAATTCCCTGAGAGATGCATCATTGCTCTATCCTTACCCTCGATATCTGGTGAGATCTATACCAGCTGTTTTCCTGTTATCCCTGTTTAATAAATCAACTTGCATTCACTTGCAATTGGGTCTCCTGCGAGTTTGTGACAGAACGAACTGACCAACATTATGGGCCCAGAAAGCGTTTCGAAGATCCAGGACTTTTTGTCACACAGCTCTGCCCGTCTAGATCAACAAGACAAGCATATGATGGTCACTGGTTAGGCCATTCAGGCTTTGATCACACAAGTGTCCGAGCTCACCGCCCAGGTACAAAGACTAAGCTCCTGTTTTACAAGCTCCTCCCACCATACCACTCGTAAATCCTGCACCAGAGGAGAGCTCCCGGACCACTGAACCGCGACTTCCACCACCAGCGTGTTACTCAGGTGACTCTTGGTCATGTCGATCATTTTTAGCAAAATGTTGACTTTATGTCACTTTACAGCCCTCGTCATTTCCCACCGAGGAGAGTAAGGTGGCATTTGTCATCAACCTACTGTCTGGCAAAGCTGCACTATGGGGTACCACTGTCTGGGAGTGAAAACTTCCCCTTGCTGCGCCTCTTTTAAGTCGTTCTCCGATATACTTAAAACAGTTTTTGATCGAGCAGTCTCCGGAAGAGAGGCGGCTCGGAAACTTGCTGAACTAAGACAAAACGATCTGAGTGTTGCTGAATTCTCCATCGATTTCCTCACTCTAGCAGCAGAGTGTAAATGGAACGTTGAAGCACAGTGGTATATGTTTTTTCATGGACTAGCGGATTATATTAAGGATGAGATTTACTCAATGGATTTACAGAAGACCTTAGATGACCTCATTGAGTTAGCCATCAGAGTAGACACCCGACTGCAACAGAAAGGGGTTCACAAGAAACGACACACACCACATCTAACCAGCTCCTGAGATCACCTCACTCGACCGCGAGCCTTAACCCGTGCAGATGGGCAGATTTTGTCTTTCGGAGGAGGAGAGACGTCGACGTCGATCAGAGGGTCTGTGCATGTACTGTGGGGGCGCTGGGCATTTTGTGGTTTCATGTCAAGTCAAATGCAAGAATTCGGTCATGGGTAAGAGGTTACAGGCTGGTGGGGCCATTATGAACGAACCTTCTTCCGACAGTACTACTTTGTCTGTGAAATTGGGTGTTAATTCTGATGTATATGATTGTCATGCACTCGTTGACTCTGGAGCAGAGGGGAATTTTATTAACTCTAAACTGGCTTACAAACTGAAAATTCCTGTGGTTCCTCTTTCCTCACCTATTGCTGTGCACTCTCTTAGTGGCATTTCTCTTCCCACAATCACTCACTCCACTGGTCCTATAAGACTCATTACATCTGGTAACCATTCGGAGGAAATTTCATTTTTTTTAACAGAGACTGTCACCACGCCTGTGATTCTTGGTCATCCTTGGTTGACATTACGCAAACCCCACATTAATTGGGGACATAATTCAGTGTTTTCGTGGAGTGAGAGTTGTCATGAGTCTTGTCTGTTGTCTGCTTGTTCTGCTGTGTCTTGTTCTGTGTTTCAGGAGGAGCGGATGGATCTTTCAAACATGCCTCAGGAGTACCTTGACCTAAAGAGAGTGTTCAGTAAGTCTCGGGCTGTTTCTCTGCCTCCGCATCATCCCTATGACTGTGCTATAGATCTATTACCAGGTACGTCTCCGCCTAAAGGAAAATTATACTCGCTTTCTGCCCCAGAGAGGTAGGCCATGGAGAAATATATTTCAGATTCTCTGGCAGCCAAAATCATCCGTCCCTTTTCTTCACCGGCGGGGGTGGGATTTTTTGGGGGGTGGGATGGTTCCCTTCGTCCCTGCATTGACTATCGAGGGCTGAACAACATCACGGTTAAGAATGCTTATCCTTTGCCGTTGATGTCTTCAGCCTTTGAACAGGGGGCGAACTTTTTCACAAAACTAGATCTCCGCAATGCTTATCATTTGGTTCGCATGAAGCAGGGACATGAGTGGAAAATGGCATTTAACCCCCCTAGAGGGCATTTTGAGTATTGCGTTTTTCCCTTCTGCCTTTCCAACGCTCCAGCTGTTTTCCAGGTACTCGTCAATGACGTGCTGAGAGATATGATAGATCAGTTTATCTATGTTTACCTGAATGACATACTAATATTTTCTCATTCTCTTTAGGAACATGTTCAGCACGTCAGACGAATGCTTCAGAGGTTGCTAGAGAATGGTCTTTATGTCAAGGCGGAGAAATGCGTTTTTCATGCACAGTCTGTTCCGTTTTTAGGGCATATCGTGTCAGTCGAGGGGATGCGCATGGATCCAGAGAAGATTCAGGCTGTGGTAAATTGGCCAACTCCGGATTCCTGTAAGGCCCTGCAGAGGTTTCTGGGCTTTGCTTATTTCTACCGCCGATTCATTCGCAATTTCGGCCAGCTTGCTGCACCTCTGACCGCCTTGACCTCTTTCAAAATGCCATTCAGGTGGTCTAGCGCGGCTGAAGCCGCGTTTTCCAAACTAAAAGGTTGCTTCGTTTCAGCCCCCATCCTGATAGCTCCTGATCCCTTCTGGCAGTTTGTGGTGGAGGTTGACGCGTCAGAGGTTGGGGTCAGAGCCATCCTGTCCCAGCGCTCCTCCTCGGATGGCAAGATCCACCCATGCAAGTTTTATTCTCATCGATTATCAACTGCGGAAAGGAATTATGACATTGGTAATCGAGAGTTGCTGGCCGTCAAGCTTGCTTTGGAGGAGTGGCGTCATTGGTTAGAAGGGTTGGGGATCCCTTTTATCGTTTGGACCGATCACAGGAATCTTGAGTACATCAAATCCGCCAAAAGATTAAACTCTAGGCAGGCTCGGTGGGCATTATTTTTCGGACGGTTCAATTTCACCATTTCCTATCGACCAGGGTCTAAGAACATCAAGCTTGACGCGTTATCCCATCTTTTTGATTTTTCGGAGCGCGGATCAACACTCGAACCCATTGTTCCACCGAAGATTTTTGTTTCCAACATCACATAGGAGATTGAGTCGAGGATTCCCGCAGCCTCGGAAGGGGTAACGCCCCCGATCAGATGCCCACCGGGTCGGTTATTCGTGCCAGAGGAACTTCTGTCTGACGTTATCCGGTGGGGACATTCCTCCAAAATAGCATGTCATCCAGGGGTGAGTCGCACTTTATTTGTTATTAAACAACAATTCTAGTGGCCAGCTATGACTCGTGATGTGCGTGATTTTGGCTTGTTCTGTTTGTGCAGTTTCTAAGACTCGCCCTCCTGCTGGGCTTCTTCAGCCGCTGTCAGTGCCTTTGAGACCCTGGTCCCACATTTCACTAGATTTTGTTACGGGCCTACCATCCTCTAACAGCAACACAGTGGTTTTAACCGTGGTGGACCGGTTCTCGAAGGCGGCTCATTTCATCCCTCTGCCCAAATTACCTTCAGCCAGAGAGACAGCGGTTGCGGTCATTAATCTCGTCTTTCGCATTCATGGCCTCCCGACGGACGTGGTTTCTGACAGGTGTACTCAGTTTGTTTCCAAATTTTGGTGAGAGTTTTGTAGGTTATTGGGGGCCACTGTTAGTCTTTCGTCTGGGTTTCATCCCCAGAGTAACGGTCAGACCAAGAGAGTCAACCAGGATCTTGAACGCACATTGCGATGTTTGGTTTCTCAGAATCCCGCCTCCTGGAGCAAGCAGCTCACATGGGTTGAGTATGCACATAACTCTTTACCAGTGTCAGCTACGGGCCTCACTCCGTTTCAGTGTAGCTTAGGTTACCAGCCACCTATTTTTCCCAATCTGGAATCTGAAGTCGCGGTTCCCTCTGTTCACGCCTTTGTTCAGAGGTGCAGCCGCACATGGAGAAGGGCCAGACAGACCCTCCTTCAGGTGGGTGCGCGCACCAAGGCTAATGCCGAACGCCACCGGTCTAAGCCTCCCGTTTACGTTGTCGGTCAAAAAGTGTGGCTTTTTTCAAAGAACATTCCTCTTCGCACCGTTTGTAATAAGTTGGCTCCTAAATTCATTGGCCCATTTATTGTCACTAAGATCATTAATCCTGTGGCAATCCGCCTTAAACTACCTCCAGCGAACAGGAGAATTCATCCCATATTTCATGTATCTAAAGTTAAGCCCATTTTTCATACGGCCATTAATCCGCATACTCCGCCCATCCCCCCCAATCTGTGCATCTTTACTATAGAGATGCACAGATCGACTGGTCAGGGACCGGAATCGAAAAATTTTTTTCTATGCTATTGTTGTTGTTTTTTCTTTAAAGATATTTTTAAAAGTTTGTTGTTTGAATAAAAGAAAAAAAAACATTTTCACACTAACTCTGGCTCACCAAAGATTTATTGAGAAGGATAATCCATATGGTTTGCAAATATTTAAGAAATGCAACAAAATAACAGCTAGAGTCTTTGTGCTCCCTCTTGACTTTTTTGTCAGTTTTTGTTCTTGCGCTCAGATTGATAGATGAACAGCCAATCAGAACCTCTCTTTTTTACTTACTACTAAATCAGGCAAACTCCTTTTAAAAAATTGTTGTTTGAGTAAAAAAAATCTGATGGACATATCAGTTAAAATGGATTTCAGAGAGAAAGAAATTTGTCACATTTAAGTTCAGCAAGTTACAAGTTAAGTTAAGTCACAAGTTAAGTTTCAGCAAGTGCTTTACCAGAACAAGAGAAATACAAATACAAAAATTGTATCTGTAAAATAATAGTACAAAACTATACATAAAAAATATGGATTAAAACATATTTTATATGTACAGCCTACTATCGTATGTGAAATAAGAAAAAAGAAAAAAGTTAAAGCAGTGGAAAATTAAACATTTTGTTAGTGTTGTTCCAGTGCGGGGGAAACTAATATTTTTTTTTATTTAAGACAATTTTTTTAATTAATTTTAAATTGGTTTCAAAAATTATCTATCAGATTATATTTTGATTATGAAAAACAATGGAATAATACTACATTTTGTTTATTTATGCTATCAATTATAGTTTTTAAAAAGAAAAATCTGTATCGGCAGGTCACACTTATACTACAAAATCAAAAACATTATTAGGAACACCTGTCCAACTGCTCGTTAACACAAATTTCTAATCAGCCAATGACATGGCAGCAACTGAATGCATTTAGGCATGTAGACATGATCAAGACAATCTGCTGCAGTTCAAACCGAGCATCAGTATGGGGAAGAAAGGTGATTTAGGTGACTTTGAATGTGACATGGTTGTTGGTGCCAGACGAGCTGGTCTGAGTATTTCAGAAACTGTTGATCTACTGGGATTTTCACGCTCAACCATCTCTAGGGTTTACAGAGAATGGTCCGAAAAAGAGAAAATGTCCAGTGAGAGGCGGTTCTGTGGGCGCAAATGCCTTGTTGATGCCAGAGGTCAGAAGAGAATGGCCAGATTGGTTCGAGCTGATAGAAAGTCAACAGTAACTCAAATAACCATTCGTTACAACTGAGGTATGCAGAAAAGCATCTCTGAAAGCACAACACGTCTAACCTTGAGGTGGATGGCCTACAGCAGCAGAAGATCACACAGGGTGCCGCTCCTATGAGTTAAGAACAGGAAACTGAAGGGACAATACGCACAGGTTCACAAAATTGGACAATAAAAGATTGGAAAAATGTTGCCTGATGAGTCTCGATTTCTGCTGCGACATTCGGATGGTTGGGTCAGAATTTGGCATCAACAATGTGAAAGCATGGATCCATCCTGCCTTGTATCAATGGTTCAGGCTGGTGGTGGTGGTGTAATGCTGTGGGGGATTTTTTCTTGGCACACTTTGGGCCCTTTAGTACCAATTGAGCATATTGTACAACCTACCTGATTATTGTTGCTGATCATGTCCATCCCTTTATGATCACAGTGTACCCATCTTCTGATGGCTACTACTAGCAGGATAACGCGCCATGTCATAAAGCGTGAATCATCTCAGACTGGATTCTTGAACATGACAATGAGTTCACTGTACTCAAATGGTCTCCACATTCACCAGATCTTAATCCAATAGAGCACCTTCGGGATGTGGGAGATTCACATCATGGATGTGGAGCTGACAAACATGCAGCAACTGCGTGATGCTATCATGTCAATATGGACCAAAATCTCTGAGAAATTTTCCAGTACCTTGTTGAATCTATGCCACGAAGGATTGAGGCAGTTCTGAAGGCAAAAGGGGGTCCAACCCGGTACTAGTAAGGTGTATTTAATAAAGTGGCTGGTGAGTGTATACAGTAATCCATTACACAATTTACCTTTCTTTCAAAGTTATCTGACATCATCCAAATGAATTTGTTCTGACACGGTTTAACAGCGTATAACTGAGCTCTTGTCATATTTTATTACCATGTTCTGAACCACAGCAAGCAAACTGTGATAATGTGAGAAGCGTTGAAGGTGTCTGAACAGTTTTCGGTTTGACTGTACATAAGAAATCAATCGATTAATTCCTGGAGTTTGCAGATGATTTCTGACACTTGCGTCTCCACTTACAGTAATCCAGCCCTCCTCTGTCTCCTACTGTCTGTGGTTTGCTCCTAATGAGCTGAATCTGTCTTTGGGCTGTAGCTCTTATCTGAGAGATTAAACCCCCACTGCTGGGTCTGATTGTGTTTTATTCATACAAAACTGGGGCTTTGCTCGTCTCTGGCAGACAAAACCGGGCTCTACTCCCCAGTTGAGAGCTCAGTAAACTTGTGTAAACTCTCTACACCCAAATCCCCAGAGGTTTCTCCAGAGTAGCTGTAGACCTCATTTGGAAGAATAAGTCAGCATTATCAAGCTCGTTTTTTTTTGGCTCCTTGTCGAGGCAAAGCTGAATTTTCAGGTCATTTTTGGTTCATTAATGCAGAGCTTCGCAGATACACCATTTCCGATGGCTGTTCTGGCTTTATAAATATTACAGGCGAGGTTTGAAGCTGGGTACTTTCTCGCTGAGTTGTTAAGTGATACTTTTTGGATTAGGTCTCTTTTTTTAAGGATTTTTTTAAGCACAACAGAACATTCAAACAACATTGTCTCAGAATGTAGATATCTTACATTTAACTATAATGTCACTTAGCATGCATTTGATTTCAGCTGTTGGGAATACAGTATTACCAATGTAGTGCTACAAGGTAAAGTCGTCAAGACGTAGTGTGCCGGTGTACTGAAAGGTAGTGTGCCAGTCTGTTTTTATAAGTATTGCTGGGCTCATATTGAACAGGTTTTAGATCTAAATATTTGAGAAAGGATCTCCAGACAGCGAATAATTGTCCAACATAATTGGTCCTTATAAATCCAAACACAAAAAGAAGGAGATGAGTTATGTATGGCTGTATTAAATACTGTTTAACTGTTTGGCTATAGTCATGCCTAGGTAAGGGGCCTGTTGGGATTAAGTCTCTTCTTTAACTGCACTGTGTGGCAAATTTTACCATAAAATTTGAGAAATCACTGATGTCAGTTGTACAAACAGTTTTGGGCCAAAGTTTTGGTTACCCTTGCTCAGCAACATTTCTAACAAGAATCTATGTGATCAACAGTTTTTCACAACCCAAGGTCATTCTGAAAACGTATCGCTATATATGTTTCTGGAGACAGCCGAATACATCACAGAAGGTACGTATTTTTGCAGTTTTTGTTTTGGAGAATCCACCAGAGGCCGATGTGTATGCTTTTTGAGATCTCAAATATCTGTTAGTGCCATTCGCTTGCTCTTCTCATGTAAATACACCAAAAGCCGATGTCGACTGACTGACTGATTGACCGACTGACTGACCCAGCCTCCTCCTTCCCTAAACCCAACCAATAGTGTTTTCGAAAAGCACTGATTCACCCACCCACTTCCCTGAACCCAACCGACAGTTTTAAAAAGCAATCCAGAAAAAGAATTTTACCATTTTTTTGGCTTGTTTTTTGTCTTACCCGCTTTCTGGAACTGTTCTTCGCAATCATTATTAATTCTCAATCTCCAGAAATTTATATTGGGCTATGTATTCAGCCTATGTTGGTTTTTCATCATGCCAAAAAAGTTGTCGGGCTCACATTAAAAGAAGTTTGCCTGATTTAGCAAGTAAAATCAGCCATCAGTAAAAAAAGAGAGGTTCTGGCTGTTCAACTGCCAATTTGAGCACGAGAACAAAATCTGAAGTTTCTAAACTAAGCAAACAACAAATCAAGATGGAACACAAAGAATCTGGCTGTTAATTTGGTGCATTTCTTATATATTTGCAAACGTCATTGATTATCCCTCTGTGGTGAGCGAGAAATATTGTGAAAATGGTGTGTAAATGCTATTTTTTTACAGTTTGTATGTGTGCATCACTTGTTCTGGTTTATCTTTGTGGTATGAGAAAACAGATACAGCCACCTGCAGGTGTGGAAAATACATCTTCTCACACAGGCATACACTGTATGTTCTTGTTTCAGTCGGCTATTGTGTGTTTGTTGTGTTCACATGCATCTTTTTGGTGCAGATGGAACCAAACACAGCGGACACGAGGCGACAACAAGGTCAGTTTTTATCACCACTAGTTCTTTGACATAAAACTCTGTGTGTTCGAGGATTTACTAGTTATATTTGGGAAGTTCTTTAAATGACTATCCTTAAGTATATGAGTATTAGCTAATACAGTATAAGCAAAAATATTAACCATAATGTTCTCTAATCGCTTTTAACACTTTAAACATAAAGCTCTAGATATGATTTACAGTGAACACTCACACAGTTTTTTTCTGCAGATTAATGATATAAAGAAACTAGGCTAGATGATTGAAATGTATACATACCCTCAGCTTGAATTTGGATGAAGTAGCCCAGAGTGAGAGCCATAGTCTGAGAGTCCACTGTGTTGAGGGTTTTAGCTGCAGTAGTGCCGGTTATTGGAGAACCATTCATTTGTATGTAGTAGGTCATCTCAGCTGGATTCTTAGGACCAGACAGGCGCCTGATACTAACCATCTGTATGAGGAAAACACATTTGAGGATTGTTTAATGCTTAGAACACAAGAAACAAAACTGCCACAAAAAAATCTATCCTAATGTGCAAATAAACTGTTTTAGGATTGGCTAACCTTCTGTTTTTGCATGCAATATGAGCAACATTGTCAATAATTTTAAATAACCATTAGGTTTAGTTATAGCATGATAGAAACCATGAACTTTTCTTTCCAACTTTCTAATAGTTTGCAGATTGTACTTGGGCAGGACAAAAATCATCAAAGTGCAGGATGAGTCATCAGTATTTTTGATCCATCCTTTCAATGGATTACAAGCAATTATATATTAGTTACAGAAATTTGCAGCAATGAAAACATTTTGTAGCTTGTTAATTAATTGCAGTCATATTGGGGCGGGGCTATCTTGTTGTAAAGCATTCCATTGGACAAAAAATCCATGGTGCAGGATGAATCATCAATATATGTATCCTGTTTATTTCAGGTGAAGCGAACCAGCAAATTTTAACAGCTACAGTACGTTACAGTAATTTGCAGCTGTGAAAACATTGGCTTGCTAATTAGCTGGAGTCACATTGAGGCAAAAGTTGTCCCTTCTGAAAGTGTTCGATTTGACAAAAAACCTTAGTGCAGGATGAGTCATTAATTTCTTTATCCTGTTTTTTTTTTCAGGTGAAGCAAACCAGCAAATTGTAAACACTAAAATTATAAGCAATTATATACTTAGTTACAGTAATTCGCAGCCATGAAAACATTTTGTGGCTTGCTAATTAGTTGCAGTCTTATTTGGGAGGGGCTGTTGTAACAGTGGTGTGACGCTGACACTGCTGCAGCCGCTCGATCGCTGGTGATCGTGACAGCTGTCTTATTCTAAAGCATTCCGTTGGACAAAAATTCCTTAGTGCAGGATGAGTCATCAATATATTTAGCCTGTTTTTTCAAGTGGCGAAAACCTTTAAATTGCTAAAATTACAGGCAATCATATACTTAGTTACAGTATGTCGCAGCCATGAAAACATTTTGTAGCTTGTTAATTAGTTGCAGTTAAATTGGAGTGGAGCTACAGTATCTCATTCCAAAGCATTTAAATAAACAAAAATTCTGTAGTGCATGATAAGTCACTAATTTATGTATCCTGTTTTTTCAGGTGAAGCAACCCAGCAAATTGTAAATGCTTAAATTAAAAGTTAATTTGCTAATTTGCAGTTTGAAATCATTTTGTGGCTTGCTAATTAGTTACAGTCTTATTAGGGTAGGGCTGTATCATTCTAAAGCATTCGATTGGACACAAATTCCTTAGTGCAGGATGAGTCATCAAAATATTTAACCTGCTTTTTCAAGTGAAGAAAACCTGTGAATTGTAAGCTCTAAAATTGCAAGCAATTAACAAACTGAAGTCACACCTGGACAGTATAGTCGCCTACAGTAGTGGCTCTCCTGAAGCGGAGGCCGTGTCGACTGGCAACCAGAAAGAGCTCTGCCAGACGCTGCTCCATTAGACTAGCAAAGCTCTGATAACTTCCCTCAAGTGAAGAGCTGTCAACGTCTTGAATTACTGGAGAGAGAGAAAGAGAAAGACAAAGAGAGATGAAACAAGGTGACAGTGAACTTTTGTACAAAAAAACTGCAATTACTATAGAATTGACCTTGGTAAAAAGGATCCGTTTTTCTGACAGTGATATAAAGGGGTGAAAGAGGAGGAGGAAAAGCTAGCTAAGGCAACTGAGAGAACATTAAGTGCAAGAACTTCAAGCTAGAAATAGCTTTTTCACACTCAATATTCTGATCCAATGTGAACTCTCTAAATCAGTTGATGGGGAAGCTAAATAATACATCAATACGCTTTTTTTCTGAAGAAAGAAGGCTCTGCATATTTTAAAAGACTTTAAGAAGTGAGAACAAAATATCAGCTCAGCTTAATCACATAACACATGCTGGCAAATGGCTGTCTAGGTGCTGGTTAGCCATTGAACTGTTAAGGTAATTACCTGTGATCACCCAGTAATCTCGAGTTGCTACTGAAGTGTTAAGGTTGTGGTATTCTAGAGCTGTAAAAAGGGTGGGAAAGACATATTTATGTTATTAAATGACTATTTTGAAAATGAAATGCATGTAAAATAAAAATATACATTCTGTTATCATTTCATACTTTTATTATCTTATTCGTTTTATACACAAAACAATGTGATGCATTACAAAAAAGTAACGGTTATGTAATATTTTAACATTCTAAAATGATTTATTCTAATATAAACAGTACACAGTTGAAGTCAGAATTATTAGCCCTCCTGAATTATTAGTCCCCGTTTATCTTTTTCGCCAATTTCTGTTTAACGGAGAGCAGATTTTTATAACACATTTCAAAGCATAATAGTTTTAATAACTAATTTCTAATAACTTCTATACAGCTTATAGTGACATTTAAAGGCCTAACTAGGTTAATTAGGTTAACTAGACAGATTAGGGTAATTAGACAAGTTATTGTATAATGATGGTTTGTTCTGTAGACTATCGAAAAAATATTTAGCTTAAAGGGGCTAATTATTTTGATCTTAAAATATTTAAAAAAATTAAAAACTGCTTTTATTCTAGCCGAAATAAAACAAATAAGACTTTCTCCAGAAGAAAACATATTATCAGACATACTCTGGAAATTTCCTTGCTCTGTTAAACATCATTTGGGAAATATTGAAAAAAGAAAAAATATTCAAAGGGGGGCTAATAATTCTGATTGCAACTGTATATGGAATTTAGTTTGTCCCATTATACATATTTCATTTATTCTTTCATTTACTTTTACGGCTTAGTCCCTTTATTAATCTGGGGTTGCCACAGCGGAATGAACCACCAACTCATTCAGCATATGTTTTACGCAGCGGATGCCCTACCAGCTGCAACCCAGCACTGGAAAAATACATGTATTTGTGTAAAGTAAATTATTACAAAACATCAAATACAAGTATTTGTTTGACAATAATACATACTTTCAACTATCAATAATATCATATTATGTAATATTGAATAATGAAATACTATTATTTACATAAATTACATACATTACTATTATTATTTTAAATATATTGTTGAGTGTTACATTTTACATTAACATCATATAAAAAACACATATATTACTTATTTTTATTATAAACATTTACTTATATATTACATAATATAACATGTTATTATTATTATTATTATTATTATTATTATTATTATTATTATTATTATTAAATACTGTATTTATTTAATATATGGCACATATGCATTTTGGAACAGCATTAATGCCATTAATATAATATAATATAATATAATATAATATAATATAATATAATATAATATAATATAATATAATATAAT
>CAIGQZ010033231.1:6300874-6326486 GCA_903798205.1 Danio tinwini
ATATAATATAATATAATATAATATAATATAATATAATATAATATAATTATATTATATTATATTATATTATATTATATTATATTATTTAGCTATGATCATATTATCTTATTATATCCAACTTATTACACTTACAATGTATGTTAGCAATCATGTTTAGATAACTAATATCAAATTTCAGCCAATATATTAGTTTTTGGCTATAAAACAGAAGCGCTTAATTGCTTTTTGGCATTAAAACATTCAAAATATGTGCATCCAAAGTGAGCATTAAATTATTAAAAGAGCTGTAAAGAAAAAATAGATAAAACATGAAAAATTTTACATTCAAACTAAAATAAACTACGATTTGAATGCATATGAACATATAAACACCAGCTGCTGCTTTAAGTAAATGTCACATGAAACTAAAAGCAAAGTCAGAACTTACGCTCAGCGATGATCAGAGGAGGGAAGAAGAGAAAGTACCCCACCAATTCGGCAGTGAGCTGGTTAAGTAAACCGCTGGACACAGTACCGTTTAATGGAGAGCTGCCGTTCCACACCACATACACCAGAGTGACTGCCAGCGAATTCCCTGTTTGATACGTGTTCAGAATCTGTCCGGAAAACACAAACCAACAATAAATCCAAATCCAACAAACAACTCCTCAGAGGAGCGCCGTTATCAGACCTCTGAAGATGAGCCATTTATCAAAATTTGTTTTCAAGTTCAATCGAAAAAAACTACCTCAACAGAAAGAGTCCCGTAGGAGTCCTCTACTTTCTCCTGCGCCTCAGCAAAAACATTTTCCAACCGTTGCTCCATCATTTGGATGAATCCACAAGACTTGACGTTATCTGCTGGCCCGACGAACCTAAGAACTATATGTAATAACCAAAAAAAACAAAAAAAAAAACATATGCTCAGTTGTTTAGTTCCCCTTCGGGAGGGGAACTTCAATGCTATGTGAAAACTTCCACTATGGGGATGTTGTAAGAATCCAATCATCTGAAAGACTATATAAATGGGCTTATGAAATGCCAATGAGTTGGCAGCTTCAGCATACACAGCTGGCCATACTTACAATAAGCGCTGAGCATGCCAAGCTGAAGCATCCTTTTCTAGCTGAAGAGACTTTCACGCCCAACAGCTAAGGGGCAATCATTGTGGCAAAGGAACTACAATAGTAGTTACGTCAAAATCAGTATTTTATTATTTTAAGGCTTATTCACAAGATCCAATTTCAAATTGCAGAGACATTTATATTAGTATTTTTTTAATTATGAGTTAAACATCACATTCACAAACATTATGTATCAGATATCTCCACTTTGAGGAATAAAGGTGATCTGCAGTTGTTGAGCAATCAGTAATTTAACTGTATATTTATCTTGCTTTACTACATTTGTTGGGTCTCTATTGACCCTATACAATTTTTACAAAACAAAAAAACAAAAACAAATAATAATTATATATTTACATTATATATTATAAATATATTTAAATTACTACATTGGTTGGGTCTCTTTTGACCCTATACAATTTTTTTTACAAACAAACAATAATTATATAATTAAATTATTAATATATTTAAATTACTACATTTGTTGGGTCTCTTTTGACCTATACATTTTTTTACAAAAAAACTAAAACAAACAAACAATAATTATATATTTTAATTCATTTATTCATTTTCTTTTCAGCTTAGTCCCTTTATTAATCTGGGGTCGCCAAAGCGCAATGAACCGCCAACTTATCCAGCATATGTTTTTTGCATAGCAAATGCCCCTCCAGTTGAACCCATCACTGGGAAACACCCGTACACTCTCATTCACACACATACACTACGGACAATTTAGCTTAGCCAATTCACCCTTTAGCGCATGTCTTTGGACTGTGGGGGAAACCAAACCAGAGCACCCGGAGGAAACCCACGCAAACACAGGGAAAACATGCAAACTCCAAACAGAAATGCCAACTGACCCAGCCAAGGAACCAGCGACCTTCTTGCTGTGAGGCGACAAAGCTACCCACTGCGTCACGTATATTTAAATTATATTTTATAAATATGTTTAAATTACTACATTTGTTGGGTCTCTATTGACCCTACATGCTTTTTACAAAAAATATATAATTATTTATTTAAATTATAAATATTTTAAATTACTACACTTGTTGGGTCTCTTTTGACCTATACAATTTTTACAACAACAACAAAAAAAACAATAATTGTTTATTTAAATTATATATTATAAATATATTTAAATTACTACATCTTCTGGGTCTCTGCTGACCCTATACGATTTTTACAAAATACAAACAAACAAACAATCATTATATATTTAAATTATATATTATAAATATATTTAAATGACTACATTTGTTGGGTCTCTATTGACCCTACATGCTGTTTACAAAAAAACCTTTAAAAAAACAGACTTTCTTTTATCGTTTTTTTATTATATTGTTGAAAATGATTAGGTTGAATACTAAGAAGGTTGATGTTTTTTCTTTTATTTTGAGTTTAAAATCTTTTTTTTTTTTTTTGGAAACAACAACTCCATTCATCATCCTCACTGATCTTTCATACTTTGCAGACCTTCTATTCACAAACAGCTACATGAAAGGGAATATCAAAGAGAAAAAAAAGACTCCAGATGGAAAAGAGTCTCACCTGTTTTGAGCTGCAAGTGGATGCCTAGGGTGGGCAGCCATGGGGCCACTGGATTGGGGATGGCCAATACCACAGGAACATACTCTCTGATATCAGTCAATATCTTGTCAAAGCCGTAGGAAACTAAAGTGTCTATTACAACAGACGCCACCAGCACGGCCTTCCCTCTCATGACGAAGTAGCCCACAGTCACATTAGAAGGAGTGCAGATGTCTCTTTCCATCTAGAGAGAACACAGATCGTATAAAATGTTTTTCTATTTTTATCACCTCTTTGGCTTTTTTATTTTTTTAAAACAGTCCTATAAATATATACTTATTTAGAATGTACACTAATGTTCAATCAGAAATTAATATCTTTAGTGGATTTTGTGTATTTATTAAAAGTGAGAGTAAAGACATGTATTACAATATAATACAACAAATAATAACTTGACTTCTAGTTGATCACTTCAAAGGCCTCTAGATTACGCTTATTTTACCAAAATAAAATATGATCATGCCTTGACTTTGAATTATTTAATTAGGACAGTAAGGTCTGACTTTGCTTAGACAAAAGTCTTGTCACTTAACAGAAATAATGTACAGTATAAAATATAAAGTCATGGTGCAGTGAAAAAAGAAGACATATTATGTATGACTCCCATGAGCTTGGACGACTGCATCTATACATCTCCGCAGTGACTCAAATAACTTCTTAATAAAGTCATCTGGAATGGCAAAGAAAGAGTCCTTGCAGGACTCCCAGAGTTCATCAAGATTCTTTGGATTCATTTTCAATGCCTCCTCCTTTGTCTTACCCCAGACATGGTCAATAATGTTCATGTTTGGTGACTGGGCTGGCCAATCCTGAAGCACCTTGACCTCCGTTGCTTTCAGGAACTTTGATGTGGAGGCTGAAGTATGAGAAGGACACTATCCTGCTGAAGAATTTGCCCTCTCCTGTAGTTTGTAATGTGTGATGGGCAGCACAAATGTCTTGATACTTCAGACTGTTGATGTTGCCATCCATTCTGCAGATCTCTCGCACACACCCATACTGAATATAACCATGATTTTTCTTCCATCAAACTTGACTGGTTTCTGTGAGAATCTTGGATCCATGCGGGTTCCAATAGGTCTTCTGCAGTATTTGTGATGATTGGAATGCAGTTCAACAGATGATTCATCGGAAAAATCTACCTTCTGCCACATTTCCAAATGATCAACTAGAAGTCAAGTTGTTATTTGTTGCTCTTACAACCGGGATTAACGACAAGACTTTTTTTTTCTCAGGTAGTGTACCATGATTTCTGTGAAGACTATAAGAATGAATATGAAAATTCAGCTGTGAATCACAGGAATAAATGACATTAAATTCCAGATTATTACAATACAAAAAGTCATTAATGTAGAATCTTTATTCAAAATGATTATATGAGTCGTTAATTATTATTAAAGTAATATTATTATTAACCTACAAAGTTTAATCAATAAATTATTTATTATATTTAAAGATATGAAAACTGAAAAAAAAATGTAGCGATTACAAACATTTTTTAACTTTTTGAATAAAAACAATATATATTTTGTTATTTTATTTACTAGCAAGTAAAGCTATAATTTTGTCAAATATTATTCAACTATATATTTAGGATGCATATAAATTCTAGCTATAAAATTAGCCTTAGACTTATACATATGCACGTATTCGACCATGATGCAAGGATGGCGGCGCACAAATAAAATAACCTAGTGAAGGTGTGGAACAATGTCAATATTTTCTGAGTTGTTAGCTGATTGCATTTGCCTACTGAATTTATATTATGCTGCTATACTTACACAACTGCTCATTCTGGCTTTGTTTATTGTTAAACGCTTGAGGCAAATGCTAATACAAATCCCACATGAATAAATTTCATCATTTTGCGCCAAGCTGACTGACCATTTCCCTATTTGACTCTGACAGAACACAAACGCGCTGTATTTCTGTATCTTTGTGATTCTGTCGTCTCCTGCTGATCACCTCCAGGGTTTGTAATGATACAGAACCTCTGATCTGATGGACAGACGAGGAGGAGGAGAAAAAGGAGAGAAGCATCACACGGACGAATATAGAGAGAAAGATCTTTAAGAGAACAGATTGAGTCATGCATTACAGAGCATAATAGGCACAGACGGCTGCTCTTCAAATGCTAATAACAACCTTCTCAGTGGTCATTCGCAATTAAAGGGACAGTACACCCAAAAATGACAAGTCACCTATCAATTATCATGTCATTCTTGTTTTACAACCTAAATGCTCTGATCTATGAGGCATTGTGTTTTTAGGCTTGCCAGTAAATGGCCACTGTTATGACTGGCTAACCATACCCAGCCAGCACCATGATGTCAAAACAACATTACAAAATACATTAATAATGCTAATAATTTGATGTTTTGACTACCTTGATGTCAAAATGATATCAAATTGACATCTAAAGCCTGATTTAAACTTCTGCATCGAGTGATCGGCGTGACCCACGACGCATGCCTTGCGCATAGTCGTGCATTTATACTTCTGCGTGCTGTTTGTGTTGCTCTGCAATAACACTTCCGAAACGCTAGCTGCTAGTGGGTTTTTATGTTCCTCTGTGTCGAGTTTCTTCACAGGTGGTTTGTTTTTTCTGACTGCTACCTTAATGTACAAGTAGCTAAAACTCGCTCATTCAGAGGTGAGAACCAGCAGAGGTGCAACATTAATCATATAAACACAAAACAAAAGTTTCTATTTGGAGCTCCTTTACGGGACTCGACACTTGTAAGCAGTCGCTCCATCAGTCTCGAGGCTCTCAGCACTGCCCACACTCATCACCACTACCAAGCCGATCAATCACAGAGCTTGCACTATGCATAGCTGTGACATGTAGTTAAATTTTTTGAGAGATGCGCGTAAGTGTCGGAGTCAGCCATGGCAAGGGCTATGCGACAGCGCAAAGTGTGCACCAGAACATACGCGTGTGCTTGACGCAGAAGTATAAATCAGCCTGAAGATTGTTGTCAAATAACATATTAAAAATCGATTACAGGACTGTCCTGTAATAATAGTTTTTGACGTCAATGTAAGATGTCAGTTTGATGTCGTTTTAACATCAACATAGTTTACATTTTGGGGCATCCAATGTAAATTTGTAATTGAAGCTTTTCAGTACAACTTTTCTTTTATTATAATACTTTTTGCGTTGCTCTTTCAGTGGTCAAGGAGGCATCAATGTGTAGAAGTTAAATAGATGTCAAGGTTTTGACATCAAATAGATTTGCATTTTTGACTTGTTTTATATTGTTAATTTGAAGTCGTTTTGACTTCAAGGTGCCCAGTGGGTATGTGATACACAATGCGTGATACATGTGAATGTGTTTTGAAGACATTCATTCATTCATTCATTCATTTTCTTTTTGGCTTAGTCCTTTTATTAATCTGGGGTCGCCACAGCGGAATGAACCGCCAACCTATCCAGCATATGTTTTACGCAGCGGATGCCCTTCCAGCTGCTACTCATCACTGGGAAACACCCGTACACTGACGGACAATTTAGCTTACCCAATTCACCTATACCACATGTCTTGGACTGTGGGGGAAACCGGAGAACCCGGAGGAAACCTACGCGAACACGGGGAGAACATGCAAACTCCACACAGAAATGCCAACTGAAGGCTCGAACCAGTGACCTTCTTACTGAGGTGACAGCACTACCCCCTGTGCCACCGCGCTGCCCATTTTGAAGACATTACTAATCTAAAACCATTTAGCAGTTTGCAATTTCGCTTCTGACATATCCAACATAGTGATCTGCTTTATCTCTTACTCAAAAAAATGATGATTAGTGTTTGTTTAAACTACTTATTTAAAATGAGCTGAAACAACACAATTCTTAAGGTGTTTTTGTGACAACTTAATTGTTTTATGTTCATTTGTAAAAATGTAATGTTAACCTAATTTGTTCTAACACAAATCGATTGTGTGGAACTGATTTTTTTCACAGTGTTCAACAAACGATGATTTGCATACTCTCCATTACACAGTTTCTTGTTTACAAAGCAATCTGTTGTCAAATACTGTTAAAGTCCATGTAAAGCATACCTGTCAACCCTCCCATTTTTCCAGGGATTCTCCCGTATTTTACAGTTCTATCCCGCTATCATCCCGTAAAGGTATTTTCCTGTATTTCTCCCGTATTTTCAGTCTTTCTCTCAAGGGTGGCAAAAAAAACATTAAAGAGCCGAGCCTCCCTATACGCAACCTATACCGCCAATCAACAAGTGGCCGCCCCTTGCTCTTAAATGTAAGCCTGTTCTTTCGCTTTGTTTAGGCATGAAAACACTTTGAAATAAATATAAAAAAGGCGGGATTCCCTTTCCTTTTCATTGCAGATGCCGTCTCCCCTTCATATGCAATCCTCAAAACAGTCATATAGTCAGCTGACATGCTCCATAGTGATAAATAGACGCTGTTTCCCAAATGGATTCTGTACACGTAATTTGATGTGGAGGCTGGGTTTTGGGTGCGTGTTTAAAAAGACATATACACATAATTAATAATAATAATATCTAAAGATGTTGATCTTGGTGGGGGTTATTTTCAAACACAACAAATTTTGACCTAAATGAGCATAAAAAGTTAGGAAAGCAATCGAATGCTTTCATTATAACGTTAGATGGTTGCATTTTTAAAGTGACACCTGTTTTTTAATGTAATCAAATGAAAAAAAATCTAAATAAATAGGAGATTGATTCGTGCTCTTTAATCAGAATGTGTCAGTTATACAGTGAAGAAATGGCTAATGAGATTTGATAGCTTGATTTAATTTCGTTATAATAGCTATTAGTTTTAATAAGCTGAACTGTTTGCTAATTTACTTGCCGCTAATGTATACTATTTATTTTTTATTTTTTAAAATAATATCAGGGCGACGCAGTGGCACAATAGGTAGTGCTGTTGCTTCACAGCAAGAAGGTCGCTGGTTCGAGCCTTGGCTGGATCAGTTGGCGTTTCTGTGTGAAGTTTGGATGTTCTCGCTGCGTTTGTGTGGGTTTCCTCCGGGTGCTCCGGTTTCCCTCACAGTCCAAAGACATGCAGTACAGGTGAATTGGGTAGGCTAAATTGTCTGTAGTGTATGAGTTTGAATGAAAGTGTATTTATGTTTTCCAGAGATGGGTTGCGGCTGGAAGGGCATCCGCTGTGTAAAACATATGCTGGATAAGTTGGCGGTTCATGCCGCTGTGGCGACCCCAGATTAATAAAGGGACTAAACTGAAAAGAAAATTAATGAATGAATGAATAAATAAATGAATGAATGAATGAATGAATGAAAAATAATAACAATAAAACACATTACTGACCATTTAACTGTTTATTTACAATGAAACAGCTCCAAATTAACATATTTAGTATCTGGGATTTTTTTTAAGGGGGGTCGGGGTAATCCCTTATTATGGTGGGCATATCCCTTATTTTTACATCCCAATGTTGACAGGTATATATATGTAAAGATATATTAAAATATGTTGTGTGAGTTTGTCGCCCAACAGAAAAATGTGTTATTAACCTCCCAGCCAAATCTGAATGATAAAAATTGGCAGGTAACAAAAATAAGGGTCCTAATTTATAATAAGTGACCTTAACTACTATCTACTTGCATCAAAATATAAATACAATGTACTTACTGTGTTCATAATGTATTGCAGAACACTTCTGGTGCTCTTGGGGTGGGATACGGGTAGGGTTAGGGACAGGTTTGATAGGTTTAAGGGTAGGTTAAGGTGTGAGTGTAATTAAAGATGTAATAGCGTGCATTTATTTAATCAATCATAAGCACAATGTAAAAACATGTATTTACACAATAAGTACATTGTAACAAATAATTAATTTAAGTGTAAGCACATATTAAGGATATTAATGGAACGCAGCTCGCTTGCATGCATTGGACATTTGGATTTGTCTGTTATTGAATTATTTTCATAAATAGTATTTCATAGTTTGTAGTACTTTTCTAATTGAGAATTCATATTGTGTGTAGATAATGCTTTCACTTGTAGAGACCGTGATGACAGATTCATTTGTTGATCCTTTATTTTAATACAACGATTTTACGAAGATACTGCTTACCAGCGCAACCTTTCTTTCCTGCTCTCAGTTATGCAAATGCGTGAATAAATGAGTAAAAATACATAAATGCTAACTGTCATTTTAACATGATCAATTGATTTTCCGTCATTTTTTCGTTCTTCATCTGAACACATTTAACTCTATCATAACTGCAGTATTTACACTCCTCCTCAAAATTCATAGCATATGTGACTGTATAGGCTGCTTTTTAAAAGAGCATTGAATGTTATTCTCTTTCCATGATGGAACTTGCGGGCATTTGATAGACCTGCCACTCACGCCTCTTCACTACGGTAAGCGGGCTGTATACATGCGCACGATACACTTATTTAAATGTCTTATGATAATACTATGTAGGCACATTTATAAAACATACAGTATGCGTTTTAAAACTTTTACAACAACCGTAAAGCAAAACAATTGTATTTCCCACGTAAAAAAAATCTAGTAGGCATATATACGTATGTGTTTTTGCGTATTTGTATTTGTTCATCATTTATAGCGTGGATTATAATATAATAAACCGAGAGATTCAATATTTGTCATCGACCATATTTCTAAAAATTAGCTTGAAAGGTTGTCTCTAACAGGGTGGTGCTGACGTCACAGGCGAGAGTCCCGAAGTAGTCCGTTTATAGCCTAATGTTAGCTTTTCAGTTCTTGCATTTGCATTTAAGATCCAAAAGTGCTAAAAATTATATTTTCGTGTGAAGATTATGACAAAACGTGTAAGTGTAATGAACTGTATTCGAACACAAAGCTTATTATTTGCAACCTTCGAAAAGCCTATGGGAAAATCCTATAGGGATTTTATCGAGGAAACCAGTCTTATGCTAGCAACCCATTGGCCTACAAGGTGACGTCATAGTTCCTCCACTCATATTCCACCTCAACCTGAATGGATGCTACTGATGCTACCTCTAGTAAGCTTCATTACCCCTTTAAACAAACAGTAAGTCATACAGGACTAAAAAGAACAGAATGTCATTTTGTGCATGTACTGTTCCTTTAAATCCTCTAGTTCAGTCAACTGCACTCCCCTGAAGCTCACTGTGTCTCTGCTGTAACCATGATATTGATTCTTTATTTGCAGCGTATGAGTTACCAGCTCTGTGCTATTTATGGACTTGCCGTTCTGACGGACAGACGTGCGAATGCTCCTTAGGCTTCAAACCAAGTGTTTCATAAGACCGTAAGATCTGTGCTGGAAAACAGGGAGATGTTCTCCACAGTCTCACTCAATGAACATACAAAGGAAACACCTCCTACACAAAACTCCCACCACGCTGTCCTATGCTAAACTACAATTCCCAGGATGCATCAGTGATACGATCCCATAGGGCTGCAGTCAAAGCACTGTGCTTATCTTGTTGCTGCTGAAGATTCTGCTGTATATTTTACTGTGTTTCCAATGGCAACAAACTGTTCTGATTTGTCCGTTTCATTAATAATTTTTTGCATGTCTCGATTTGTGTTGTGCTTGCAGTGGAAGAGAGAGAAAAGGGTTTGTGTAAGAATTAGGGCAAACACGGGGAGAACATGCAAACTCAATGGGATATGGCAAAAATGCAATCTCGAATGTTATTTTTCATATTGAACGATAACGATATATATTTTGAATGCTTCCAGATTGAAAAGAGTATCCTAACATTGACTGAAGCCACAAAAATTAGAGGGTTCATTGAATAGCATAACATATTTTCGGCTGATAAATTTTCAGTGGCTGAAAATTTGGTACATCTCTAATATCCACACACTTTTAGATTCCCATAGTTGCACATTTCTGCTGTGTGATTGGCTCTTAGATCAATATAGAGTAAAAAAGTCCAGAGCTTATCATTGTTATTGACATCAATTTTATTGCGATTCGATATAATAACGTTTATTGTCTCAGCCCTAGTAAGAAAACACGACCAAGAAAATTCTAATTGGGTTATTTTAGTTAACAAAAATGAAAGAAAAAA
This sequence comes from Danio tinwini, assembly GCA_903798205.1. Lineage (NCBI taxonomy): Eukaryota > Metazoa > Chordata > Actinopteri > Cypriniformes > Danionidae > Danio > Danio tinwini. The sequence continues at coordinate 6,311,616 of CAIGQZ010033231.1, forward strand.
ATAAAACTAAAATTTTAATTAATTTTCATTAACTAAAATAAAAATGAAAAGGAGAGTTTTAAAAAAAAACTAGAGCTAACTGAAACTGTATTGTGTACATACAAAACTAACTGGAACTTACTGAAATTGTAGCAAAAATGTCTTTCGTTTTCGTTTTCATCTTTGTAAATGTATTTAATACATAATCTTACTGTAATAATATTACTTTAAAATTATTTCCTATAAAATTATTACTTTATCACATTTGTGCCCAATAAAGGGGTTTATTTCTGTATTAGTGATCGCAATTGCGAATGAATCTTTTGAACTGGATCTTCTAAGTGAACCGGTTAAACTAGTTCACCAAATTGAACTGAATCATTTGAAACAATTTGCGTCTCCAGTAAGCACTTTTATCCATAAACTACTTACTTTTTCACATGCCTGATACCCACCTGTGACTCGAAATAAACCAATATATACTGTTATACAGTACACTGAGATCAGATTTAAGAAGCGGTGAACCGATAATACTGCGCATGCATGATTCAGCAGATGGTGAACTAAACGCAAACAGTACATGCATTTATATACACTATGAACAGCAGCTATGCTAATTATTCTCTTTATTCTCTATTTCCACCTGGGATACTCATCCCGAGGCCCTCAGACTATGCAGCGCCACTGATTCGATCCAAGACCAAGCGATGAGGTTCTCATAATCCTGGACCAGGCTGTATCCTGAGCAGCTGCTGTGGTTGTCATGGAGGAGTGGAGAGCATGAGATTGATTCTTGTGACACTCCAGGGACAGACGAGTCTTCGCTGAGGTCCAGCATTCTCAGCCTCCGACACCTAGACTGCAGCTCTGCACAAGACGTTTGGCCATAGGTGAAATGGTTGTGCCCAACTGAGCCTAGTTTCTCTCAAGGTTTTTTAATTCTTCACTTTCGCCAATTGGTGAAGTTTTTTCCTCGCCGCTGTTGCTTCTGGCTTGCTTGGTTCGGGATCTGTAGAGCTGCGCATCACTGGATTTGCTCTTCAGTGTTTGGTTTAGTGTTTAGTGATTATTAAATCACACTGCACTGAGCTAAACTGAACTGAACTTAAACACTGAAAACTGCACTGACACTGTTTCAATTTACTATAATCTTCTATGTGAAGCTGCTTTGACAATCTACATAGTAAAAAGCGCTATAGAAATAAAGATGAATTGAAATGAGAGGATCTGGCAAAATGTCCGTTTATTTCATAACAGAAAATCTAAATGGAATTTAAATAAGTGAATCACGCTTCAGTTGGGTTGCAAAACTTAACTGTAAGAAATTTTTCAGATAATTGTGATGTTTTAACTGACCTAAATATATGATTGCTGACTACATAATTTTGGTATGTTGAGTCCTATTATGAGAGGATTGTCACAAAAGATCTGGTTCACATTAAAAATCTGAACTTCCCATCTCTACTGTGTATCTAACCTAATCTAGCTGTGTGTGCTGTTGTACTTGAATTTGAGGAATGGTAGATGGTAGTGGTAGATGGTAGTGTTTACGTGTTCTCTGAATACATTTCCAAAAATGTATGGTTGAGTTTTTACCAACACATAGAATATTACCACAATATACAATATTTATTCTGATGATTATGAAGCTTGCACTTAACAAATATCCTTATTTAGAAAAAACCACTAAAACTAATTCTGAAACTAATAAAAACTAAACTAAAACTAACCACTTTCAAAATATAGAAACTAAAAAAAACTAGTAAATCTACCCGTAAAACTAATTAAAACTAACTGAATTTGAAAACAAAAAGTCAAAACGAAATAAAACTAAACCTAATAAAAATCCGAAACTATTATAACCTTGAATTAAACATGCAATGTATTGAGGTCATGATGTATAATATATATTGTTATTATTATTCAGTACCGGCCACTTTATTAAATGCATTCATTCAACTGCTTGTTTGTACACATATCTAGTAAACCAATCAAATGGCTCAATGCTTTTAGGTATGAAAGATGGTCAAGATGTTCAAAACGAGCATAAGAAATGTGAAGGCACTAACCTGTATGCGGATGTTGCTGTCGTTAAATGCTTTTTGCAGAGCCTGCGTGAAACCTTTAGACAGGTTCTGTCTCATTCCAGGCTCAAGGCGATTTCGTCGCATCTGGATAGACAAAACTGGGGAAAAATAAAAAAAAAATACTCATAATTTTAAAAGCGGCACAGATCCCTGGGGAGGCAGCTATGACTGCAAACATGCCTGCTTACAGTGAACATATGTTGGTTTCACTGCAGTGCATATGCTGTCGTTGTTCAATGTTGGAGAGAAGGAGTAGGATTACTGCTTGATGGTATTTGCATAATAATGCCTTTTACAAGAGAAAGCAGATATGTGCATTAGTAAGTTTTGTCATTTGCCACTGCTGTAATGAGCTGAGCATTGTTTAAATGTCAAAAAGGCTTTGTTATTTTAATTGTGTGTAAATGTGTTAACATGTTATTCATAGATCCTTAGCTGTTAATTGTTTTTCATTTACAATTAAGATCTAATTGAAAACACTGCACATTCTGGCTAAGTGCACTTACATGGACAAAATAAAATGTGCTTGCTTCAAAAGGATGTTCATACAATATATTATGTAATTGTACTTGCATATTAATATTTGATGCTATGGAATTTCATACGTATTATAATTAATTACTATATTTAACTAACATTTAACTAATTTAAAGCATTAACATTTTACTTAAAATCTATGCAAGAGTTAGACAGAAATTTGAAATGTTTTCCTAGTAAGACATTAAATTGAAGTTTTTTTTTTTTTCTTCAAATGTAAAATCATTAACAAATGTTCATCAAACCCCAAAAGTGTTCACGTCCAAAGCAAATTTGAGGTAACTGGGGGAAAATGTAGATGTGCTGATTAGGCTAATTAATCAAATAAACCTCATTCCCATAAAAGTGCACTAGCAACTGGATCTACAGACTGTGGCTTTTAACATCCTTATAAACTGTGCACCCCTGCACAGTGCTGGAGATGGTGATTTGAATCCCACTTAAAATGGTGCGAGTAGAGCCATAGAAACTGGTGCCGTGACCCGGATGAGAATGAGCTTTAGTAGTGTGGCAAGTAGTAGCTCTGCAGGTAAATTTCATTCCCCTGGCCTTAAAAATGTTTACTAGTAACTGGTGCTAGAGACTGTGGTATTTAGCATACTTGCCAATGCACCAAGAAGCACTGACTCGAGTCTCACTTGAAGCAGTGTAAGTAAAACTGAAGAGGTAGCATTGGTGCCATGACCCGGATGAAAAGGAGCTTCAACAGCATAGCAAATAGTAGCACTGTGAATAAATCTCACTCCCCTGGTTTAAAAAAGGTGTACTAGTGACTGATGCTAGAGATCGTGGTCTTTATCGTACTTGCTACTGCACCAAGATGCATGGATTTGAATCTCCCTCGGAGCACTGTGAGTAAAACTGAAGGGGTGACATTGGTGCCTTGACCCAGATGAGAATGAGCTTTAGTAGCATAGCAAGTACTAGCTTTGCGATTAAATTTCACTTCCCTGGCCTAAAAAAGGTGTACTAGTAACTGGTGCTAAAGACTGTGGTCTTTAGTATTCTTGTTAATGCACCCAGAGGCACTGATTCAAATCTCACTCAGAGCACTGTGAGTAAAACTGGAGGAGTGACATTGGTGCCATGACCCGAATGAGAATGAGCTTTAGTAGAGCAGCAAGTAAATCTCATTCCTGTGGTCTAAAAAAGGTGTACTGGTGACTGATGTCTGGGATTGTGGTCTTTAGTGTACATGCTAATGTGCCAAAAAGCACTGATTCTAATCTCACTACGAGCAGAGGGAATTAAACTGGAAGTGTGAAATTGGTGCCGTGACCTGGATGAGAATAAGATTTAGTAGCATAGCAAGTAAATCTTATTCCTCTGGTCTCAAAAAGGTGTATTAGTGACTGATTCTAGAAAATGTGGTCCTTAGAGTACTTGCTAATGCACAATGAGGCACTGATTCAAATCTCACTTATAGCACTGTGAGTAAAACTGGAGGATTGGCATTGGTGCCATGACCCGGGTGAGAATGAGCTTTAGTAGCATAGCAAGTACTAGCTCAGGAAGTAAATCTCATTCCTATGGTCTAAAAAGATGTACTAGTTACTGGTGCTAGTGAATGTGGTCTTTAGCGTATATGCTAATGCACCCAGAGGCAGTGATTCGAATCTCACTCAGAGCACTGTGAGTAAAACTGGAGGGGTGACATTGGTGCCATGACCCGAATGAGAATGAACTTTAGTATCGTAGCAAGTAAATTTCATTCCCATGGTCTAAAAAAGGTGTACTGGTGACTGATGTCTGAGATTGTGGTCTTTAGTGTACATGCTAATGTGCCAAGAACCACTGATTCTAATCTCACTACGAGCAGAGGGAATAAAACTGTAGGGGTGAAATTGGTGCCGTGACCTCAATGAGAATGGGATTTAGTAGCATAGCAAGTAAATCTCATTCCTCTGGTACTAAAAAGGTGTGTTAGTGACTGATGCTAGAGAGTGTGGTCCTTAGAGTACTTGCTAATGCACAATGAGGAACTGATTCGAATCTCATTTAGAGCACTATGAGTCGAATCTTACTCAGAGACCCGGATGAGAATAAGCTTTAGTAGCATAGCAAGTAAATATCATTCCTATGGTCTAAAAATACGTACTAGTTACTGGTGATAGAGAAACTGGTCTTTAGCATACTTGCTAATGCACCCAGAGGCACTGATTCTAATCTCACTATGTGCAGAGGGGGTAAAACTGGATGTGTGAAATTGGTGCTGTGACCCGTATACGAAATAGCTTTAGTAGTGTAACAAAAAAGTAAATCTCTCACTGTGAGTAATCTCACTCTCCTGATCTAAAAAAGGTGTACTAGTGACTAAAGCTTGAGAATGTGGTCTGGAGGGGTGACAATGGTGCTGTGACCCAGATGAGAGGAGTTTAGTAACCTAGCAATTAGCTGTGGGAGTAAATCTCACTCCCTCATGCACTAGCAATTTATGGTAGAAGTGTCCTTGTTAGCGTGCCTTGTCTCCTGTACAAGAAACACCAGTTTAAATAATGACTGAAGTTGTGTAAGCAGAACCAGAGAGGTTATATGAGTACTTTAGTGAATTATTGCAACACAAAGGCACGTTCAGATTTATGCTAACAAAGTAAACAATAGCTCACCTGTTTTCACCCATAACCTTTCGGTCACATTACAGGCCAGAGTAGAACTGTCAGTTGGAGAGGTGCTCACTTCAGTCATGGTACTTCCAGAGGTAGAAACTGTGGTGGTTTGAGGAGTCGTCGTCGTTGTTGTCGTAGTTGCTAACGTGGTTGTAGGGGGTTTGGTAGTTGTTGGTGCTACTTTTGTGGTTGTGGTGGTAGTAGTTGTCGTAGTGGTGGTGGTGGTGGTCGTTGTTGGCGGTTCTGTCTCAGTTGTTGTGGTTTGGGTGGCTGTTGTGGTCGGCATGGTGGTTTCAACCTCTTTCACCATGACGACCGCAGTGGGTGGAGTCACAGTCATGGATGTCACAGTTAAGGGCGTGACAGTCGTGGTGGTCACTGTGGTGAGTTGGAGACTGTCGCTAGTCACAGTGTGAGAGTTACTTTGTACTGTAGTAGCAGATGAACCATTTTCAGGTCTTTCAGGTGAGGTGGTGTTAGAAGCAGGAATGGAGGCTAAAGTAGTCACATTGTCTGTGAGGGTGGCGTCTGTCTCTGCCACAGTCGTGAAAGAGGAGCCCGGGGCAGTTGGTAGATCAGGGTTCCTGGGGAATTCACTGAGAGTCTCGTCTGAAAGCAGAGAAGGTTTTGCGTGAGAGAAGTGAGATTGAGGACACACATGATGCTCGCTGATGGTGAGGAATGACACATAGGACATGTGGGAGAGGACGGATGTAGCTTGGAGGATTATTCAGTGACAGGACTTGTTGAAGTGTGTAATTTTTTGCACCACTTGCATCATGAAACAGAATATAACAAGATTTGGGAATTTATTTTTATATTGCTTGGACAAGCAGATTCAGTGTAGGGGTGTGCGATCTATGAGAGCATCATAATTATTGTTTTAACAATGAACCAGATGAGTGTTATTGAGTATGTCAGCCACATTAGAAAACACAAACATAAACACATCTTGATAGTCCAAAGGCATTTACAGCTTAACAAAACCTATTAATTTAACATAACAGTGCAATTCAAGTGTAAAAAATATTTATTATTATATCCTAAAATGCAGTTGTAAAATGCTTGTATCCAACCCAGACTCATTCTGAAAATGTACCACTGTATACATTTCTGGAGACGTCCCATGTTTTTTTGCAGTTTTTGTTTTCACGAATCCACCAGAGGCCGATGTATATACTTTTTTAGATCTCAAATTTCTCTTGCAAATTCCATTCATGGCTGTTCTTCTCACGTAAATCCACCAGAGGCCATTGTTGACTGACTAACTGACTTGCTGAATGACTGACTGACAGACCGATCGACTGACCCACCCTCCTCCTTCCCTAAACTCAACCAATGGTGTTTTTAAAAGCACAGATTGACCCACCCACCCACTTCCCTAAACATAACTGACAGTTTTAAAAAGCAATCCAGAAAAAGAAGCCTGATTTTTACCACATTTTCAAATTTTACCACATTCTCACTCTGTTGTTTACTTGTTTATTTAATTTTTTTAGCTTTTGTTTTTGTCTTACCTGCTTTCTGGAACCGTTCTTCACCCGTATCGAACCCTGTCGTTGTGATCATTTCCTCTCTGCATCTCAAGTCCACCAATGTATATGGCGAGTTAACTGGGCAAACTGGTAACAGTGGAAAAGCCATCCATACGAAGGTCATCAGTAAAAACGTTGTCATACCACCCACTACCATTCGTTTTAAAAACAAAATGCAGCCATACGTACTTCTGGCTACATAATTTGCAATTTGCAATCTCAAGAAATGTATATAGGGCTACGTTTTCAGAATGAGCCTATGTTGCTTTTATTACACAAGCAAGAGTGGAATTGCAAATGGGATATTGATTTTATTTAAAGGTTTATTAAACAAGAAGCTACAATTTTGTATGTTACAAGTTTATTTTAGACACAATATTGCCTTTTTGTTCTGTTTCACTAACAAAAATACAATGCCCGAGCAGAACATTTGTGCTTTTCATAGCAATACCGCAGTGTTTCCTGGACAAATTATTTGAGTCAATGATTCAATGATTTATGCGGAGAGTCACTTGCTTTTTTTCTAAATGAATCAACGATTTTGAATGAATCATGAAAAAAATCTATTTTAATCAATCTTACATGCCACTAATTTAATGTCAAATGTGATAAGTGCAAAACGTACACACTTCAGCTTTAAAGTCAACATGAAATCACTACACCTAAAACACTAGTTCAAACGTCTGCAGTTAGTAAAACGTAAAAAAAATAATAATAATAATCAAGGCTGCATTTATTTGACCAAAATTTTTTTGTTTCAAATTTGAAATAACTATTTTCTATTATGGTATAATTATGAAATGTAATTTATGTTAGTTTCAGTTGATCACATGATCCTTTAGAAATCATTCAAATAGGCTGATTTGATGCATAAGAAACATATTATTATCGTTAACAATGAAATATAAATATTGTGTTAATTCTTTTACTAGCACTTCTGATGAATATAATCCATCCTTGTTTATTTTACAACATATTAACAGTATTATTATTATTATAACATTATTGTAAATGTCTACTATAAAGGTCTAACATTTCACAATCCTGAAATTGTGAAAGAATTCTACATTTTTAATCACTGACTTAACTATTTTACTCAAACACATCTGTTGTGCATGTAAAAATGGGCAATGAATGCAATTTCATGTTGACTCTACATGGATTAATGTAAAAAAAAAGAAAATGTTAATGATGTTGAAACCACCAAACACAATGACCTTGAAAATGATGAGGCGATGATGATGAACAAATGGTGAAGTAGGGATGACGACAACATCAAATCACACCTGAAAAGAAACCCTTATTTAAAAAACAAAAACATTACTTGACTTTAATACACAGCGTTCATTTTGCACCTTCCAATCTAACAGTACCTGAGCTAGTGGTCAAGACACTGTTGATTTTCTCTGCCGGGGACAGTGGATTTGGCACTCTGATGGTCAGCTCCCCTGGGGACTTTTGATTGGTGCGATTGTCACTGTTGCCGGGGAGGGAGGGCAGAGAATGAGTTTCTGCAACCTGCAGGGTCTGCACTGAGGCGAACACAGGCTGCTCCCTTGTGCTTTCTGCCCTCTCTGGTGAGGAGTTGAACTGCAAGGCCAAATCCTCACCCTCCAGAAGTGTTGAAGAAACTGTGGTGTTTGAGGCTCCGGTTGGATCCAGCGAAGGGCTGAAGGCTTGTCCTGATGCCTCGAGCCTTGCTTCATCTGATGATGAAAAAAATAGTCATGGTAAGAAATAATCAATATGCAGGAGATTTGTCGAGCCAAGAATGTAAATACGAGACGGTATTAGAGGCAGTGGCATTAGGCTTGTGACAAACATTTAATCAGCATTAATGAGAATGCGCTGTATTAAATCTCTTTGAGACAAATGAGAAATGGAGGGAGAAGGCTAATAAGTTGCTTTTCTGCTTACATGTGCTGCCTTGGAACAAAGTGTTTTGGTGTGGTTTGTGATTCATATCAACAGTTTGCTGTTAGCTTCACAATAAGATAACAGCACAAAATTACACAATAAGAGTGAAGAGGTGTTTTTGTAGAGCTGTGATTTGTGTTTAACCGTTTATTTACGTGACAAGGATTTTTTGGGCCTTTGAATTACAAATGGGTTTTAAAATCTAAAAGCAAAAATGCTCAGCTTATGATTTCATTTGTGAAGCCAAGATTTTAAAAACTCAATGGTATTAGAGACTGCAGCATTAGGCTGGTGACACACACCGTTATTTAATCAGCACTAATGAGAATGCGCTGTATTAAATTGCTCTGAGACAGAAATAGAGGGATAAGGCTAATAAGGTGCTTTTTTGCTTGCATGCTCTGTCTTTTAAGGATGCATCCTAATTGCTATGGAATATTTGGAATATGAGAGACAGATTTGGAACAATGTGTTGTGGTGATCAGTTTGCAATAAATTTCAAAGCTGTGTCCAAAATCACATACTTCCATACTATATAGTACGTCCGAATTTTAAGAATTTAAGAAACAGTATGTGAGAGGTACCCGGATGACCTACTTCCAGCAAGATTCTGAAGTGTGCATCGGATAGACTCTTCGCTATCTTGTGATGCACCCAGGGCTTAACATTAACAGCCGCCAACCCGCCAAATGCGGGTAGATTTCAGTTTTGGTGGGTAAGACAGACACTCCCACTAGCCACTTTGGCTGGTTGAAAATTATTTTAAATTGTGGTTTTCTTAAAAGCGGGGTTCGACTATAAGGATGGCCCAATATGCGTGCAAATGCGATCTTAGAATCGAGAAACAGCTCAACTTACAAAAATAATAGCGTTCACGGGAGTAATAGAAAGCAGGTAATAACGAATGAGAGGATGATCAGTCGCGCTAATAGCTGATGTAATGCGCGCGACTAAAACGCATCTTGCTTTTTTCAAGAGCTCCAAATATGTCTTTTTGCAAGCAGCACCGGTTGCTTTCGCTTTAAACAGATTATTGGCCTTAACCGTGTGATCATCCTTTCATTATCACACACAGTAGGCCTATGTTTTCACTTGCTTTATTTTGCCTACGGTTATTTTTGTCAATATGGTTTAATTTCACTTTACAACAACATTCCCTTAATATGAGATTAACTCTCCATGTATGTGTAGTTAACTGGTGATCTGAGAGACCTTTAGCGAGGACAGATTACTGTGCATTGATACATGACAATAATAATTTTTAAAAATCAATTGTTTTTTGTTTTTGTTATTTTCAAAGAAATGTTTTGTTAAATAAAAAGTTAAGTATACTATATTCAGCTTGTTTTGACACATTTAAAATTTGTGGCCAAAAAATAATTATAGTTTGGTGTGGTCAGAGATAAATTTGGTAAATCCTTAATTTTGAGTTCTGAAAAGTCATGTAAAATAAAAACTGTTTGCAGTATAACACTATGAAGCCATGACCCATTTGCTCATACACGACACACAAAACACGAAATGAATGAGGAGACATGTGGACAACACAAAATCTAAAATCAAGTAATTTTAGCATGTCATATTTATGCAAATAAAAATATTTTACCAACAACAAAATTGTGGCTAGTGAAAATGCAGAGTGGCTAGTAACATTGGAAAACTACTAGCCACTGTGGCTGGTGATCAAAAAAGTTAATGTCAAGTCCTGGATGCACCGCAAGAGATTTCATAAATGGGAGTGAAGCGATGCAACTGACACGGGTAGATCATGTGATGATGACAAAATGGTGGATGTAGTACGTCTGAGTTCCATTCATACTATTGACATTCATACTGTAAAGAACCTGCTTTTCTACATATTGAGTAGTAGGCGATTTTTGACACAGCTTAAGAGTTTGATGTTGGCATCTTGCTAAGCTAACAACAACATCCCCTAATAAGAGTGAAGAAGCATTTACACAACTGTTTTCATCTTAAAATAACACTTTTTTGTGTGTTTAAACATTCATTTACATGACAAGGTTCTTGAGACTTAGAATTGCAAATGGGATTTGAAATCTAAAAACAAAAATGATCAGCTTGTGATTTCATTTGTGAAGCCAAGATTTTAAATACTTAATGGTATTAGAGGCAGTGGCATTCGGCTTGTGACACACACCGTTGTTTAATCAGCATTAATGAGAATGAGCTGTATTAAATTGCTGAGACAGATGAGAAATGGAGAGAGAAGTCTAATAAGGTGCTTTTTTGTTTACATGCGCTGTCTTTGAAGGATGCATCCTAATTGCTATGGAACATTTGGAATATGAAAGACAGATTTAGAACAATGTGTTTTGGTGGTCAGTTTGCGATTAATTTCAAGAGTTTGATGTTAGCATTTTGCTAAGCTAACCGCACAATTCATAATAAGAGTGAAAAGGCGTTTACACAACAGTTTTAACTTTTTTGTATTTTGAACATTTCATTTAAACCTCAAATATTTTTTAAGACTTTAAATTGCAAATGGGTTTCGAAATCTAGAAAAATAGGCTAAGCGTATGATTTCATTTGCGAAGCCAAGATTTTAAATACTCAGTGGTATTAGAGGCAGCGGCATTAAGCTGGTGACACACACCATTATTTAATCAGCATAATGATAATGCGCTGTATTAAATTGCTCTCAAGATATTTGAGACAGAGGAGAAATGGAGGGACAATACTAAAGAGTAGCTTTTCTCCTTACATAGCCTGTCTTTTAAAGGCACATCATAAGTGCTATAATTTAAAATAGACGGATTTGGACCAATGTACCAAGAGTCTCAATGTATCATCTAGCTAAGCTAGCAGCACAACACAACACTTTTATAATTAGAGTGAAGAGGTGTTTACGCAACTGGTTTCCATTAAAAACACTTTTTTTTAGGTATTTTAACTATTCCTTAGCATTTGCAAGTGTTTTGAGACTTTAAATTGCAAACCTTTCAAAATGGGTTTAGAAATAAAACAAATCATATGATTAGACTTGTGACACACTGTTTAATTAGCATTTATGATAATGTGCATGTATTTAATTGCTGAGGAGAAATGGAAAAGAAAAAAAACATTTCTGCCTATATGCTATCTTTTAAGGGAGCATCAGAACAGCCATGCAATATTTTAAATGACTGATTTGTAACAATGTAATTTGTTGCTCAGTTCACAATTGTTTCCAAGAGTTTATTGTTAGCAACTTGCTAAGTTAACAGCACAATACTTTCATAATAAGAGTAAAAAGGTCAATAAGTTTTTTATGATTTGAAATCACAAACCTTTGAAAAAAAATACTTTAAAATATATTTTTAAGAAATTATAATGATAAAAAATATAACTAATGATCCATGACATACATTAAAATGTAAGTTATATTGTAAAACATATTATAATGTTCTCATGACCAAACTTCTAAAAATTTGATTTTTCTGAAAAAAAACAGGATGATCACTTCAAGATAAATCAATGTGTGTTAATTAACTGTCACAGATTATGTCTTAAAGATATTGAAACATCTTTAAAATAATATACAGTGCATTCAGAGTATTCATAGCGTTTTACTTTTTCCAAATTTTTTTATGTTACAGCCTTATTCCAAAATGGATTAAATTTATTGATTTCCTCAACATTCTATACACAATACCCCATAATGACAATGTAAAAAAATAGTTTTTGAAATTGTTGCAAATTTATTACAAATAAAAAACCTGAAAAATCACATGTACATAAGTATTCACAGCCTTTGCCATGAAGCTCTAAATTGAGCTCAGGTACGTTCTGTTTCCACTGATCATTCTTGAGATGATCATTCTTCAGCAGCTTATTTGGAGTTCACCTGTGGTAAATTCAGTTGATTGGACATGATTTGGAAAGGCATGCACCTGTCTATATAAGGTCCCAGGGTTGACAAAGCACAAACCAAGCATGAAGACAAGGAAATTGTCTGTAGACCTCAGAGACAGGATTGTCCCAAGGCACAAGGCAGGAGAATGTTACAGAAAAATGTCTGCTGCTCTGAAAGTTCTCTGAAGCACAGTGGCCTCCATCATTCATAAGTGGAAGATGTTTGGAACCACTAGGACTTTTCCTAGAGCTGGCCGGCCATCTAAGCTGAGTGATCGGGGGAGAAGGGCCTTAGTCAGAGAGGTGATCAATAACCCGATGGTCACTCTGTCTGAGCTCCAGTGTTCTACTGTAAAGAGAGAAGAACCTTACAGAAGGACAACCATCTGTGCAGCAATCTATCAATCAGTCCTGTATGGTAGAGTGGCCAGACGGAAGCCACTCCCTGCCTGAAATTCGCCAAAAGGCATTTAAAGGACTCTAAGACCATAACAAAAAAATTCTCTGGTCTGATGAGACTAAAATTGAACTCCTTGGTGTGAATACCAGATGTTACATTTGGAGAAAACCAGGCACCGCTCATCACCAGGCTAATACCATCCCTACAGTGAAGCATGGTGGTGGCAGCATCATGCTGTGGGGATGTTTTTCAGCAGCAGGAACTGGAAGACTTGTCAGGATAGAGTGAAAGATGAATGCAGCAATGTACAGAGACATCTTGAATGAAAACCTGCTTCAGAGTGCTCTTGACCTCAGACTGGGCGACGGTTCATCTTCCAGCAAGACAATGACCCAAAGCACACCGCCAAAATATCAATAGAGTGGTTTCACAACAACTCAGTGAATGTCCTTGAGTGGCCCAGCCAAAGCCCAGACCTAAATCCTATTGAACATCTCTGGAGAGATCTGAAAATGGCTGTACACTGTTGCTCCCTATCCAAACTTATAGAGCTTGAGAGGTACTGCAAAGAGGAATGGGCAAAAATTCTTAAAGACAGGTGTGCCAATCTTGTGGCATCATATACAAAAAGACTTGAGGCTGTAAAGGTGCATCAACAAAGTATTGAGCAAAGGCTGTGAATACTAATGTACATGTGATTTTTCAGCTTTTTTATTTTTAATAAATTTGCAACAATTTAAAAACATATTAATTCACATTGTCTTAATGGGGTACTGTGTGTAGAATTTTGAGCAAATAAATGAATTTAATGAGGTATATGTGGAATGTGGAAAAATGTGGAAAAACTGAAGCGCTATGAATACTTTCCAGATGCACTGTACTTAGGAAAATAAGGATTTTTCTCATACCTTGATTTTAATATTACACAATTTTGTGCAATCATAATAAATGTCTTTTATTTTGATATTTTACTGTAAAAAAAGACACAAATCCTGAAAAGACAGCACTTAAAGTCAGTCTACAATAACATTACTCTATTGGGTGGGTTTTGAATGATTTAGCTTGCTTAAAGCTTCAGAAATGAAAATCACAGCAGATCCTTTCTCGATTACCATCCACTACTGCTGGAGTCGTTCAGAGATGATTAATATCATGATTAATAAACCTTTACAGCTCTTTACTTTATTTTTATCATGGGGAACATAACGTGGACGGAGTCATACAATATAGTGACTTGTGGACATTAATCATAAATCTTTTAGTTTGTGGACCAAATTAGAAATGTGAAGGGTTGCTTGGGTGCTGCGAGCTCTTTCTCATCTTTTACTGTGTTTCTTGTGTGCAGCCTAATGCTTGAGGGCTTTTATAAAGGTTTAATTAGCAAGCGGAAACACTTGCTATATATACGAGAGTGAGCTGATATATAAACACACAAAATAAACATAATATGACAAATTACATCTGCTCAGAATGATTCAAAACCGCAACTGAACTTAACGCTAGACAGAATGCGTAAATTACTTTGTGAATACGCTATTTCATAACAACACAGATTTTTTTTCTATAGTGTGCTTAATATAATGTACTGACCACAAAAACAGTGCCCATGTTTATGTTTAATGTGGATTAAAAAAAAAATTATACCAACATACAACATGAAAAATACCTGGATGGATGGAAGAATGGATGGATGAATTAATGATCAAAGTGTGGATGGACAATGCTGTACATGGATAGATGGGCAGATGGATGGATGGATCGATGAACAGATGATAAATGGATGGACAGACAAACAGGCAGAGGGACAGTGGCTAAATGGAAAGATGAATGGATGGATAGATAAATGATCAATGAATGGACAAATAATGAATGGATGGATGGATAGATGGATGGATGGATGGATGGATGGATGGATGGATGGATGGATGGATGGATGGATGGATGGATGGATGGATGGA
>CAIGQZ010033231.1:6334978-6366271 GCA_903798205.1 Danio tinwini
ATATATATATATATATATATATATATATAACAGTGAAAACATGATTATCACAACTTCTGTTTAATCTGGACTTAATGATAAAGAATCATTTGGATTAAGTACTATACTGAATAAATACTAGTAGCAAAGGAATATGTACTAAGAATATGATTAATATGATTATTTGAAACAGCATGTGCCTTATTTTAAAGTACGATCTTGTAAGATTATGTTAGATTTAATTTTTTTTGCAATAACTAGTGATCAGGGAGGATAGATTCTGCTCACAAACTACCAACATAGGCTCATTCTGAGAACGTATCACTATACACATTTCTGGAGATGGCGAAATACATCCCAGGAGGTATGTTTTTGCAGTTTCTGTTTATGCAAATCCCCCATAGGCCGCTGTTTATGCTTTTTGAGATCTCAAACTTCTCTCACTAGTGCCATTCGTGCTTGCTGTTCTCACGTAAATCCAACAGAGTCTGCTGTTGACTGACTGAATGACTGTCTGACAGACCAATTGAGTGACCCACCCTCCTCCTTCCCTAAACCCAACCAATAGTGTTTTCAAAAGCATCAATTGACCCGCTAACCCACTTCCCTAAACCCAACCGACAGTGTTTTAAAAAGCAATCCAGAAAAAGAAAAGCCTTTGCCTGATTTTTACTACGTTATCAGATTTTACCACATTCTCACCTTGTTATTTACTTGTTTATTTTTTGGCTTCTGTTTTTGTCTTACCCACTTTCTGGAATGGTACTTCACTGGACTCGAACCGTGTCACGGTGGTCAAGTCATCTCTGCGTCGCAAGTCCACCAGCGTACATGGCAAGCTACTGGACAAACTGGTAACAGCGGGAAAGCTGTCCATATGGAGGCAAGCGGTCAGCTAGTAAGAGCAAAAAGAAACGGTGCCATACCACCTTACGTACCTCTGGCTACATAATTTGCGATCTACAGAAATGTATATAGGGCTATGTTTTTAGCATATGTTGCAAATTACAGCCCTGGGAATCAAATATTAATATGTAATCTGTATATCCTCTGAATTTAAAGCCATAAAGTCATATATCTTTTCCCATCGTGCCATTTCAAATCCCATTGTCATAATTTTTGACATGGAACAAGACATTTTAAAGGGACATTCCATTCCATTTTTATGCTTATTTTACAAGCCCTTTAGAGTATTATTTAATCCATTTAGCCGATCTCTGTGTCTGGCGGGAGCACTTTTAGCTTAGCTTAACCTAAATCATTGAATCGGACTGAACCATTAGCATCTTGCTCAAAAAAATCTCAAAAAGAGGGTTGATAATTTTCCTATTTTAAGCTTGACTCTTCTGTAGTTAGATCATGTACTAAGACGAAAATTTGTGAGATGCTAATGGTCTAATCTGATTAAATTATTTATGCTAAGCTACGATAAAAGTCCTCTAGCCAGACCCAGAGATTGCCTAAATGGATTCAAAAATGTTTAAACCCCCCCGCCGTCACATAGTCACATAGCTTTTGCACCTCACAAGTTTAACATAATTAAAAAGGACAGGAACTGAAATGTTTGGTAGTTCCTCACACAATATTGTATGGCTTTCGAAGACATTGAGTTCACTAGACATAATAGAGTCATTTTATAATACATTTATAGTGCTTTTTCGTTCTTTAAAATATTCATGTTCCACTGAATAAAATAAGAGCATTTGGGTCTGGAATGACATGACATGGTGAGTAAATAAAACATATCTCATAAATAATATTAAATACAGAATATAAATATTCAACCCAGGCTCATTCTGGTTACATACCCCTCTATACATTTCTGGAGAGCGCCAAATACATCCCAGGAGCTATGTTTTTTTGCAGTTTTTGTTTTCGCGAATTCACCAGAGGCCGCTGTGTACGCTTTTTCAGATCTCAAATTTCTCTCACAAGTGCCATTCGTGCCTGCTGTTCCCACGTAAATCCACAAGAGGCCATTGTCAACTGACTGTCTACTGATTGAATGACTGACTGACCCACCCTCCCCTTACCTAAACCCAACCAATAGTGTTTTAAAAAACACTGATTGACCTGCCCACCCCTTTTCCCTAAACCCAACCGCAGTGTTTTAAAAAGCAATCCAGGAAAAAAAGCCCTCGCCTGATTTTTACTACGTTTTCAGATTTTACCACATTCTCACCCTGTTATTTACTTGTTTATTTTATTTTTTAGCTTTTGTTTTTGTCTTACCCGCTTTCTGGAACTATTCTTCACTGGATTCAAACCCCGTTGTCGCTGTCAAATCTGCTCTGCATCTCAAGTTTGCCAACGTACATGTCAAGCTACCGGACAAACTGGTAACATCGTAAATGCCCTCTATATGGAGTTAATGGCGTAATACTGCCCTGTATCGTTCGTTTTAAAGACGAAATGATGCCATACTTAGCTTTGGCTATATAATTTGCGATCTCCAGAAATGTATATAGAGCTACGTTTTCAGAATGAGCCTTTGTTGCAAGTATTATAGCCTTACCCTAGTACACATGCCCAATTGAAATAATATAATCCACATCATAATATTTATGTAATTCTAATGTAATTCTTTTATAAACTGCTATAAGCTAAAAAAAAAATTGTATCTAGGTATAATATTATGCTGCATATACAGTATATTGTATGAGAAGGATATGAAATGGCAACCAAATATTCAAGATTCACCTTTTTTCAAGGTTTATCGATTTATTTCCACTGTCCAATATTAATTGTTTTTCACAATAATGTTATATAGGTTTAAACAAATAAATTATATTTTAATGTGAATAAATAAATAACCACAAATCAAAATAATACAATAATAAAATAATAATTTTTAAATTAAATAATAAAAAAACTTACTTGTGACATTATAACAATTATGCACAACCTGCAAAAACTGCAATACAATTTCATTATTCAGCATAAACTAAAACAATAAACCACTGTTTTCCTCCATTACAGTAATGAAAATACAATTTTTTCATCCCACTTATGAGAATATAAACTGGAGAGCGAAATGTACTCAAAATAATGTTACCGGTTTCCTAGACACTTCCCCTTTCATATCACAATCCTGAAAAGTGAGTGGTTGAGCTGCTATAATCATAAAAGCTGCGGCTGTTGAGCTGAAAGGATGATGACATGAATTATTGACGAAGATACAAACACGGATCTGATTAAAATAACAGCCTGTACCCTTCCAGCCTCTCTAACTGATGAGGCAAACACCACCACACATCTGTGTAAGCATTGCCAAGCAGCGTCTGATTGGAAATAGATGGTCATGTGACTTCTTTGCAGGGTTCTGGGTAGGTCAGCTAGTCGAGTCTATGCGTCTGACTGATGATAATCCTACTTCAAATATTACATAATCTAATAATTAAAAATGAAAACATACAATGCAAAATGCAGACAACATGAAGGTATACAATAAGCAATCTATGATTGATTTAACTTGACTCCAGATGAAATTAGCACCATGATGCAGATGCAGATGTGGAGCGCTCAACTATGGCAAGCCTATTTAACATTAATATTATAAAACACAGGGTTTCCTGGTGGCGCAGTGAGTAGCACAATCACCTCACAGCAAAAAGGTCGCTGGTTCGAGCCTCGGCTGGGTCAGTTGGCATTTCTGTGTGGAGTTTGCATGTTCTCCCTGCGTTCGCATGGGTTTCCTCTGGGTGCTCCGGTTTCCCCCACAAGTCCAAAGGCATGCGCTATAGGTATATTGGGTAAGCTAAATTGTCCGTAGTGTATGGGTGTGTATCACTGTGATAGATTGCAGCTGGAAGAGCATCCGCTGCATAAAACATATGCTGGATAAGTTGGTGGTTCATTCCACTGTGGCAACCCCAGATTAATAAAGGGACTAAGTCGAACAGAAAATGAATGAATGAATGATTAGGGAGAGGCTGTAAATGTGCTCTGTTGGTGTGCCTTCAGAAACAGGGTTGGAAAACACTGCCCTATTGCATAGTGGTGTTCACAAGCAACAAACAACTATTTTGGCCAACACAACTTCAATTTTTTAGAGTAAAACCTTACATTGAAAATCTGAAAGACTAATGAAATTTGAGCTGAGTGTGAATTTAACTGGGTGTAGAGCAGTCCTTTCTGGGACCAAAGCCTGATTGAACATACTGCTAGCAGAAGGTATGATAAATGTAACTTTAATGTAACACTTACAAAACCATGTTATTTTACTCTATTATCCTCCTTATAGCAGATATAGCTTTTTTCCTTACAAAAGAACTATGCTTTGAAAAGCTTTGTGTCGGACAGAACATGAGATTACACAAATGTGGGTAACGCAATATCAGAAAAGTACTGGAGACTCATGGCCCGTTTTCACTGAGGGGTATGATGCGGTACAGTATGGGTCTGTACTGGTCACCTTTATCAGGCTTGTGTTTCCACTGCCAAAAGGGTACCAATAGAAAAACTACACACAGCATACATTTAGTCCTTAACTGGGTTCAAAAACTACACGCAACATTAAGCACAATCAGTGCAAACCAGACAGTGGAAATGGCCATAAAAGCGTGCCAAACCTTACCGTACCATATCACTCACTGAAAACAGGCCATCAGAGTTGTGTATTTTGGTAATTTGTCATATTTTAAGCTCATCTGGGTGACAGTCATGATTAGGTTTGCCGGTCGTGGCTGAAATTTGAGAACATAGTGTCATATTCAGATACAGGCCAGTCATGAGAAAAAAAATGTCTGGCCAGTTTTAGATTAAATGTTAAAATGGCTTGCCATAGCTTAACATGCTAGCAATGCAATAGTGAAATACACCAATCCCTCATGCACTTTTCCATCAATCCTCATTTCCTCAGCCTCCTGTGCAAACCTGCAGGCTCTGTGTTTGTTTTACCTTATCCAGCCTCTTACCGCATTACACAACTGTCAGAAATGGTTAGTTTCAGCTTTGGCGTTGACTAGAAATTATATAAAAATTATATTCCCTTCCGGAAGGTGCTGGAATATTCAGGAGCTCGAGCGGGACACCTCTGATGGGCTCGACTTGAGAGTCTCAAGGTTACTGCAAACCCCATTAAAACTGAATGAGTGTCTTGCTCTCTGGGGGAGTTCGCTAAGAATGAACAACAGCAGCTGCTAGCATCTTTTTGTGGATGCTTTTTGTACTGTTAGTGTCAAAGTGTTATTTAAAATGTAATTTACAAAAAAAACTACAAGATTTATTGTAAGATTGTAAGATTGTTTGATTAATAAAACATACAACTGTTGTAATCTTTATGGAGCAACGTTTTAAGTAAGTTAGCATGTTAGCAAGTCACACTGTCAGAAGAAAAAATAATACAGATCTATTGATGTATAATTGTGTGTTCACACTTGGTAGGTCTGATTTGATTTAAATAAACTCTGGTGCAATGTTAATGGCCATTCACATGTCTTTTGCGCAAGCAATTTTGTTAAATTTGATGGAGCAGCGTGGCTTACATGTGCAAATAGGGAGCAACAGGCATGCAGTTTTTCATGCACACCTAGTTGAAAACATCTCAACTTTTCAAAATGCCGCAAGTGCGCCGCGAGTCATGTGAGTTGAACTAACCAATCAGCTTCATACTTTGTATGAAACAAAATGCAGCTGCTAGTGTGCTTTCTAGAACAAAGAATTATGATAATATTACTCCCATTTCTTTCATCACTGCATTGGCTCCCTATTAAATATTGTATTTTTTTACATTTTATTGACTACCTACAAAGCCCTGAATGGCTTAGCTTTCTAGTATTTGAGGGAGCTCCTGGTGTATTATAGCCCATCACGTCCTCTACGCTCAATTAATTCTGAACAATTGATTATTCCCAGAATATCAAAATCAACTGTAGGCGGTAGATCTTTCTCATATCTGGCACATTAACTCCGGAACAGCCTTCCTCAAACTGTTTGGGAAGCAGACACACTCTGTCAGTTTAAATGTGGATTAGACACATCTCTGCATTAGAATACACATAAAACACAAATGCTGTTGAAATCCAAATCCTCTAAAGGATTGTTAGTCTGCATTATTTAGGGCAAGCGAAGTCAGGAACACTTCCCTAAAGACATTATAATTTGAACGGCATCTGCGCTTATGTTAGTCTTTTTTATTATTATTCCTGAGGATTCTATAATCCTGGACCAGGCCGTATCCTGAGCAGCTGCTGTGGTGGTCATGGAGGAGTGGAGGGCATGAGACTGATTCCTTTAAGACCCCAGTGACAGACAAGTCCTCGCATTGATCCTGAAGGGCCAGCCTGTACACCAGCCTGTGACCTCTCCCACCTGCAGATTCTCCACGATGGACGTCCAGCATTCTCCAGCCTCCGGCGTCTAGACTGCAGCACTGCACAAGACGTTTGGCCATAGGAGAAATGATCGTGCCCAACCGAGCCGGGTTTCTCTCAAGGTTTTTTCTTTCACTTTCGCCAATTGGTCAAGTTTGTTCCTCACCGCTGTTGCCACTGGCTTGCATGGTTCAGGATTTGTGGAGCTGCACATCAGTGGATTTGGTCTTCAGTGTTTGTGCTTTCAGCAATGAAAATTAAACCGCACTGAACTGAACAAAACTGAACTTAAACTCTGAAAACTGAACTGACACTGTTTCAATTTACTATAATCTTCTATGTGAAGCTGCTTTGACACAATCTGCATTGTAAAAGTGCTATACAAATAAAGATGAATTGAATTGAATTATGGAATACACACTTCAGTAATAACTGTAAACGTATTACCTCAGACAAACACAAAGCACAGAGCTTTAGCAACAGCTCCACGGAAAGAGAAAAAAAATTCTTATTTGTTTTCAAGCTACATTCGAGCTTTCTTTAAATGTATAGTTTGTTTGAAGTAATGTATGCAAACTATATAATATACAATAACCAGGAATATAGTTAATCACCACAGTCTCTCTTTAATAACAAGTGCCGTGTTGAAATAATACAATCAACATCAGAATTATCCATTGTCATTCTTTCATAAACTGTCATAAGGTGAAAAATATATAGGTAATAATATTATAGATATAATAGATATAATATTATACAGCATATTCAGTATAATGTATGGGAGGGATATGAAATGGCAACCAAATATTCAAGATTCATCCATCTTTCCCTTCAAGATTTTTATCAGTCTACCACCTTTTTCTTTTTTGTCTACTTTCAGGAATTCTGTAGAACATATTCACGCACATTAATTCTGACTAATCAGAAAGAAATTTAGGAGATATGTTCAGTAGCACATCCAACGCTATCTCACAGCAATTTGTAACTTTGATTTAGTGGGAAATTTTTTGTATGAAATCGATTGTATGAAATCAATCTCATTGTTACAATTTATTATGATTTGCTTATCCCCCATGACAGTTGGGTTTAGGGGTGGGGTTGGGTGCCATGCCTCCTTTTAAAAATCTTACATTTTCTCATGACTAAACTTGTACGAATTTGTACAAATTAGCCACTAAACTGACATAACGTAAAACAGATACAGTTCTTCTTGAGATCAGGCTGGCACATCTGGTCAACAAGTGATGTGGATTTTGATTCGTGTCAGCTGGTTTCGACCAGAGCAGTCAGTGTGGTATGAAAAAAAAAAACTAAAAAACAGACATTTTTTCTATAATTTGTACAATATATAAGTTGTTGTTCTTGGTCCAGTCAAATAAAACCAACCACAGATGTGACAGCTACTGTAGGCATGGGCCGGTATAAGATTCTGACGGTATGATAACCTTAGATAAAAATATCACGGTTTCACAGTATCATGGTATTGTGATTACTGCTCTAAAATATATTCTTTTTAAATGTCTGGGTAAAAAAACTAACTTTTTTCCCCCTTTGAACATAATACATTTTATTTTGAGAAACATTTAAAATTTTTTGGAGTGGTAAACATGTCAGGCTAAATAATTTAAATGGATCATTGACTTCTGCTGTCTTCTTTAGTTTCAAAAACACAGATTTCATTACAAATTTAAATGTCAGCTTTGAATATCTTTTCTGCTGGAGATACTGTTGTCCTAAAAAACAAAACAAAAAACCCGTAAAAAAAAAAATATCTTACATATACCTTAGGAAATTTTTGGCGGTTTTAAAACCTTGACTTTTCCAAACCGCGGTATACTTTGAAAACGGTTATGTTTAATATGTGATGTTAACCATGCCTAGTGAGTGCACCCTAAAACAAAAGGTTTATGAATATATGTTTCCCACACTCCATAACAAAACATTTTATGTGGTGTCTACACAACACTGACTGTTTACATGGACATCAGTAATTGAATTATTTGCCTTATTCTGAATAAGACAATAATATGATTAAGGTTTACACAAGTTGCTTTTTGAATGCTTTTTTTATGATCCCAGTTTACATGTTATAACATTTGATAAACGTTATTTAATTAACGTTTGATTAATGTCATTGCATCTCTGTGCTATCCACGTTTCCTCCAGAGTTTCATGTAATTTCGGGTGTTTCATTATTTATTTTTTGACTTTAACTGCAGTCCGGCAGTTTCACTTTCATTCAGGAACACTTTATTCATGCCCCCACGTGACAAACTGAGGTATTGGATGTGCGTATGAAGTAAGGACTGCTGGAAGAATATTGTTTTAGTGGAATTTGAGGCCGCACGCCCAATGGAAAGAAAAAAACCTCTGTGTGTCTGTGGTCCTTCACTGATTCGGTAGGTGCAACTTTATAATGTTGGGTCAAACATCCGTGTGTGTATATACAATCCTGTCGCAAAATGTAGCGTCAAGTCCTACATGACGATAATAGTTTGATTGCGGTGTTTACATGTCTGTGCTGCACTTCAATGATGCGACTAAAATCGGCATACTTCACGTACTTCACGTACAAACATACTTAATATGTTTACATGGTAGACTCTTAATTAGAGTAATGTCTTAATCGTATTAAAATCGGATTATTGGTGTCCACGTAAACATACTCACTGTTCAACACTATTTTTAAGCTTTGAATGTCACACTTTGAACATTCACCTTTTGATAACTGTTCACATTTTCACCCTCACATAAAGCCATTGTGTAAATAAATAGCCCAAATAAATACAAATTTGAGTTAAAATTATGTTGTGTATACTCCTCTTTACACACTCATGCTGAATTGTTATTCGAGTGCATCTAGCGCCTAGTTAAACTGGATTGCGGGTGGTTAGTGAATACAGATGCTGTTTTTCGTGCTCGAACACAGCACAGAAAGTAGCGCAGCTGTTTGGTGAATTGGCCCCTCAGCCTCTTCCCCAGTTTTCCAGACCATCTCTTATGTTCAAGCCAATCTGAGCCCCAGGGAACAGGGCAGAGCAAACCGAGAGTCCTCAAAATATGCGTTCGAATCAGGATGAATATTTTAGGCTTTTGCATAGTAAACCTGACATGGCCAAATAGCATCAGATAAAAATAGATAATCCCATTCCTTTTACGTGGCATCATTTTCCCCAAGGGATTTTTTTAGGGTAAAGCTGATGACGTTTAAGGTTGGACAAGGACAGAGCTCATTACGCATAAAGCTCTGTTTTTTATCCCTCATCTAATAAGCTGCACTGTCATGTGTGAAATTTAAGGTGTGAACAAGAAGAGGAGGATTTCGTTTCAAGATGGGAAGACAGCAGTTTAACAATTAAATAAATCTAAGGGTAGCACTGAAAGCAAATGTAGCAGTTCTATCAACGAGAACAAAGACGATAGTCTGATTTAATTACGCAAGCGATTTCACAGGCATAAAAAGAACTATGCGAATGCACATGCCTAATTAACTCGTAATATGTGAGCTCTGGTTTTCCTGCATGTTTGCTGGAACAATGTTTTGATTGGACTTCAAACACCTCTAGAGTCAAATGAAACCACGGATATAAATCCAATGCTAATTAATAGTAGTCGATGTTTGTATAAAGTTGATCAAATCTAAAAGACATGAGACCCTGAAAAAACTATTAATAAAAAAATACTAGAATGTACCCAGCAAGCACACTACACTGTAAAAAATGCAGGGTTCCACACAATTCATTAATGTTGTCCCAACACAAATCGATTAAGTTAATTTAACACTTTTAACAAATTTATGTGGATAAATAAGAATAAGTTGTCCCAATGAAATCTTAAGAATTGTGTTGTTTCAGCTCATTTTAATTAGGTAGTTTGAACAAGTAAAAAAAATATTTTTTGAGTGTATGTCATAAGACGTTAATATCAGGTGAGATTTAGGTTGTGACCAAAATTCAATGTCTAGTCATCATCTAAGGACAACGTTATTTTGACATCCAATTACGATGTTAAATGACATTAATATTTGGTTGATTTAGATTGTGTTGGAAAGTGTCCAAAATTTAACGTTGAGCCAACATCTTAAACCAACGTCATATTGATGTCAAATACTGACATTTATTCATCAGGTATGGCAACCAAAATCTAATGTCTGATAAACGTCATAGTGGTACAATAACATCCACACAACGTCAAGCTGTAACATCATTAGGCGTAGACGATGTTAGACATTGACGTCCACCGTTGGGTTTTGATATCAACTCGATTTTCATTTCCAAACATAATGCAATGTCCCCACAATGTTGGATACAATGTCAATCTGACATCATGTTGATGTCCTGTGCCTGCTGGGTAGTTTTCAAGAAAACACTGCTTTCATGTTTCATTTATTGAATATTTAAACTATTAAATTATTTGTGAAATACAAAAACTGCAAAACGTTTTTACACCATTTTCTTAGTTAAAAAAACTAATTTTAGGCATAAATTATAAATCAAGTTGGCTTTTAAATTACCTCTACTATTAATCTTGTCAAATTAAACACTGACAAATGCTTTTGTGGACAGATTTTTCAGTGAAGAAAAATAAATAGAAATTTTTAAAATGATACAAACTTATTTAGCAAAGCACCTAAAAGACCAACATTAACCTGCGTAAAAGAACTTTGAGAGTTTGATAACTGCCCCATTTCATCATCACCTAAATAATAAACAAGATAGCCCAGTAAAATGTTGTTATGTGTTGTCCAGTCTTTTGCCCTTTAATTTTCTAAAGTTATTATATAATTCTAGTAATTCTATAATTATAATCTCCCTCTGATGAAAAAAGTAGACTATGACCAATAGTAAATTAGTTTTCTCTGCAGTATTATAAAAATTCTGCAATGTACAAATGTTTACCTAATAGTACCCTAAAAGGTACAAAAGTTTAGTACCTTTATTTCTGAGTGTGTACTAATATAGTTAGTTGTTCCTATAAGGAATTTGATTCTTTCTATTGTTAGCTGGTAAATTCAATCACCCAAATGCATCCTATAGGATGAAACAACATAAATCCAGTAAATCCAGATAATTTAAGTGGACTCTTCATTTTTATCCATGTAATCGCGATGTTAATGCCACAACGGCAGTATTCACAAAGATTTGTTTGTAAGCCCATAAAGCTTGCTCATACATAAATAACTTTTCTTCAGATGATGTCCATAAGTGTATTTAATATGAGGTTAACACATAAACATTGTATGTTTCAGTGTTTATGCAAATGTTAAAGCAATAAGTCACCCAAAAACGAACAATTCCTTACCATGCACTCACTCTCAAATGGTTCCTAAAATGAGTTTATTTTTAGGAACCAGATATAGTACTACCTGAAGTCAATGACGTAACCAACATTTTTCAAAATATCTTAAAATATATTCAAACTAGGGGGGTTTAACACGGGAAAGAAATTCAAACCATTTTTGAACAATTGGAGGGTGAGTAGATTATGTCAAAACTGTAATTTGGGGCGAATTTTACTTTTATGGTACGTTTTACTTTACATAAACGTTGTGTAATATGAACTAAAAATTATAACCATATCAATAAAAATAATCCATAAATATCCACTGAGAGAAAAAAAGTCTGTTACCTTTAGAAAAAGGTATTGGTTTTTCTATTTACAAAAAAATAGAATGTTATGAGCGCCCACCTAATGCAATATTTGTTTCATTCAAACTGGACACTAGATGGCGCTCTTAACACCATGATTGAGGATAATAAACAAAACTCTCTCTCTCTTTCTCCCAACTCCCCTGTAAAGCGATTACAAATTCTAAATATTCTTATTCTTTAATATGAAACCACATATGGTCACAAAAATTATTTCAAATCTCATCTTTGACGCAAAAGCAATCACGCATAAACATAAAAGTTATGAAAATGCACCAGTGTTAAAACCTACGACAGTTTAACAAATTAACTAAATCTAGAGTTATGAATAACTTAAAAATGCAACTTACAAATTCTAAATATTCTCATTCTTTAATATGAAACCACATATGGTCACAAAAGTCATTTATTTCAAACACTTGACAGATGTTACAAAGTCAATTTTGTAAACAGACTCATACATGGCACAACTATTGCATATTATCGCACATTTATTCATTCCACAGACCAAGTTTTTATTGTTATTATTGCAGTAAGACAAATTATTTTTGTGGCACTATGAGATAACCATTCCTGCTAACCATGCATCCACTTTAATTGAGACATGGAAATAAATCTCATCTTTGACGCAAAAGCAATCACGCATAAACATAAAAGTTATGAAAATGCACCAGTGATCAAACCTACAACGGTTTAACAAATTAACTAAATCTACAGTTATGAATAACTTAAAATGTAGCAATTGTATCATCAAGAGCACAAGCATAAAGTAGATTCTTTGAATACACATGCCTAATTAGCTCACAACATTTGCGCTCCTGATTTTTCACCTAAATATTCAAAGTAGGGCACTGTTATGTGTTCTGTGTGAATTAACAGTGGTCGATGGTTGGGTAAAATGGGGACAGAGCTTTTGATCAGGCCCAAAACACAGACCGACATCAGACACACAGCTGAGCCTGTCTGAAGCTTTCAAGTGGGAGAAATACATCCAAAAAATTGTGTTCTACAAAACCTACAACATCCACTACTAAAGCTCTTACGTTTATGGAAGTTGTCTTATGATTAATTGTCTATGAAGTAATTGCATGTATGATGCTTGTTTGTCTGTCTTATATGAAAATCTAATATAAACCCACATATGAGCATATATACAATTTTAACTAATATATTTTAACATATTCGTGTCCTGGCTAGTAGACCTTTCCTGATCCCATCATCCCCTTCTTTCTATGTAACTTAACCTCCTGTCTACATACTTTCCTATCTTAATCAAGGCAAAACCACCAAAAATAAATCTGAAAAACAAATAAATAAATAAGGAACAGTTACAAATTACTGTGACTCACTTTTTTTGTAAGTAACATTTAAATAGTATATTAAGTATTCTTTTTTATTAAAAATTACTCAATTAAAATAACAAATATATGAATTTAAATAACTTTTTTATTTATTAGTTATTGTGTTCTGAAACATATAAATATGCCATGTAAATAGCAAATGCACGAAGGGCGAAAGACAACTGAATCTTAAAGCGAATGAGACCAGTCCGTGGATTAATTGGTACTGGGCCACACAAAAAATCATTAATTGTTTGCGTTTTATTCATTATCTGAGTTATCTGACTTTTAACCATTCTTCTAGAGAAAAAAATTTACATGTTTGACTTTTCTGGCAGAAGTTGGACCTTTCTTGGTTTATTGTGCTCCCTGCAGTTAAAAATAGCCTCTTTGAGTTGCAAAATGCAGTAGAATGAGATAATGTTTATGATTTTTTATTAACGCATTAACATAAATGAGTTAACTGTGTTTTGGGAGTTAACTGTGTTTTTAATACAGCTTTGGAGCATCTTGCAATGTAAAAATAAGCTGTTTTTTATAATTTCTTAAAAAGCATAGTTTATTATTAGGCTATTCATAGGCCATATTTGTAAATACAGCTGATGTAAAAGCATTTTTAATGTTTAAGATTTATTTAGGCTACTGCAAAACAAATACTGTTTTCCTTGTAACCAAATGTGTGTGTTTATTTAACTATTAATGTTAATGTTAATGCACACGCACAGCTGCGAACTGTGAAGGCTTTTATACTTGATGCGCTAGCCGGAAACACAAGTATTTCTCATGTTTGGTTACTAACTGTGCAGACGAATATCTAATATGGCAAATTAGAAAAGGTTGGTCAGTTAAATTATGCTACGGTAAGTAATGTTTATTCAGCAATAATTCTCCAGTACTGATAGCAGAACCGTTAACATCAAAGCTTATCGATACTTCTGTCTTTTATAATTTAGCACCAAAACCAATAAAGTACTGAGTTTCAGAACCCATCCCTAGTCTGAATGATCTTTTATTTAAAAAAATCTTTTATTTTGAAAAATTACCGTATTCTCTCACAACCAATTTAACCCACAAGCAGCAAAATAAGTAATGAGTCTTTGGAAAGTTTCTTTGCAAAGGAAAAAAGGCCCAGTGAAAGACTCGTGGACTGTCAAAGAATAGATCTGAAACCCATTTGTCAACAAATCAGGTGAATCAACCATGTCTGTGCAAGAAGATCAACTGCTGGAGATCGCAAGAGATGGCGTGATTTCCAATGGAGGTGTGCGACTTGTGAACACAAGAGGCGTGACCCACTTGAATGAATGCCATGAGCGCACCACGAGTCACGTGACAAGAACTAGACAATCAATTTCCGCTTGTATGGAATATACACATTTCGGTAGACTAAATATGCCAGACAAACACAGAACACCCAAACACTGAAGTGCTTTGTAATTTTCTCTATAAATAAAACTTGTATCAGAGTGACAGCAATGTTTTGTCAGCTTGTCATCCTCAGAGAAAACAGTTGCACAGTACGATTCCACCTGGTCCGAGGAAATATTGTCAAGCGTTGACTGGTCTGCGGTGATAAAAAAGGTTGGGGACCACTAATTTAGACTATGTACTGGTGCACAGACCATTTTTTTTCGTCCTTACAATAGCAAAAGTGGTTTAGACATCATGTTAAGATTGTTAAAATAAATCCCTCTCTCTCTCTTTCTCCCAACTCCCCTGTAAAGCGATTACAAATTTTACTTTGAAAATAAAAATGAATGGGCATTTGCATTTCCCCCTTGTTTATTCTAAAGGATTAGTAGCTATCACAATCATCTGAAACAACCGCGATTAGATTAAATAACCGCAATTAGATGGCTGTAATCATGACAAGGCCTATTCACTACCATACAAAAAAGCACCAATAAACAAACAATACCTCTGTTTATGCCTCTGTTGACCCTTTACCGCCTCGTGTTTTTCACCCACAAACCAGATTATCCCCATCCCACCATAAACCTCATTTCATAAGCCTGGGGAGATTTTCAGGTGTGAGCTGGCGCACAATTTCATTACCACTTCTCCGAATTGTGTATTAATCTGGCAGGAGTCGCCATCAATCCCTTGATCAGAGCAAAACAGATCAAAGCGAGAGGAGGAAAAAAGGGTAACTCGATGGTTTATGGCATGGATAATGGACATCATAATCTGTTCATTCATTAACAAAACAGATTAGATAGAACATATTTGTTTGTCACCGCTCCTGGCAAAGACACACTTTTAGGAAGAGAGTTGGCATCAGATGGCTGGATCTAAGTATTAGCTCGACGCACGTGACCTGAAAATGACTGGCTTGTGTTATAGCAGATGTCCTCATAGGCAAGTCACAAACAACAGAGCTTGTTTTAGAGCTATGAGTGATTAAGAAGCTTGTGAGAAATGCAAACTGTTAGGGATCGATATTAATCTGGACAATGTGTGCTGTCATGTTGGACTAGGCATTATGTTAAATTAATAAATGCTCTATTTTGTTGTTGTTGTTTTTTACATTTAACTTGTTAAGTAACATATGCTATGTTTACTCTCATAAAGCATTTAAAGTACACATGAAATCAAAACTAACTATAATGATTTTGTTAGTACACGTTGCTAGTTTTAAGGTGAACAATTCATCTGTACATGTCATTAAAAAAAAGAAAAAATAGTTTACCCTTGTAATCTTTATTTGAAATCTGAAAATGCGCTTCCTGTTTGTTTTCACTTTGATTGGGCGAAATATACTTAACCACACCCCTTCCACAGTCAGTTTTGACAACGCTATGACAACAAACAGAAATGGTGAGGAACCCCGAAACCCTTTTTCCCAGTCTTTCTGAATAAAATGCCTACTTTACCACATCCAATCAGCTCGCAGTGGAAAAAACAAGGCACACCCACTGTATCACAATTACAAAAACAAATGGTCGCAGATTCCGATTCACGCGGACTTCAAGTCCTTTTAGACCCAAAAGGGATAAAAAATTTCTAAAACTAATTCAGTTTTTATTAAGAATGACCATTTGTAGAAAATACAAGAATACACTTTTCTTTAGATCCTAAAAATACTTCAAATTATATATAAAGTTATATCAGTGTAACAAAGCATTTGCAAAATACATGTATCCTTTTCCCCATGAATCACACATTTAACAGTTTTACTGTATAATAAAAAATAATGCTTAAATATACTTTAAATTACTGTATTGTCACTTTTTTTAAATATATTGACCAATAATAATTAGGAAACCAATATATCAATCATCTCTACAAAAATAAATAAAGTTTTAATGGTAAACTGCAAGTATGAATCCGACTCACAACAATCCGACTTTCACTCATTCCCTAATAAAGTTCTAAATATTACAATATCTTATTTTGTATGATTATGTATTAAAACAAGGTTATATTAAGGTCACTTTCATACCTACAAATTCAGAAGCCATGAAGCAGAACTTAACATTATTGAATAAATACTGACATGAGCAATTTCATCGTTATGGATGTGACATTTGCAGTAAAAACTCAAAACATAAATTCACATAGAAAGTGTATGTTAACATTATATTGAAACTTCTGTTAATATTATCCAGAACAACTGTGTCACGATCACCAGTGATTCACTTCTGACAGTTCGCTGGTGAGCTACATATTTCATGTTTAGGATTTACAAATCTTATCAGGCCATGTCACACACACCAGTTGCTCATCACGGCTGATGAGACACACGCCGCTGAGACTTCTGATCACTGATCATTCAGACTATTTATACACCACACATACACCAGTTTAGTATGGAGTTTTTGATGTACGTTTGTTTTTACTAGTTTTGCCTGTTTTTTGACCTTATCCTTGTTTATTGTTTAATCGTGGTTGCCACCTATTTTGACTTTATGCCAGTTTTATGACTATGTTTTTGGATTGCCCTTTTTGTACCAGCCACTTCTGTTTGTCCGTTTTGCTTAAATATAATCTTATTTTAGCTGCACTTGGATCCTCGCCTTTGTTGTTTCTTGCTTTTTCTGTCATAATCTGGGATCAAAGCAAGGAACAAGAGACGAGGCACACGATTTGATCAGGCACACGTTTGATCGTGACAAACTGACCACAGAGTTATGGGACCAGAAAAAAATCTATCTGTAAATATGTTTTGTACTTTAATTGAGGAAAATAAACATGCGTTATGGATGTGACAAAAAAAGTTTGCGAGTTTACAGTATACAACATGCTTTGTAGAAATTCTGTGAATTAAACTGCACAACCCAAAAGAATTGCTCACATCAGATTCCCTTACATGGTGTTTTCAACAGTGTGTTAACGCTTGGTAAATTTGGTTCAATTAAAATACACCTAAGATTATGTATAATATATTTGTGTGATTTCTCTATTATGCTGCTTTCCATTTAGTTTTTCGTCATCTTGTTTCATATTCGTAACTAAATTTTGCAAGCGTATTTCTCAAAACTAGCTTCAACAACTAAATTACTATAGTAAAGTATGTAGTTGCTATGCTAACACAACAAGTAAACTCTCTGAAATAAAGGTACACAAGCTGTCACTGGGGTGGTACCTTTTCAAAAGGTACAAATTTGTACTTAAAGGGTCAATATTGGTACCTCAAAAGTATATATTATTATCTAAAAATTTTAAGAGGAGCACTTTTGTTGTTTTAGGTACTAATATGTATCCTTGAGGTATTAATATGGACCTTGTAGGTATAAATTTGTACCTTTTGAAAAGGTACCACACCAGTGACAGCTTGCGTACCTTAATTTCTGAGAGTGTATAAACAAATTACCCAGTACATTTTGTAAAACTACTACAAAGCACCTGTTTACTTACATAAAAACTAAAGTACACTACAGTATTTTTTAATGTTTATCAGTTCAGAATTCATAATTGTTAATATTAGAGTAAGCTAAAGCATTTATTAAAAAAGTGTAAATGCTCTAATATATACAGTATAATTCACTTTACTATAGTATCTTTCAAAACCACTATAGTATTTTGAAATCAATGTGGGAATAAATTAGAAAATAAATGAACTAAAAACATTTTTTCTTGTGCTTTGATTGACAAAAGGTGTAAAAAAGGACCTAATGTCATCCTCAATCAAACAGAAACAACAACAAATTCAAATATCAAAATAAGTATCCATCTATGGTAGCAATGCAACAACGGTAGACAATACCAAAACAGTAAGTATGAGCACATTATCAAGTGATCTGGATACTATATATTTCAATAAACTGCCAAGGAAAACAATTTCGCTCAAACCGTCCCGAATCCACAGGCTAAATCACAAAATGGAAGAGACGGTGGACAACCTGATTGTAGTCATTCATCTCTTGAGACGAGCTGTTTGCTAACGGCTTGTCAAAGCTCGGTACTGATCATCCATCATGACACGCTTGCTGCTGAACTTTGTTATTTCACAAAACTACTGAAAAAATACAGATAAAACAACTTTGGAGGTGTATGTTTTTCTGTCCTGATAGCAAATGAAACATAAATACGAAAAAGAAAATTCTGTCATTATTTAATCACAAACCTGTTTTTCGACTGGAACCAAAAAAAAAAAGATATTTGAAGAATGACGACTTCCATAGTTGGAACAAAAATACATATGGATGTGAATGGCTACCTGTTTTCAACATTCTTCAAAATATCTTCTTTGCTGAACAGAAAAAAAGGAACTCTTAAAGGTTTGGAAGCACATGAAAATGAGTAAATAATGACTGAATTTTCATTTTTGGGTGAACTATCCCTTTATGTAAACAAAAACATCAAGCAGTGGAAAAATCATATGTGTAAAATAAAATTAGATTTTGAATTAATAAAAAAAAATAATAATAAAAGCAGAAAGCACTGACTAATTAAATGTAATTTGATAAAAAAAAAAGCAAGCAAATTATTCTGTTATAAGAGTTAAATCTTTGTTATTATCACATTTTTACTTCCTAACATATGTATTTGTTAGACAGACTTTAATAAAGATCTTTTGTGGCTATTAATGAAGTAATAATTATTAATAATTATTTTAATTTAGCATTTTATTTCTTCTGCAGATTATTTGTTACATTTATTTTTAATAGAAGTATACAGTATGTTCCACATGTTATTTATTATTATTTTTTTATAAAACCTTCTTGTAATTCAATTTATTAGTTCTTGTAATAAATTGTAAAGCAAATTATACTTGTACTTCTTTATATA
Source organism: Danio tinwini (assembly GCA_903798205.1). Lineage (NCBI taxonomy): Eukaryota > Metazoa > Chordata > Actinopteri > Cypriniformes > Danionidae > Danio > Danio tinwini. Next base: position 6,354,491 of record CAIGQZ010033231.1, read on the forward strand.
TTAATAATACATCATTCATTTTTCATTAATCAATAATTACGCAAAATTTTGTTATCAACAGAGTAAATTAAAATTCATGAATTCACATCTTCATGAAATTACTCAGTAATGCTACATATACACTAATCCGAATAGATTTTAAATCATCATTTTCATCTAAAGACACGTCATTTTCAGTCATTTCCCAAATGTTAGTCATCCACTCTGAAACAACTGCAAACACTTTTATCTCTGTACTGTCCATGCGTTAAAACAGAAGACACTTTGCGTCTGCATTCATTTCCGTTTTTTTTAAATGTCACAGCAGTATGTCGAAAAAAAGCACCACATTTTTTAAATAAGCAAACATTCTGTGTCATTTGAAGAAAAGCTATCTGAAGCATATACAAACTGACATCAATCTTTAACAATGCTGCCCAAAAAGAGAGCATCTAAAGCAACTGCTGTAAATGTCCTCCAGCATTTTAGCTGAATTACTCACATGACTAAAAACACCATCATTTTCGAAAGCCTTAAATTTCAAAGCCCACACTGTGACTCAAAAATATAAGATTTTTTTTTTACCACTTTGAAGAGCATTTTCAAAAAGATATGTTTTTGTTGTCTATAAAAAATATTACATTTGCTGTTTGTTCAGACTATAGGGCTGCACGATTCATTGAAAAAAGTTTGCAGTCTCAATTCAACTCTACACACAATCTTAATTCAGCTTTTCTACGATTCAGCCAATTATATTTTCAAGGTCAGGAGAGAAGCATAAAGGCTGCCGCACAAGTCTTCACATTGTTTTATATATGTTGCTCAGCAACATGGACACCTCCAAATGGTGTTAAAAGTGTCACATACTGTATTTATAAGGTTTATTCACCCAAAATGTCATTTCTGTCTTGATGTAATGACATATTCGCATAAGCTGACCGTGAGCTGTTTGTTTACTACCGATAGGATACGCATGTGCCTGCCAATGAAGTCTACTTTGTTGAACAGAACCTGCATAGGCTGTAAATAACAAGTAATAAAGTTGTAAGTAACATACAGTTTGTTGCACAGAGCTATCGTTTGGGAGTTTTTTTTCCTTAAAGTGACGGTGGCCATGACATAAGCACACTCAACAGTGAAAGTGAAACCAGTGCGCACAGCATTTAAATGACCATATTGCATTTTAGAGTTATGATTACGACAAGCCTTTGATATGTTTTTTTTATAGCGAACACAAAGTGTTGTGCATGAGAATAAACATTTAACAGTGTCAGTATAACTAGCCTATAAAACGCTAAATATAATGCACGAGGGAATTTGATTATGACAAATGTTTCATTTTACCTGTAAAAAAAATGGTCTAATAATGTTCTTAATGACAAATGACAAGCATGTCTCAAACATAATAATTCAACTTCAGAATTATGAATAGTTGTATTCTTATATAAGCACTTTACTGTGAATTAACAACAAGGACTAATTCAAAGTCTATACAAAATTTGCCATTTTAACCAACAGTAAAAAAAAAAAAAAAGTTTACTTAATTCCTTTATGTTGTCACAACACAAATTGATTGTGCGGAACCCAGTATTTTTTTACAGTGTGGTGTGGACGGAAGTATGCATTTTTAAATAAAAACATACACTGTAAAAATAATCTTGTTGCCTTCACTCTTAGTTGAATCCAAATACGTTTTCTGGTCATCTCAACTTACATCAATCAAACTGAAAAAAAAAAAAAAGTTAAAGTTTGTATAACCTAAAAAATTTAGTTGAAACCTGATTAACTTATTAAAATGATTTAAAGCAACATAAAAGTGTTGATGTCTTGACTTTTTGTCATTCATTTTTACAGTATATTAGTGTAGACAAGTTTAGTACCAAACAAAGAAGAAAAAATGGAAAAACATTTAACTTTAAAAAATTGCACACAGCCTGTTCGGCTAATGAACCATGGAAACAGTAATTAAATTTAATTGAATGATTATAATACTTTATTCAGCAGGTTAAAAATTCAACTTATTTTAGTTAAAAGTACAGTTTCCATAGATGATTTGTTATTGTTCAAACCAAGTGTTCTTATAACAGGTATACTGTTAACGTATACAGTAACTGTAATATGAACTGTATTTTACTGTTTTAAACAGTTTTGTCTGTTTGAACGTGCTTTTACGTTCCAAAAATGTAAGGCGCACCTCACTGACTTTTTTGTTGACAAGAAAAAAAAAGTGTGGTGCGCTTTTTATGTTGCTAGGCAACGACTTAATCAGCTGCGTATTGTGCGCGAGTGTTACTGTTGATATTAATATAATTTTCAAATGTAATAACATTGTGATATTCAAGATTTGTGATTCATACAGCACCGGATAACTCAAAACAAGCAAACACAAGTCTTTCCTCCATCTTCAAAAGTCTCAGTAGTTGTTTTGACAACAAACACTGCAGGCACCTCAATGGAAACCCCGCCTCTACTTTCATTTGATTGGAGAATGAAAAAGATACAACTTACATAACACGCTTTTTCTGCTCAGAGTTGACTTGTTTCAACTGCGAGTGCACGGTGCGGCAAGGGTAAAAACATTAGGCACAGTAGGCGGTTAAAATGCGAGGTGCACAGGGCGCAAAACAAGTGTGCGCAACGCTTGCCGGCTTCTAGTAAATCATTCAAAAAAGACGCCTTTCAACGCAAAAAGCGTGTTTGGTGTGATCGGCTTCTTATGCGGTATGTTACTGTACAGTTGATTGTGAAAATGACTGTATATTTTACAGTAAAGTAATATACAATACTGTAAATACAGTACTAAATGGTGCTGTAAATGTAAATACAGTATTTTTGCTGTAATTGATCAGCAGTAAGTTACTGGCAATTGTTAACAGTGTAAGCAAAGCAACTACTTATTCAAAACAAAAATCCAATCCAGAACTCAGAAAACAAAAAATATGATCTGAAATTTAAGTTTTGTGATGCGTTCATCCATTAATAATTAGTATGTCTAGCACCAAACAAGGACGAAGGAGAAAAGAAGAGAAGAGTTTAATGTATACAGAAATAGAATGAATGCCTCAGACTGGACATAATCAACTTACACACGTCCTGTTCAGTTAATGAAGCGTGCGATCATGGGAAACAGGAACATGTCAGCTGTGAAAGCGGTCAGTCAGATGCTTTATTCCGATCTGACATCAGCACTTAATGAACTGCTTCAGCGGCAGTAATTAGACTGAGAGAAATGCGCATTTGGCCCTACTGGAAACTGTAATTGAGACACTGACTGCACGTCTACTTATTCCAACGTGGTATTTTAACATTTCGACTCCAGTTCTGCTTTGCGGCATCTGGTTTGCTGGCAAGTGCTGAATGAATCCTGACGCTAACAAAGCTAATTCTGGCTCTAAAGTCATTCTATGGAAGCTCTATATTTGCGTGAAGAGAAGTGGTTGGTTAAAATATGGGACAGAGCATCAAATCATGCTCTTTATGTAGGTTTTTTACGTTCACTGATGCAGTTTACTGACCACATATTGCATTTAAGAGAGTTTAAGATGGCTTAGACCCTTATTTATCCGGGGTTGCCACAGCAGAGTGAACAGCCAACAATTCTGGCATGAGTTTTATGCCCTTCCAGTCACAACCCAGTACTGAGAAATGGCTGGATTCATAAACTTTAATACAGTGTTTTTTCAACTCTGTTCCTGGAGGCACACCAACAGTACATATTTTGGATGTCTCCCTTATCTGACCCATTAACTTCAGGTTTTGGAGTCTCTTCTTATGTTCTGATGAGTTGATTCAGGTGTGTTTGATTAGGTAGAGGTTGAAAATGTGTACTGTTGGTGTGCCTTTATGAACAGGGTTGGGAAACACTGGGCTACATTTTAAATCATTAACACATATTGTTACACCTGCTTACTGAAAATACTATTTTTTCCTAACCATGAACATGATCTGTGAGCAGCTCGAACATGTGCTTTGAATCATTTTTGCACTACTTTGTTTCATAGCCTTAAATGAAATGGAGAAATGTTACAACGTCCTACTGAAGACAGCAATAACCAACCACAGATCTGATGAGCTGCATGTGTGGATAAAATAGAGGATATCGGCTATTGTAATTTAAATGAGTACAAAGACATTTCAATTAAGCATAACATTAGTAGACATGTTGGTTTGTAACATTCTGAAAATACAGACCGCTTTACTGTTATTAGTTCAGTAGCTGTTAGTAATATTAATGCAACACATTTTCAGCAACTAAAAATTATCGGCTGAAAAATGAACATGTTTTTAAAAGATTATGTTTACTTTAAAAAGCCTTACAAATTTACATTGTATGATTTATTACAATAAAGATTCATTAGTACAAAGCATTTTCGGTTTTGTTTTTGTGGCCAAGTGCTTTCACAATTTTCTGTGTAATCTAGGAATTTTTGGTGCATCACTAGTTAGTATCAACTTTTAGGCACCAGTACTATTTTAAAAGTATCAATTTGGCACAAAAATAAAAAAACAAAGACAAAAAACTAATTATATTTAACCCTATGTGACTAGTCGTTTAATATATACAGTTGAAGTCAGAATTATTAGCCCCCTTTTGACTTTTTTTTTTTTCTTTTTAAATATTTCCCAAATGATGTTTAACAGCGCAAGAAAATTTTCACAGTATGTCTAATAATATTTTTTCTTCTGGAGAAAGTCTTATTTGTTTTGTTTCAGCTAGAATAAAAGCAGTTTGAATTTTTTTAAGAACCATTTTAAGGTCAAAATTATTAGTTAATTCATTTTTCGAGTCTACAGAACAAACCATGTTATACAATAACTTGCCTAATTACCCCAACCTGCCTAGTTAACCTAATTAACCTAGTTAAGCCTTTAAATGTCACTTTAAGCTGTATAGAAGGGTCTTGAAAAATTCATTCATTCATTTTCTTTCTGGCTTAGTCCGTTTATTAATCTGGGGTCACCACAGCGGAATGAGCCGCAACCCATTTCTGGGAAACATCCATGCACAATCATTTACACTCATACACTACGGACAATTTGGCCTACCCAACTTAACTGTACCACATGTCTTTGAACTGTGGGGGAAACCGGAGCACCCGGAGGAAACCCATGCGAACGCAGGGTCTTGAAAAATATCTAGTAAAATATTATTTACTGTCATCATGGCAAAGATAAAATAAATCAGTTATTAAAAATGAGTTATTAAAACTATTATGTTTAGAAATGTGTTGAAAAAAATCTCTCTGTTAAACAGAAATTAGGGAAAAAAATTAACGGGGCTAATAATTCAGGGGGGATAATAATTCAGACGTTAACTGTATATATATTCAAATCAGTTACATTCAAATCAGTCTGCTTACTCTTTTTTGTGCAGTTACTTAAATTACTCTTGGTGTGCTTTTAGGAACATGGTTGGAAAACACTGCTTTTTTTCATCTATTATCAGTCATCTGCAGTATCAATCACAGCAAAACATAACACTATTATTAATAAAAAATGTAATTAAGTAAATTATTAGTAATTAGCGTTGTTATTATTAGCAATAGCAGCAGCAGTAGTATTTTAGTATTATTTAATATAATAATATGTTATTAAATTAAACTGACTTACCATACACAAAATTATGGTATTCAAATGTTAATATGTATACCATTTATGTAGCCTTTACTAGTTTAATAAAATATGAATAAACATGGAAATTGCTTAAAAAGTGTATTCTCCATAGCTCTGTACATAATTACAGTAATACAAAAAATAATAATTGCACATAAAAATAAACAATTATTGAGAATTTACACAGTTTTTTGTAATGTATATTATATTTGACTCATTTACCAAAACAATAATTTATCTCCACATGAGTGCTTGCTTGAGATACAGTGCATTTGATTAATAAATTCTCTGTGCGATCTGATTACATTTCACAATCAACTGACAGCCCTGGTAATATTATTGTGCAAACGTCAATGTCATAATTTCTTTAAACCTGAAGCCTTTCATGTTGTAAATCATATTAATGGCGGTATTAACAATGTAAAAAAAAGCTCTCCCTTTGTTCTCTGTGGTTTCAACAGTACATGGCAGTGAATCAAAGACTCCCGCTGTTGTCATTGCAAGCTTTTTTTTTTCATAAATGCAGCTCTTTTCTGAACAGATGGGTTTTGCAATGATGCTTCAAACAGTTTGATAGGATCAGACTGACTGGTCCAGGTTTTATATTGCGAGTTACAGAACAAAACCACCACCATTTTTTAAGACAACATTATACTTTGGTTTTTACATGCATGTTTACATCTTACTGTATGTTTTCGAATTGTGATTTTATTGCAAGTGTAATTGAATGTGTGAATAATGCGTGAGCTCTTTATTTAATAGCAACTTAATAGGTAACACTTAATTAATAGGACCAAATGTTTGGGTTATAGTCCATATTTTACCCAGGCTGGGCTTGCAAATGTAATTGCAAGTTTTGCCTTTTTACATAATATCACAATATTATTTTTGTAGATAACCACAAGCCAATTTTAATGGATACAAATACATTTTTATTACTCATAACTAAGGTTTGCCGGTATGACACTATTGTTACTAGGTGTGTAACGATAAACAAACCGAACTGAAAGAAAAAGCAATACTCTCATAGCGAGCGACGTCATGTTTACTGTTGTGAAATACAGTCTTATGTGTATGCAGTCTTGGTCAGTATTCAGTATTTCTGTGTGTGAGCCACAATGTCTTAAAGAGACAGCAGCTATTTATCCCTCTATTAATCAAACAGCATTCACATACACTCAAAAAAAATGTTTTTGCTGCTTGATCAAACTACTTATTCAAAATTAGCTGAATTAACACAATTCTAGAGGGTTTTTGGGACAACTTAATCGTTTTATGTTCAATTTACTTAAATGTGAAAACAATTAAGGTAACTTAATTGATTTGTGTTGGAACAACATGAAGGAATTGTGTGGAACCCTGCATTTTTTACAGTGTACAAAAGATTTAGATAGACTGTCAGACCATTTAGTAAAAGCATTTAGTAAAACGGACATTCTGTGATTCTGCCATTCGAAAAACATGACACTGTCATTGAAAACAAATATGCTTACCTCAGGGAAAGAAAAACTCATCATTGGACACACACACTATATTGACTTTTATATACAATTTTGACTTTTTTCTTGCAATTGCGAATATACTTTCTAACTGAATCCTATTCTAATCATTTTATTTTCAGAAATATGATTTTTCACATTTGTTTTGTATTATATTGTGTTTGTGTCTATATTGGTTGTCCCACAGATTTGACTTTCTTGCTATTCTGAGTTTTTGCTATTTTCATTTTCCTGAACTTTAGATCAGATTTATAATCTGTTTTGCAGTTTAGACGTTAGATATTGAAAGTAAGTCTTTTTCCTCAGTCCTTGTAATTCTGACTTTTGCATGTCCATATCTCAGATTCATATCTCAATTTTGAGAATAAAAGTCTAAATTGCGATATTTAAACTCATGAAACAATAGGCGCACAATCTCTTTTTTTGTCAACCTGTGATTGAAGCAACTAGAGCTGCATGAAATTGAAAAAACTGATTTTATTTTGCTATATGATATGAATACAGTTTCACTAGATGGTTTAAATAGCTCTATTTGGCGGTTTTCGGGGGAGTAGAACAGTATTCAGGTGGAGAAATTAAAATGCTTTTCTTACTTTGCTTTGTCTCATTTCTAGTCCAAATATTTACAAATTCTTTATCTAAAAAGATCAAATTAAAATATTGTTTTGTTTTCACCTTCAAAAATCAAAATAAAAAATCAAAATTAAGAGTTTTTCCTTAAAGCAAGCAAAACTATCAGCAACAATCTTATTTTCACTTTGAATTGTAGATATTTGACTAGAAACAAGACAAAAATTCAAAGTAATTTTTTATCGTATAAATATACTCACCGGCCACTTTATTAGGTACACCTGTCTAACTTCTTGTTAACGCAAATTTCAGCAACAGTAACTTAAATAACCACTTGTTGCATCTCTGAATGCACAACACATCCAACTTTGAGGCGGATGGACTACAGCAGCAGAAGACCACACCGGGTGCCACTCCTGTCAGCTAATTACAGAAAACTGAGGCTACTAGTCATACAGATTCACCAAAATTGGGCAATAGAAGATTGCCTGGTCTGATAAATCTTGATTTCTGCTGCAACGTTTAAATGGAAGGGTCAGAATTTGGCATCAACAACATGAAAGCATGGATCCATCCTGCCTTGTATCAACGGTTCAGGCTGGTGGTGATGGTGTAATGGTGTGGGGGATATTTTCTTGGCACACTTTGGGCCCATTAGTACCAATTGAGCATTGTGTTAACGCCACAGCCTACCTGAGTGTTGTTGCTGACCATGTCCATTCTTATATAACCACAGTGTACCCATTTTCTGATCGCTACTTCCAGCAGGATAAGCGTGGATTCAAGCGTGAATCCTCTCAGACTGGTTTCTTAAACATGACAATAAGTTCACTGTACTCAAATGGGCTCCACAGTCACCAGATCTCAATCTAATATAGCACCTTTGGGATGTGGTGGAACTGAAGATTCACATCATGGATTTGCAGCCGACAAATCTGTGGCAACTGTGTGATGCTATCATGTCAATATGAACAGTTCTGAAGGCAAAAGAGGGTCCAATTCGGGTCCAGTATGGTGTACCTAATAAATTGGCCGTTTAGTGTATACATACAATGAATCTTTCTTTCACCTCCAAACATCATACTTTTTTGTGTTCAAATGGTTTAAACTCTTAAAATGCCCAGTCACAGGTCTTAAAAACACATGGAAATGATAAACTCACATTATTATGGTTAAACTTAGTAGTGGCTCCTGGTCAAATATAATTCAGACTAAACATTGCATATCTTGTGGTGTGACTATTGCGGATGCTGTAATGGTATATATTGTGCAGTCCTAACCTTCATCTTTAAGGAATATTGATTGTTTTTCTAGCAATAACAATTACACATAATCCACAAGGGAATACCACTCCACTTACTCCATTAAAACTTGCCTTTAGTTCCCCATAAAGCGCCACCTTTCCACTGACAGGTGAAAAAACATTCCCATAAAATAGCCAATTAACACAGAAAATCCTGTCTAGTTGTGTTCAACTAATTACTGAATCCAGTCACTCCAGGTTCGGGGCCACAAAAAGGCCTTTGAAAATCAAACGGAGCAGTTCATCACTGTCACTCTGGTAATACACTCAGTCTTTCCACTCCGGTAAAAAAAAAGAAAAAGAAAATGCAGATCAGTTTGCATGGCAACATTACACAGCGGGCTCCTGTTGACTAGCAGAAGCATCACTGTAGGGGCATTGAGGAGAGATGCCTCATCCTCAGCGAGCCACAAGTGTGTCTGGCCCTGTGCCATAGACCCAGCTCAAAGCCAACAAGGACAATGGTGGTTTTATGAATGAGAAGGCACAGGCTCTTTTTTACCTCTGTGTATTAAGCCTATGGTCCAGAGCGATGCCTGTCTTTGTTTGTCCGCATAAAACTAATCTGCTGTAATTCTAGCTCTATAAACGTACTTATCTTGTAATTCTAGCATTGGAAAACGGTTTCAATACTCCACATTACATGGAAAGGGACGTCATCATGCCTGGAGTTAGTTCACATAATTGATGCTAAACTTGTTTGCACAAATTTAATTATGATTTAAATGCTATTCTGGTCTTCGGGCAAAGGCGACTGAAATATTGCATCACTTTTTCATGGATGAACAACCAATTGGGGACAGATTTGAACAAAAGCTTGTGGCAGTGCAAAATAGGAGTGTGTGTTTGTGTTGGGCATCAAAATCATATGTACTGGCCCGAATCAGAATGCATATTATTTTGGTGCCTCATTTCAATTTCACTGAAATGCCCAAGCTGTCGATTGAAATATGATTAGCAGGATTATTGGAAACATGATTCTTCCTATGAAGAAATCAATAGGCTACATCAGTCTTCCCCAACCCTGTTCCTGGAGGCACACCAACAGTACATATTTTGGATGTCTCCTCTATCTGACCCAGTAACTTCAAGTTTTTGGAGTCTCTTCTTATGTTCTGATGAGTTGATTCAGGTGTGTTTGATTAGGTAGAGGTTGAAAATGTGTACTGTTGGTGTGCCTTCAGAAACAGGGTTGGAAAACACTGGGCTACATTTTAAATCAGTAACGCATATATTGTTAAACCTGTTTACTGCAAATCTCATTTTTTCCTAACCATAAACATGATCTGTGAGCAGCTCGAACATGTGCTTTCAATTGTTTTTGCACTACTTTGTTTCATAGCCTAATTAAATGAAGAAATGGTACAACGCCCTACTGAAGACAGCAATAACCAACCACAGATCTGATGAGCTGCATGTGTGGATAAAATAGAGGATATCGGCTATTGTAATTTAAATGAGTACAAAGACATTTCAATTAAGCATAACATTAGTAGACATGTTGGTTTGTAGCATTCTGAAAATACAGACCGCTTCACTGTTATTAGTTCAGTAGCTGTTAGTAATATTAATGCAACACATTTTTGGCCACTGAGTTATCAGCTGAAAACTGATCACGTTTCTAAATGATTATGTTTTTTAAAAGTCTTACAAATTCACTTTGTATTATTTAATACAATAATAATTCATTATAAGTTTACAAAGCATTTTCGGTTTAGTTTTTTGGCCAAGTGGATGCAGAATTTTCTGATTTATCTAGGAATTTCGATGTACTTACCTAGTGTCAATCTTCAGGCAATGGTACTATTTTAAAAGTATCAATTTCGCACTAAAATAAAAAAAAACCCTAAAAATTATATCTGATCTTATGTGACTAGTCGCATAATATAAATATATAATATATATCTACATACACATTTTTTTATAGCTTTACAAATGCTACATTTAAATTAGTCTGCTTACTCGTATTTGCGCAATTACTTAAAATTACAATAACTTTTGAATAATTACCGCAAAAACGTCTTTATTTTGCAGCTTTTTAATAATACATTACATAAATCAGCTCTGCTGGTTTGCGACTTTGTGCCGGTTTATTCGCTGTGTTAGATATTATAAAAAATGAGCTGAATATGTGTCCTTTAATTCATGCATTGTCAGCAGATCGCTCTCAGAACTTTACACTCTCATTGGCACGTCTATGGGACTGTGATCACTGTTAAATCTGGCCCTTCATATTGAGTATATTGATGTACCATTAGAAATATCTACATCTGAGTATCATTCTCTGAACGAAAACATCTACAAAGGTTAGAGATCAATATCATTACAATTACTGTATATACAACAACAAAAAACTTAAGGCACTTTCGAAGATATGGACTAAACTGTTAATCAAATCTTGTTTGTGAATAGTCTTAATGAATATTTTTTTTGTTTGTTTTTTTATACAGTAATCAATATTAATGAATATTGAATAACTTAGTTATTAAATTTATATTGTTTTTGTTTTTTTACCAAATGAGCTGTTTTTTGTGAATTGTGATAAGTCTGACTTATTTCTCAGAACTGTAGTGAATGACGATCTTGTCAAATCAGCCACTTTGTTCTTGAATATAACAATGTTTTTTTAAACCAAATTAGCTGGGGGGGGGGGGGGGGGGGGTTAGCTCAGAATTGTGAAATATAAACTCAGATTTGTAATAGTGATTGAGAACAATCTTGATCAAGCCACCTCACTTTTAAATGTATAGGTATTTTGAAGTGAATAGGCTGTGTGTGTGTGTGTGTGTGTGTGTGTGTGTGTGTGTGTGTGTGTGT